>OZ035873.1:48781782-49237910 GCA_964034865.1 Eristalis intricaria | reverse complement strand
CGTAACAGCGGTAGCTGGAGCGCGAGGCACAGGCCTTGCTCCTACCGTTTTTGAGTTCCTTTTTTCCTCGAACTTTTTCTTTAAAAGCTGGACTTTCGGACAGCCTCGATAATTGGCAGGGTGTCCATTGGCCCCGCAAATGACGCATTTAAGGATGCTCCTATCCTCTTATCGACCTTGTCCGTTCCTAAAGGACATTCCCCTCTATTGTGGGTTCCCGCGCATTTCACGCAGCGCGACACCATTTGGCAGTTCGCTGCGGCATGCCCAAACCTCTGGCATCGAGCACACTGCATCGTGCGCTTCGATTTCCTTAGTGTCTTCCATTGAATAGCAATGGTCCCCAAGAGTTTAATTCTCTTGAACATGGTAAGCCATGTTGCTTTCGGGGGTCGCCTGTACTAAGAACATCGGAAGACGCCTGTTCTCCCTGCGTGCCACCGCAGTGACAAATGGCTTAAGGCCCACGGTCTGGATATCATCGCTCTGCGCCTGGCGCAGTACACCAAGGATCTCCTCCGGATCCGTATTTGGATCCATGCTCTTAAGGAGCAGAGTTTGGAGTTTTTTCTCCTTTTGGTTTATAAGAGTAGAACTCCATCCCCGCCACCGCAAGACCCACCCTAACTGCCTTGTGCACTGCCATGTAGTTGCAGTACACAGTGTGCCTTAGGGGCATTCTATATTTAATGGTGAATGGGGTTTCTAAACCCTTCATTCCCTTAACGGCACACTTACCTAGATTTTCCAGGTCTTTTGTCTCGGCCCCGAATACGTTGCCAGGGGTGCATCTCTCCCTCTTCTGCTTCTGGTCCTGCTGCTGTTGTCTCTGCTGTTGTTGGCTCTGCTGCTGCTGTTGTTGTTGTTTCTGCGGCTGCGGCTTCTGCTGTTGTTCCTTTTGCTGATGTTGTTGTTGTTGTGGCTTCTGCTGCTGTTTTTGCGTCGGCACTGCTAGTTGTTGTTGCAGTACAGACGCTTGAGCTGCTTTTCTAGCCGCTAACTTCTCGCGCATGATCTTCGCGATCGCGGCTAGCTCCTTCGATTGCTCCTCCAGCAATCTCTGCCTCTGCTCTACGTCTGAGAGCTCTCTCACATCCTCCTCCTCGTCATCCGCCTCGGATGACGAGAGGTCTCGGTACCTGTTGCCAGCGCCCAGGTACCGTCCTTCGCCTCCAGCCGACTCATACATAATTGTGTCGTATGATTCGACTGGAGCTTTGTTTGTTGTTGCGCTGGTAATGGCTGAAGACGTGCATGCTACCAGTTCAGCTTCTGATGTTGTCGTTGTTGTTGTGGCTACAGAGTTGTTAGCCACTGCTCTCGCTGTTGTTGTAGCTGCTGATGGTGTTACTGCTGGTGCTGTAGTTGTTGTTGTTGGGGCTGCGGTATGCTTGGCCGCTGCCGTGGTCGTAGTTGTTGTTGCCGCCGCTCGCTTTATGATGTTCGGATGCGGTTGCAGCCTCCTCCTCCTCTTCCCTGTCTTCATCGGGTGGTGGGATATGCCGGTGGCTTGGTGGCCTGATGTGCCGGCGTGGTGGCTTGATTCGCCATCCACCGGTACTTTACCCGTACCCTCGGGTTGCCCTCCAGGCTCCATCTCCTTTTCACTTATAATTTTGTTTTATTTTTATTTTTTAATTAAAAAGAAGTGTCCTTTCACTAAACTTTCACCCTCGGGATCGAACCCGGGATGTTCCGCGCCAGAGTCTCGTACACTATGCACTAGGCTACTTAAATATTGGAAAAACTACTGTCAGAACTTTGTGAGTTCTCGCGTTCTACTTTCTGGAAGGAGGAAATAAAAAAAGGAAGAAAATCAACACGTCCGTTCGTTTTGAAAGCCGGAGACCAACTGAACAGATAACCCTTCTGTGAAATAAATGTACATATATAGATTAAATCTCATACCGGCATCGACACGTTGAGATGGCCAAATAAATTTATTACTCTTAAATAAATTGTAACACCAAGTGTGGTTGCAGCCACCATAGCTGCAACATCTTACGAAATTTGAGGAAATCAACGGTGGATCATCTGGCTGAGCATCTTCAACATGCCGAGGAAGGCGAGAACAGGGAAGGCTGCGGCACCAAGGAGTAATCAATCAATCAGAGGTTTCCGCCAATTTAGTGAAACATAGCCAATACAGCCCACATGCCAAATTACCGCAAGGTCCCGCTATAACGGGATCAATGGCGTCACTAGGTGCCGTTAATCATAAGGCGTTTTCAGCGAAGTTATCAACCGCGTGCAGTAATGTCACACACGAATCAGCAAATTTGCCGAGCATCACTGCGCCCTTTAGGATTGCTGCACTTAGTGTCGCCGATGCAGGAGTCTCTGCGCCTAGAGCGGCCGAAGTTGTTGCCTGTCGTGGAGATCCTGCTACCATCCATGTGTCAACAGCGGCAACCGAATTTAGCGGAACGCCAATTGTGCCAACCAGTATCGCCGACGATGGACTTCCTGCGCCTCGCGGGGCCGTAGCAGATGCCTGTTGTGGGAATTCTGTCACCGCCCATGTGTCGCCGCCGTCCACCAAATATATGGATTCAACAATCGTGTCGACCAGTGTCGTCGATGCAGGATTCTCTGCGCCGAGTGCACCTGTAATTGCTGCTAGTAGTGGAGATCCTGCCAACGTCCACGCGTCGCCAAGTGCGATTAGATCCACCGCTACTGCAGAACCAGGGGAGCCGAACTTGCTGCCCGACATACAACAGCTGCGCCAGCACGCTACCAGCAATTGTGTCAACCAGTGCCGCTGAAGTGGATGTCTCTGCGCCTAGTGCGGCCGTGGCTGCTGCCGGTCGTGGGGATCCCGTTACCGCCTACGTATCGCCCCCATTCAACCACGTTACCAGGGCGTCAGTTATGTCGACCAACGCTGCATATGCAGGATTATCTGCGTCAAGTGCGGTCGAAGTCGCTGCCAGCCGTGGAGATCCTGCTGCCGCCTACGTGTCGCCTGCTTCAGGACCAACTACAGCCATTCGTTTTGCAGCTTCGGGTGTTGAATCAGCGCCGTCAACAGTTCCAGCCAGTGCCCCTACAACCGGATGCTACGCGCCTAGAGCAGCCGAAGCCGCTGCCAGTCGTGGGCATCCCGCCCCCTATACGTGTCACCCACTCATATGAAGGATGACTACCGGGACGGGTTCGCCGGGTCAAGGGTATCCGGAACTGGTGCCACCGTCGACAATGTTGCTCGCCGATGGTTTCTTGCTCCGATGTACAACTTTAATAACACGACTACACCAGTAGCTCCTGTATATCATGCAGATGAAAATGTCTGCCGCCACGATCCAGCCACCATCGCCACTAAGTTCTTCGCCGGGCCAACGACTGAAATGACTGGACCAGTAGCGTTCGACCCGACAGGAAGCCTAGAACCGCCCATCGTTCATTCATCATGGAACCTCTTCACTGCGAACGGGAAACCCCCCCTTGTGAGTCATCATCGACTGGTCAAGCCGGGTGCCTCGGGGATCTCGGACGGATGAAACGAATGGCAATACATGCGATCGTGGGGCAAGAAGACTTCAAATGGAATTTGATAGAATTGAGGACTGCGAGAAGAACGGAAAAAAGGGAGCTAGAGCTGCAATGAGCCAGGGAGGAGGATTACATAAAGAAGAAGTACAGTATTCTGAACAAGGTGGTTGAGTCGGACGACGATGAGGAGGATGTTTCAAAAGTGGAGAGGTTGCCAACAACTCACGCCGCAATTGGGAGCTGGGGAAATACAGCCGAGGCGAACGGTTATCGGATGTCGACGGAAGAGATTGTACGTAATTCAACGGAAGTGATGGAGCCTCAAGTTATTTCGAAAGGAACCATGGAGCGAGAACGCCAACAGACGTCCATGCGGTTAAACAGTTCCGTAGCTGATGCCAACCGGAATAATACCGCCGGACTTCGATCGTATACCCACCATCAAGATACCTCCCGACACGAGCAGAACTCCAAATCCGCAGCGGATTCTCATCTCAACCACACTGGGTCGGGGAACCTGAGTTTAAGCCGGCACCAAATCGCAGCGCGACACCTGATGATGCGAGATCTAGCTATCTTCGACGATGATCCAGCCGAATGGTCCCTCTGGCAGCTGTCAAAAGCCTGTTGCTCCAACCTTACTGCCTGCAGCGGGTGCTGTCGACGTTACGGATGCTCTTCGGGAGACCGGAGCTGGTTGTCAATGCTCTTATACAGGCGGTTCGCAAAGCACCCAATCCGAAAGTTGAGAAGCTGGACACCATCGTTCGATTTGCCATAGTGATGGAGCACCAGTGTGCTACAGCGGAGTCCTCCGGATTAATAGATTATCTTAGCAATCCTGTGTTGCTACAAGAGTTCGTGGAAAAGCTTCCGGCGGCGATGCGCCTAAATTGGGGAATCCACAGACAAACGCTACCTAAGTCCACGTTGATCGACTTCAACGCATGGACACGCCTGGACTAGCAGCCCGTAAAGGATATCGGAGCCAAGGTGACAGAAGGAAAACCGGGAAGAACCTGGGACAACTACACGCTCATTATGATAACCATGAGCAACGCTTTGACAGCTCCAAGCTCCAACAAACCATGTCGTATCTGCGACGGCGGGTCCATTCAGCGGTGCAAGCGGTTTCTGGAATTAGAACGTGGGGGCAGATGGGAAGAGGTACGAAAGCATTAATTGTGCAGGCGGTGCCTGACAAACCATGGTTATCGAAGCTGTAAGTCTAACACCGGAACGAATGGCTGCACACGGAAGAATCACCCACTTCTACATAACGATCATCCGGACCTAAAACCACCGCGGCTAAGTACCGGAACAGTTGGCACTCATCATAAAGCAATATGGGCTGGTAGTCATCGGACGGATCCTATACTACTTCGAATTGTACCAGTTCAGCTGTACGGTAATGGAGTCATGTTAAAGTCCTACGCGTTCATTGACGACGGTTCCTCGGTAACGCTGATGGATGAGGAGATGGCCACACTCCTGAACCTTCAAGGTAAGCCCCAGCCACTGTGCCTGATATGGACGGGAAATACGTCGAGGTATCGCAACTGCTTAATTTTGAGATATCCGGCATGGGGAAAGACGCAAGGAAACTCTCCATCGCTGACGTTCACACCGTACGCAACCTAGGCCTAACAGCACAAACCCTTCGTATCGACGAACTGCAAGAGGAGTTTAGTCACCTTCATGGAATACCGGTCGACTCGTACTGTAAAGCAGTCCCGCGTCTCCTAATTGGCGTTAACAATGCCCAGCTGGGGCTCCCATTAAAGTCCAGAGAAGGTGGACCTCACGAACCGGTAGCCACCAGAACGCGCTTGGGATGGGTAGTCCACGGGAATTTTGGTACCATGCATACGGACACCAATGAGGGTCGAAGCTATCACATATGCGAATGTAGCGAAAGAAACCTAAGTGAAGTGGTGGATAGTTTCCTACGTACTGACAACTTCGGCGCGGTACCTCCAGCAACCACCACCTTGTCTACCGACTATGCCCGCGCCATGGATCTGCTGCAAACAAGAACGATCCATAAGGGTGACCGCTTCGAGACAGGACTTCTCTGGAAATATGACGACATCAGCCTGCCGAATAGTTACCCAATGGCGAGGCGAAGACTTCAATGCCTCCAAAAGCGGATGAGTAAGGATCAATCGTTAGCCGATAAACTCAACAGGAAAATCGAAGAGTATCTCGAGAAAGGGTACGCCCGGCAACTTTCACCGGAAGAGTCAAGTTACTACCAGGAACAGTCGTGGTACCTGCCAGTCTTTCCTGTCGAAAACCCAAATAAAGCGACTTGTATGGGATGCTACCGCCCCCACCCAAGGAGTATCGTTAAATTCACTGCTACTGAAGGGACCGGATCAGCTGACGCCTCAACCGCAGTGCTCTATAAGTTCAGAAAACACAAAATCGCCATATGTGGCGACATCATGGAAATGTTCCATCAGATCGCCATCCGGCAGGAGGACCAACGCTACCAACGCTTCCTCTGGGGAAATGACGCGATGGGCGAACCATATACCTACAAACTGACGGTGATGACATTCGGAGCAGCTTGTTCACCATGTACTGCGCACTTCGTCAAGAATATCAACGCCGAGCGATTCACCAATGAGTTTCCTGAAGCGGTCCAGTCAATTAAACATAACCATTATGGAGACGATCTGATGGATAGTGTTCCAACAGAGGAGGCAGCCATTAACCTAGCCAAGAACATTCGACACGTCCACAAGCTAGGCGGTTTTCTCATCCGAAACTGGGTTTCGAACTCGCCCAAAGTGCTTCGAAGTCTTAACGCGGTACCAACGGAACGTCTGGATATGACGGCAGAGAACGGAGGTGAAGCTAAGAAAGTGTTGGGAATGTGGTGGTGCCCATCATCAGACTGTCTGACCTTCTGGATCAGGACCAACATGCGGCAAGCGCTGATTCTGTCTGGAGTACAACGCCCGACAAAACGAGATATTCTGAAAGTGCTGATGAGAATCTTCTATCCATTGGGGCTGATAGCCTGCTTCCTTATGTTCCTGAAGGTCCTGCTTCAAGAAATCTGGCGGTGCAAAATTGGATGGGACGACGAGATACCTGAGGCACAGCATCAAAAGTGCCTTAAATGAGTGCAGCAACTCCCGAAACTGGATGCGGTAAACATTCCGAGATGTTACGTTAGTTCCGGATGGGGGCCAGAGACGCAGCTGCACACCTTCGCTGACGCAAGTGAGAATGGCTTTGCCGAGAGTAGCCCCCCTAAAAGCACTATCTATACCTCGACTAGAACTACAAGCCGCTCTTCTAGGTTCTTGGCGAAGCGCCAAGTGCATCGAGACATCGCACGTGATAACCTTCAACAAACGTTACTTTTGGACGGACTCGAAGACAGTGCTTTGCTGGCTCCGGGCAGATCATCGTCGCTACCGGCAGTACGTGGCCTTTAGGGTCAGCGAAATCCTTGAGCTCACCAAACTGGAAGAATGGAGATGGGTCCCGACGGGCGCAAACGTTTCTGATGAAGCCACTTAGTGGCAAAAGCCCCCCGACCTCAGGCCACCCAGCAGATGGTTTCTGGGACCCGGCTTTCTCGTAACCTCCCCGGAGAACTGGCCCCAGGAAAAAATATTGGGGCCGACAGCGGAAGAGCTGAGACCGCGGTTCGTTGGATCACACCAGCAAAAGTGGCAATCCATATTTCGCAGCCAAGACATCTCGAGCTGGACAAAACTTCTTCGGAGTACGGCATACGCCCTCAGATTCGTGCACAATCTTCGGTCAGATTTGATTGCTAACCTGGAGAAAAACCGTTATGTCGAGAAGGGGAGCAAGATCTATAACCTATGCCCATTACTGGATAAACATCACATCGTTAGAGCAAATGGAAGGATTCACCTCTCTAAAGGAGCAGCCCAAGGGTTACGACGGCCGATCATCATGCCTCGGATACATCCGATCACCGCACATATAATCAACTGTGTCCACAGTATAAACATTGCAACTATGAGACAGTTGTGAACGAAATTCGGCAAAAATATTGGGTACCCAATCTTCGAGCAGCTCTGAAAGCAGTAAAGAGGATGTGTCAGGTGTGCAAGAACAACAAGGCCCAACCACAACCGCCCATAATGGCGCCACTTCCCGCGGCAAGACTTGCTACGTTCTGCCGGCCGTTCTCTTACGTCGGAATAGACTATTTCGGTCCAATAACAGTCAGCGTTGGTCGGCGGACGGAGAAGCGTTGGGGTGTACTACTTACGTGCCTCACCATTAGAGCCGTCCATCTGAAGATTGTCCACACACTGTCCGCGGACTCTTGCATTCTGTGCATACATGGTTTCATGGCTAGACGTGGAACACCCACCGGGCTCTACAGCGACAATGGGACCAACTTCCGTGGCGCTAACCGTGAGCTGCGAGAAGCTTGGCAACTGGTGGACGTAAAAAAATTGATGGACGCCTTTACAAATACCACCACTAGCTGGAAAATTATACCGCCCAGGGTCACCACGCATGGGACGTTGCTGGGAGCGCTTAGTTCGTTCTATCGAAGAAGTAATCTACACGTCAACGTCGCTAATGCGAAATCCAAATGATGAGTTGCTGCGCAGTATGCTGATGGAAGCTGAAAATATTGTCAATTCGCGCCCTTTGACATACAACCAATAGAAAATGAGAATGAGGAAGCTCTTACGCCGAATCATTTTCTATTGGGGACATCGAGCGGTCTTAAACCTGCAGCCGCACTTAATGGTGATGGGAGAGTGGTAAGAAAAAATTGGCTTGTTTCACAACAATTTGCGGGCCGCTTCTGGAAGCGCTGGGTAAACGAATATCTGCCCACGCTTACGCGTAGGGGCAAATGGTTTCTGCCAGCGAAGCCTCTTAAGGTGGGTGACGTCGTCCTAATAGTCGACCCCAACAACCCCAGGAATTGCTGGCCTAAGGGGCGGATAGTTAGAGTCCGCCGGTCTGAGGATGGACAGGTCCGCAGTGCGCACATACAAACTCAGGTATCTTTGAAAAGCCCACGGTTAAGATTGCGGTCCTTGATGTCGGTCAAAGCATGGAGACAGGGAAACTACCCGGGGGAAGTGTTGCGGTGGCTTTAGTTAAGTAGCTTACCCTATCCACTCTGAGGTGGCGCTATTATCAGAAAGGTAGGCGACAGAAAACCGTTCTGTCAAATAAATGTACATATATAGATTAAATATCATACCGGCATCGACACGTTGAGATGGCCGAATAATTTTATTACTCTTAAATAAATTGTAACACCAAGTGTGGTTGCAGCCACCATAGCTGCAACAACTCCATTTATCAGCTGTTCTCTCTCTCACTCATCTACTAGATGAAAAATATTGCCGCCTTTCTGCATAGACTCATTTGAAATGACATTTGTCGTTAAATTATTTTAAATCAGCTCTTTTCGTTCCTTAAATGACAGTTGACACAAAATACTCTCAATTTGGAAAAAAACTCTCAATCTGGGAGAAAATCTCTCTAACAGCGCACCCCTCTGTCAGAAAATATCCAACATGTTGAATAATGATGTGCGATGGACTACGTTTTACGTTTTATTATGATCCTCTCATCTCTCTCAATTTTCACTAACGCAGGTCGACGCTGTATTTTGTGCTTGCCCATTGAATTTTGTGCGTTGAAAGCCAACGCCAGCGCAAATGCACTATTTTGTTGCAGGCATTAGAAACGATGAATGAAGCGAAACAGGCACTAAAAATCTTGGTAGTTCTGGATGTTCTCGTTTTCCACACGGTACAGAAACTTCGTTGCACAACTCGGGGACTTTGGAAATCACACAGTTCTGCGCACACAGACTACCTGTAATACAGCGTATTAGAAGATTTTATTTTAATGAGAGGTAGAACATTGGAGGTTATTGGACTGTCATCATCGATGTTCACCAAAACGGCAGTAAATCGTTGACAACTAGGGTTCGAGTGCATAACTCTACCATTGATAATAATTGGGTATTATGTCAAGGTATTCAATTTGAAATTGCTTTAAATTTAAAGCGTTCAAAAAAAGATAATTTAAACAGGAATTTTTTAAAAAAGAACAAATTATTTTTCAACTGCCTGTTAAGTGCACTTTTTACTGCAAATTGTGAAAGTAAATTCACGTGTTCCATATGCCATCAGGCATCACTCGTTAATGCACCGACTGGAAGCAGCAAACACAGCGCATGGGAATGAATTTATGTGAACACCACAACTATACCAAGGAACTTCCTCTGGCGTAGACACATTCCGATCAGTATCGTCCGTCATCAGTGAGGGTACACTGATCCAGGAAGTGCTGCAGCACATAATGCGTCGTTATTCGAAACCAATCAAGTACCCGTTTTTCTGGCTACGGCGTCCATCTAGTTTCTATCACTCACTAGCCTATCGTTGCTGCTGCGAGCGCTGTTAGATCCAGGTTCCGACGCTTCCTTCATCCCAGAGTCGGCTGTTCGGCTTCTGAATTTGAAAAGGGAAAGGAACTTCGTCAACATTGTGGGTGTTGGAGAAACCAACACAAGTAGCTCAAAGTGGAAGGTCAGTTTGAAGGTTTAAACTGCAGCTTAGTGCTTTGGTTCTATCTAAGACGACGACAGTCGTACCCACAAGCTGCGCATTGTGTTTGACGCATCCTGCAAAATATCGGATGGTACGTCGCTCAATGATCATATTCTAGCGGGGCCAAGACAGCAGGACGATATTATCAATCATATAGCACGATTCGGAAAGTTTAAAATTAACTTTACAGCAGATATTGTTGAAAAGAATATAACCACGAAGTAAAAGCACGGACGGCGTTCGTTCAATGAACTTTATTTGCTTTATGTAACCGCATTCAAATCTCATTGTCGACTCTCTCTCATCTCATCCTCGAGATCGGAGTTGTCTTCCTCGCTAACGTAACCATTAAAGCCTTCTTCTGGATGCTCGCACGTCCGATGACATGAGGGTGTTCAGCTTCCGTTGGTTGCGTTGCATGTCATGTATGTCCTCTACCACGAACCTGTCGAACCTTGGTGACTATGTACGGCCCACTATACCGGGGCTAGTCATTCCTTCCGAGCAACAGCTCATGTGGTGTTCGTGGTGCAATTTAGGGCAGTGTGCAGCTCCCATTGGACTGCTCGGAGGTAATTCGCCCAGTCATCTCACCTTTCTTCTGGGTACATGCACTTTTGGTACGAGAGAATTGAGCGGTTGCACTTTTCCACCCTGGCGGCGGTCTGGACGTGTTGCACCCCATTCTTCTAGCAAAATTGCCTAAAAACAACCCCGACGTGAAGGCGGTCCTCTGATCGGTCACCATCCTTCGTGGCAGTCCACCTCCTCGCACGACATACTCTTTCTGCAACTACTTTTTCGCCGACGTCATATCCGCTGGATTCAAGATTGTGATTATACTTCCAACTTTGAGTCCTGCCATGGCATAGTTGCCACCCAATCTTCGTCCGAGATATTCAAGTTCAGGATTCGAGCGGATGCTTCCTCCACCTCTCGTCATTCATTATCCACTGGTGGTCAACTTAACGCATCCACGTGAGTGGCTGTCTTCCCTGGTTGGTGAACCGTCTCGTAGTCGAACACTTGTAGCTTGAGCCACCATCAACCCACCAGGGGTATCAGCTTGGCCTTCGTGGTAGTTGCGAATATGGCTTCACAGTCCGTGACGACGTTGAAGTGCCTTCCTAGCAGATACACCCGGAAGCTAACAGTTATCAAAGAAAATGGGGAAGAAGGCAGGTACGTGTGTGAATTTCGGAAGATAAGAGTATCGAGATATTTAGTTGGTAATCTCCAAAATGAGCGAGGTAGATGAAGATTCCGCTCCGTCCAGTAAATTTCAACGGGAGTTGGCGGACAAAGTACTGATGTGACAAGTGCAGTGTGATATGTTCGACGAAATACAACGGGATTTGCTGGACAGACTGCAGAAGACTCTTCGTAATTTAAAAAAGGACAAAGCGGAACGCCGGACAAATCGTTATTTCGAAATACGGAAAAATAAATTAGAGCAGTTACACTCCGATTACAACATAAATCATCATAAGCTAGTTCAAATTTCTCCAAATGTTAAAGATAAATAGATATTTGGTTCTAGCTAAGCTAAGGACGGTCGTACCTGCACATAACTTACAAAATACAAATTGGAATCACATCAGGAACATCGAGCAAGGCTTAACAAGTGACATTTATTCATAATGGATAAGATGATAATAAAGGTAGAACCGGGGTCTCCTATGGCTCAAAGGGCGGAAATAGGGTGGGTGCTATCTGGATGCATTTTACCCAGCAGCCAATCACACGTAACGTCCATTTACATCAAAATTGAAACTCTACCCTTGGAGAACTTGCTCGGTAAGTTGTGGTAACTCGAGCAAATTCAAGCTCGAAAATGTAGAAATATTGAATTAATTTTTTAATAACGCTTGTGTTGCTACAGACGTAAAAGCAACTTCATTATCTGCCACAAGAATTTTTGTGCTCTTAAAAAGGGAAAAAATTTCGATTAAGGAATATCAGGGGCCTATTTCACAAATCATACATCACAGACATTTCATACAAAATACAAAACTGTGATACATCAACACATCATACAATTTTCTGTTTCACAGATTCTACTGGAAGTATTGTATGATATGTTCTTTGTTGTATAATGTGTATTTTTTTGACTTTTAATTTTGAATGACAAATTTCATTGAAAACTAAATAGTGTCGTGAATTAAACCCAGACACCATACAAAGAAACAAAAAACTAAATAATGGAGCTCCTCAATAATGAAGAAAATATGACTTAGAAATTATTGAGACTAATTCAGCTTTTATAAGACAATTTTTCCAAATAGTACATGATTTTAAATAAAAAAATCTTGACGAACTAGCATTCCTTGTTCGTACATTTCTAAAAAAAAAGATGAATAATCATTCATCATTCAAAAATTATTTTTCTCATTTAAAAACTCATTTTTGTAAGTGTGCGACTACAGCAGTTTTAAGTGCTGTATGAAATGTATGTTCAAATTTGACAGAAACTGCTGTATGAATAAAACAGAAATCGTACAATGTATGAGATGTATGTTCTGTGAAATAGGCCCCTGATGTAAATGGAATTTCTAGAAGCAATATGTTTAATCACAGCAAATTTAGAAAACTTATGGATACAAGTAATAAAATAGCTTTTTCCTGTGTTGTAGATATCTAAGTGCAAAATTTCTCCTACATACGTAGGAATTGGTGTTGCACCAATTCGATGTTGGTTTTTTTCTTGTGTATTTAATTTTTAGGTTGGGGAATGCGTTCATAAGGTCATTCTGTACTTTCCCTAAAGTTTCAAGACTGCAGTAGATTCCATTGTTATGTTCTTAATGTAGATACAAACATTGTGTCTTATATTTATGAGTTCTGGGATTGATCGAAATGTTATAGTGTGTCTTACCTGTTTTTGGAAGAGAATTTTCACTTGGTTGCTTTTCTTGGGACCCTGCGTAATAAAGATTTGATTCTTGTGCATTTTCTCTTTTGAAAACTTTTTTTGTTGTGGCTACAGCAGTTCCAAGTGCTGTACGAAATGTATGATAAATTTGTAATTAAACTGTTGTATGATGTGTATGATATTTTTCTGTTAAATTTATTCATACAACTTTCATATATTTCCAGTGTAGGCTTTAGCTGATAGATGTTGCATTACAACGGTTCATACAACAATTCTGAGAAACAGAAATCATACAGCAGAATTATCAGAATCATACAATGTGTGTGATATAGTTCTGTGAAACAGGCCCCAGATGCTCACAAATTGCAGTATCTGAAGAGCATTAAGCTGGTGAAGCGACCCGTTTTTTCCAAATACTGATACAAATTTCAAGTCTGCATGGGCGCTTTTAGATTTCAGAATGTCAGGTTATTAAATAATAACAAATTTTAACAGTTATTCGGCCAACCTAAGCTGCCACCTGCATCATTGGAAGATTTGAAACTGCTTTTATGCCTGAAACACAATAGTGCGCTGCGCCAGCCGATTTCATGTTACGATGACGCACTGCGTTGAAATAAATACTCCATGTATCCGCTGTTCTCTCTCTCCCACCTAGTAGATGAAAAATATTGCCGCCTTTCTGCATAGACTCATTTGAAATGACTTTTTCTCTTCGTTTCTTAAATGACAGTTGACACAAAATACTCTCAATTTGGAAGAAAACTCTCAATCTGGGAGAAAATCTCTCTCACAGCGCACCCCTCTGTCAAAAAATACCCAACATGTTGAATAATGACGTGCGATGGACTACGTCTTACGTTTTATTATGATCCTCTCATCTCAATTTCACTAACGCAGGTCGACGCTGTATTTTGTGCTTGCCCATTGAATTTTTTGCGTTGAAAGCCAACGCCAGCGCAAATGCACTATTTTGTTGCACGCATTAGAAACGACGAATTAGCATTAGCACTAAACATCTTGGTAGTTCTTGATGTTCTCGTTTTCCACACGGTACAGAAACTCCGTTGCACAACTCGGGGACTTTGGAAATCACCAAGTTCTGCGCACACAGACCACCTGTAATACAGCGTATTAGAAGATTATATTTTAATTAGAGGTAGAACATTGGAGGTTATTGGACTGTCTTGATCGATGTTCACCAAAACGGCAGTAAATCGTTGACAACTAGGGTTCGAGTGCATAACTCTAGCATTGATAATAATTGCGTATTATGTCAAGGTTTGTATTCAATTTGAAAAAAAAGAAAATTTAAACAGGAATTTTTTAAGAAAGAACAAATTATTTTTCAACTGCCTGTTAAGTGCACATTTTACTGCAAATTGTGAAAGTAAATGCACGTGTTCCATATGCCATCAGGCATCACTCGTTACTGCACAGACAGGAAGCAGCAAACACAGCGCATGGGAATGAATTTATGTGAACACCACAACTCATTCCGATCAGCATAGTCCGGCATCAGGAAGTGCTCCAGCACATAACGCGTCGTTATTCGAAACCAATCAAGTACCCATTTTTCTGGCTACGGCGTCCATCTAGTTTCTATCACTCCCTAGCCTATCGTTGCTGCTGCGAGCGCTGTTAGATCCAGGTTCCGACGCTTCCTTCATCCCAGAGTCGGCTGTTCGGCTTCTGAATTTGAAAAGGGAAAGGAACTTCGTCAACATTGTGGGTGTTGGAGAAACCAACACAAGTAGCTCAAAGTGGAAGGTCAGTTTGAAGGTTTAAACTGCAGCTTAGTGCTTTGGTTCTATCTAAGATGACGACAGTCGTACCCACAAGCTGCGCATTGTGTTTGACGCATCCTGCAAAATATCGGATGGTACGTCGCTCAATGATCATATTTTAGCGGGGCCAAGACAGCAGGACGATATTATCTATCATATAGCACGATTCGGAAAGTTTAAAATTACCTTTACAGCAGATATTGTTGAAAAGAATATAATCACGAACACGGACGGCGTTCGTTTATTGAACTTTATTTGCTTTATGTAACCGCATTCAAATCTGATTGTCGACTGTCTCTGCACAGTCGCTGTTGCCGGCTTTCATACGCCGCAATAGTAATGTTACAGCTCGGCCATCCTATCACTGATCTCATCCTCGAGATCGGAGTTGTCTTCCTCGCCATTAAAGCCTTCTTCTGGATGCTCGCACGTCCGATGACATGAGGGTGTTCAGCTTCCGTTGATTGCGTTGCATGTCATGTATGTCCTCTACCACGTACCTGTCGTTGGGCAGAACCTTGGTGACTATGTACGGCCCACTATACGGGGGCTAGTCATTCATTCCGAGCAACAGCTCATGTGGTGTTCGTCATGCAATTTAGGGCAGTGTCCAGCTCCCATTGGACCGCTCGGAGGTGATTCGCCCAGTCATCTCAACTTTCTTCTGAGTGCATGCACTTTTGGTGCGAGAGAATGAAGCGGTTGCACTTTTCCACCCTGGCGGCGGTCTGGACGTGTTGCACCCAATTCTTCTAGCAAAATTGCCTAAAAACATCCTCGATCCTTCTTTCGAAATAAGGAGAAATAAATTAGAGCAATTATACTTCGAATTCAACATAAATCATCATAAGCTAGTTTAAATTTCTCCAAATGTTAATTATAAATTGATATTTGGTTCTAGCTAAGCTAACGACAGTCTTACCTTCACATAAGTTAGAAAATACAAATTGGAATCACATCAAGAACATCGAGCAAGGCTTTACAAGCCCGGCAAGATCTATGATCTTGCTGAGTAGTGACATTTATTCATAATGGATAAAGGGATAATAAAGGTGGAACCGGGGTCTCCTATGGCTCAAAGGGCGGAAATAGGGTGGTTGCTATCTGGATGCACTTTACCCAACAGCCAATCACACGTAACGTCCATTTACATCAAAATTGATCTCTACCCTTAGAGAACTTGCTTGGTAAGTTGTGGTAACTCGTGCAAATTCAAGCTCGAAAAATGTAGAAATATTGAATTACATTTTTATTAACGCTTGTGTTGCTACAGACGTAAAAGCAACTTCATTATCTGTCACAAGCATTTTTGTGTTCTTAAAAAGGGAAAAAATTTCGGTTAAGGGATATCTGGGGCCTATTTCACAAATCATACATCATAGACATTTCACACAACATACAAAACTGTGATACATCAACACATCATACAATTTTCTGTTTCACAGATTCTACTGGAAGTATTGTATGATATGTTCTTTGTTGTACGATGTGTATTTTTTTGACTTTTAATTTTGAATGAAAAATTTCATTGAAAACAAAATAGTGTCGTGAATTAAACCCAGACACCATACAAACAAACAGAAACTAAATAATGGAGCTCCTCAATGAAGAAAATATGACTTAGAAATTATTGAGACTAATTCAGCTATTATAAGACAGTTTTTCCAAATATTACATGATTTTAAATAAAAAAATCTTGACGAACTAGCATTCCTTATTCCTACATTTCTAATTTAAAAAAAAAGATGAACAATCATTCATCATTCAAAAATTATTTTTCTCATTTAAATACTCATTTTTGTAAATGTGTGACTACAGCAGTTTTAAGTCCTGTATGAAATGTATGTTCAAATTTGACAGAAACTGCTGTATGATATTTATCTGTAAAACAGAATCATACAACTTTCCCATATTTCCAGTGTAAACTTTAGGTGATACACGCTGTATTACAGCGGCTCATACAACAAATCTGAGAAACAGAAATCATACAATGTATGAGATGTATGTTCTGTGAAATAGGCCCCTGATGTAAATGGAGTTTCTAGAAGCAATATGTTTAATCACAGCAAATTTAGAAAACTTATCGATACAAGTAATAAAATAGCTTTTTCCTGTGTTGTAGATTTCTAAGTGCAAAATTTCTCCTACATACGTAGGAATTGGTGGTGAACATCCAATTCTTGGTTTTTTTCTTGTGTATTTAATTTTTAGGTTGGGCAATGCATTCATAAGGTCATTCTGTACTTTCCCTAAAGTTTCAAGACTGCAGTAGATTCCATTGTTTGTATCTACATTAAGAACATAACGTATTATATTTATGAGTTCTGGGATTGATCGAAATGTTATGGTATGTCTTACCTGTTTTTGGAAGAGAATTTTCACTTTTCTTGGGAGCCTGCATAATAAAGATTTGATTCTTGTGCATTTTCCCTTTGGAAACCTTTTTTTGTTGTGGCTACAGCAGTTCCAAGTGCCGTACGAAATGTATGATAAATTTGTAATTAAACTGTTGTATGATGTGTATGAAGTTTTTCTGTTAAATTTATTCATACAACTTTCATATATTTCCAGTGTAGGCTTTAGCTGATAGATGTTGCATTACAACGGTTCATTCAACAATTCTGAGAAACAGAAATCATACAACAGAATTATCAGAATCATACAATGTGTGTGATATAGTTCTGTGAAACAGGCCCCAGATGCTCACAAATTGCAGTATCTGAAGAGCATTAAGCTGGTGAAGCGACCGTTTTTTTTCCAAATACTGATACAAATTTCGAATCTGCATGGGCGCTTTTAGATTTCAGAATGTCAGGTTATTTAATGATAACAAATTTTAACAGTTATTCGGCCAACCTAAGCTGCCACCTGCATCATTGGAAGATTTGAAACTGCTTTTATGTCTGAAACACAATAGTGCGCTGCGCCAGCCGACTTCATGTTACGATGACGCACTGCGTTGAAATAAATACTCCATCTTTCAGCTGTTCTCTCTCTCATCTACTGGATGAAAAATATTGCCGCCTTTTTGCATGGATTTTTAATCAGCTGTTTTCGTTCCGTTTCTTAAATGACAGACTCTCAATTTGGAAGAAAACTCTCAATCTAGGAGAAAATCTCTCTCACAGCGCACCCCTCTGGCAAAAAATATCCAACATGTTGAATAATGACGTGCAATGGACTACGTTTACGCTTTATTATGATCCCCTCATCTTTCTCAATTTTCACTAACGCAGGTCGACGCTGTATCTTGTGCTTGCCCATTGAATTTTGTGCGTTGAAAACCAACGCCAGCGCAAATGCACTATTTTGGTGCAGGCATTAGAAACGACGAATGAAGCGAAACAGGCACTAAAAATCCTTTTAGTCTTCATTTTAATGAGAGGTAGAACATTGGAAGTTATTGGACTGTCATCATCGAAGTTCACCAAAACGGCAATAAATCGTTGAGAACTAGGGTTCGAGTGCATAACTCTACCATTGACAATAATTGTGTATTATGTCAAGAAAGATAGAATTCGATTTGGAATTGATTTTAATTTAAAGCGTTCAGAAAGAGTAAAAGAAAACAGGAATTTTTTTAAAAAGAACAAATTATTTTTCGACTGCCTGTTAAGTGCACATTTTACTCCAAATTGTGAAAATAAATTAGCGTGTTCCATATTCCATCAGGCATCACTCGTTACTGCACCGGCTGGAACCAGCAAACACAGCGCATGGGAATTGTTCTCGTTCGGGAAAAGAAGCGCAAATGTTGAAATTCACACGTTTATTTTTAAATGAGTTACATATAAATTCATTTGCAGACATACATATATACATATTTATACTTACCGTGGTTTGCACCTCTTCCCTTGACTTCGAGAATAAGAATGAAAGCAGAAATAAATATGGCTGCTTGTCAGAAGAAGTGCCAACCGCGGCAAAGAAGTAGTGCCAATATAATTTATGGGCGATTTGTCGAATAGATGGCGCTTTAAACTTAAAGGCTCTTCCACATCCCGGCCCTGTGAATCGGTCCGATTCACTTTCAGCTTCCACGTCCAATACAGCCAATCTGGAATCTGGACGAGATAGAATTCCCGTGCTCGTTTTCACTTCGGCTCGCATAACAACTCCGTCTGCCCCTTGGTGTACACGTTGAACTCTGGCTCGTTTCCAGTCTCGCCTAGGAATGTTGGGATCGCATATAAAAACTATGTCTCCGACCTCGACTGGCTTCGTCCTTCGGCACCACTTGACTCGCCGTGTCAAAGTTGGAAGGTACTCGAGCAGCCACCGCTTCCAAAACCTGTCCCTCAATTGGCGGGCGACTCTCCATTGCTTGATTAAGCGGCATAGCGTCTCGTCTGGTTCGAGCATCCTAGGTGTGTGGGCTGTGTTGGCTGAGCCCAGCAAAAAATGATTAGTCGTAAGCGGTTCCTCCTGGTCAATCGTTACGGGCAGATGCGTTAGCGGCCGTGAGTTTACCACATTCTCTGCCTCAATTACCAAGCAGTGCAAAGTATGCTCTCGTGGCAAAACCTCCTTGAGCGTGTCTCGCAGAACACGCTTCACACACTGCACCATGCGCTCCCAGGCACCTCCTTCAGATGGGTTGTTTGGACAATTGAAGCGCCAGTCGATCCCCTTGACCCCTGACAGCTCGTCTTGGATTCGTTGGCAGTCGAACACTTCAGAAAAACATTTCGCCTCTTGGTCTGCTCCGATGAAGTTCTTGCCATTATCACTGCGTATCCTAAGCGGCAATCCCCTCCGGTTGATGAAATTGCGTATGACCATGATGCACGTATCCGTTGACAGGTCATGCGCTACTTCCAAGTGAATGGCTCTCAATGTGATACAAGTGAAAAGCGCAATCCAGCGCTTCTCGGTGCGGCGACCAATGGAGACTACGAGTGGCCCGAAGTAGTCCAGATCAGTATACGAGAACGGTCTTAAGTTCGGCATGACCCGATCCTCAGGCAATGGTCCCATGACTGGCGTGATCGGCTTGGCTCTGCGAAGTCTGCAGACGCTGCAGTTGGCGATGACGTTCCGCATAACCTGTCACAGGCGAGGCACCCAGTACTTGCGACGTACTTCGCAAATCGCAGCTTCTGTGTTCTGATGCATCATCTTGTCATGGTAATGGGCAACCACGAGCATCGTAAAACGATGAACAAAGGGCAGGATGATAGGTCTTCTGGCAGCATACGTCAACCATGATGCAGCATCAATGCGTCCATAGACGTGGATGATGTCTTCTTCGTCGATACGGCATAAGCTTAGAGAGCTCGTTTCCCTCTGGAACTGGTAAGCCGCGCTGAATAAGGCTTATTTCAGAGCCAAAGGCTTTGCGCTCAGTTTGGCGGCAAGGCTGCCTTTCGGCTACATCCAGTTCGTCAGCTGTTAAGGCGCGGTTTTTATTGCCAATACCCATGCCATGGTTCTAAGGGTCCATCTGAAAGAAGAAAAATGGTTCCAGTCTATCAAGCTGTTACTTACCACGACGAGAGCGTATTTTGGGCAAAGTTCTTCCTCGACATCGTGGGAACTCTGGACATTTTCATTGACTGGCCAGTTCTCCTCCGACTGGGACAAAAACCTGGACCGTTTAACCACCTGGACCGTTTAACCACCTGGACGATGAACTGAAGGCAATCTGGCTCTTAGCCCTCGTAGCGTCCTGTGCTGGGTTCTCGGTTGTTGGTACCCACCTATTCGGCTCTGTGATCTCCAGTATCTCGGCGATCCTATGGGCCACGAATGGGTTGTATCGACGGTTTTCACTGTGGATCCATTTGATCACCGTCGAAGAGTCGGCCCAAAGAACCTTTCGGCTGATGGCGGGAGTATGTCTTTCAAGCACGGTTGTCCTGAGTATCGACTCTAAAACTGCGGCCTGCAGCTCGATACGAGGCACAGTCAATGGCTTCAAATGAGAGCATTTCGTCTTCGCACATATGAACATGATTTCGACCACGTCACCTTGATTCGCTGCCCTCCAATATGCGACGGCTGCAAAGGCGTCCTCGCTTCCGTCGACAAAAACGTGGTGCTGGAGATCCTTGGGGGCACCACCTTGGAAGTAATACCGAGGAACTGCCATATCGTTAACGTTGGGCAACTGGAGACGCCACTTGTTCCAGAATGTGCAGATAATTTCCGGCAGTTCTTCATCCCACAGCAAATCGCGTCCAGGTTTGCAGCTACGACGAATGGGCTCAAGAAACCCAGCGGATTGAACACCGACATGATGATGCTCAGCAGTTCTCGTTTAGTAGGACAATGACGTCCCATCAATGACGTCGGCTCCCCTGCTCACTCCGTGGAACTCAAGTTTGTACTGGAATTTGTCCTTACCTGGCTGCCAGAACATCCCCAAGACCTTTTCAGCTCGCAGAAGAATCTCTCCGTTCGTCGGTGTAGCACACTTTAAGGCTCTGAGGACAGCCTCTGAGTTCGAACTGAAGTTTCGCAATTCAAACACAGCGGCCTTGTGTATTTCTCGGACTTGAGTTGAAATCCGGATGGCTTGTTCAACAGATCCGAAGCTGTCGACGAAGTCGTCAACATAATGAAAATCGGTGATGGCTTTGACGGCGCGAGGATCGTATATGCCGCTATGCTCCCAGGGGTTTTTGAGCTTGACGTGTTGAGCAGCACAAGGCGAGTAGGCAGCTCCAAACGTCATCATCAGCATTTCATAAACATCAGGCGGTTTGCTGTCATCTCCATCATGCCACAGGAACCTTTGCGCGCATCTCTCCTCCTGGCGAACTCCAACCTGGTGGAACATCTCCTTAATGTCTCCACGCACAGCGACTGCTCCCTCTCGGAAGTTG
This sequence comes from Eristalis intricaria, assembly GCA_964034865.1. Classification (NCBI taxonomy): domain Eukaryota; kingdom Metazoa; phylum Arthropoda; class Insecta; order Diptera; family Syrphidae; genus Eristalis; species Eristalis intricaria. Next base: position 49,216,342 of record OZ035873.1, on the reverse strand, counting down.
AAGAGAACAGATGGCAGTGGCTGGTATGTCTGGGGTCTCTCAGCAGGTGGGAGTTCAGCGACACTCCATTAACCTCGGCAGCAGCGTCAAAAACTAGGCGAAGCTTTTGAGGCTTATTGTGGTTAACTACCCCGAAATGAGGCAAATAGGGCAATTAGGGGCATAGCACTTGTCCACATATCCTCTCATGATCGACTTGTAGGCGGCGGCGAAATCTTCATTCCTCTTCATTTTCCGTTTTACTCCCACCAAGCGCTTCTGTGCCATGGAATAACTGGCTGGCAATATGACATCATCAGCCTTCCACAACAAGCCAACCTCGAACCGACCGTTTATCCTTTTTGTGGTAGAGTCAAGGATGTTTCTGGCACGAATGTCTTCCAACTGCAGCAGATGCTTTCACACCAAAACTTTCCGTGCGAAAGTAGTCGTCGACCAGGTCATGTAGGACGGCATCAGCAAAATTGGTGTAGGTCAGGAGACACGCGGGTATGCTCGAGTGCGTGGTCGTCGGCGTTGGTCCAAACACAGCCTAGCCAAGCTTCGTCCGAGTTCCGTAAGGTCCATTCCTACCCAAACTCCGTAGCTCCATCGTCGTACCCAAATGGCAATGATCGAGTCCGATCAGAAGTCTCGGAACGGCGTTGGAGTATGACTGCATAGGGAACTCCTTCAGGCGGCTTGAGATTACACTCAAATCTGACTCTTTGAGGCTTTGTGTTGGTAGCTTGAGGTCCGAAACACCATACACATGCCGAAGTGCATACCTGTTTTTCAAACCTGCTCCACTTACCTGCAGGTCAACAACCAACGACGGCTCCTGCGCTTTCTTTCCAGCAACGCATTGCATATTAAGCTGGCGCGGGCTACCTTTGGGGCCCATCTATTAATCAGGGTAACATCCAACATCGAAATCGACGACCCCTAATAGAAAAGTGCGTATGTGTTGATGGTTTTGTTTGAGCCGTACAGCGTCACTGGCAAAAGATGAAACAGGAGATTCCTATCGTTGCCGGCAATCTTTTTTGTAGCTTACACACTACCAGCGGTGGACCACTGAGGAGTTTGTTGACTCACGTTAGTCAATGGAGTAGAATTAGGCCGGCCTTCATGGAGTAGCTTGTGGTGTCTTCTCTCGCATCCGTTTATGCCACAAATATTCCTCACATGGCCTTTCTTCAGGCACGTGAAGCATAGACCATGTTGCTTGACATTCAACCACCGTTCCTGCACCGTTGCTTTGACGAACTTACAGCACTCGTTGACTTTGTGTACCTCTGAACACAAAGGGCATCTTGGAGATCTTGTTTCCTTGGGTTCCGTAGTGTATACCACCGGTAGGCGTCGTTTCAGCTCTTTGTCTTCGCTATCCTGGACAGAACAAACTAATCTGGCCACGTCAGATAGCCAGTCGCTGAAGTTGACGATGGTTGGGTATGACTGAATCATCATCGCATATCTTGCCCATTCCATTCGCTTCGACATAGGCATCTTACAAACCAGCTCTTTAAGCAGTGATGGGTTGGCAATGTGCTGCTGGCCGTTGACGGATTGCAAAAATACGGCCAAGTTACTCACCTTTGTTGCGAATGGAACGAGACGAGCCATATTGGATTCGTTAACAGGCTGTATTTCGCGGACTTGACTCAGCTGGCTGTTGATGCGCTGTTCTGGACGACCGAAGCAAAAGCGTTATTCTTCCAGGATGCTTCCTACATTGTCCGGGTGAATCAAGAGCGATTTAACGGCTTCCTTTGCTTCAGCTTGAAGAGATTTCTGAAGTCTCTGGTTGTTCCCTAAGTTTGTGTAGTTGCAGGCGGCATTTGTTTGCACGAACGTGTTGTAGAGCATTGGCCAGTCATCAGGATTCCCAGAAAACGTAGGAAGGTCCTGGTGGCGTCAAGGTGTACACATTAGTCTCTGACAACTGACTTCTAACATTGCCTGAACAGGACGGCTGTGACACTTGAGAAAGCGGAGGCTGTATGTACGAATGTGGCGACGCTGCGTACAGATGCGGCGACTGCGTATGCAAGTATGGCGGCGATACATACGTGGTCGATGTCATGTGCACGTTCGAGGGTGTTGCATACGCAGAAATAGGTAGCGTCGCATATACGACTGGCTGCGGTGTATACGTGGCTAACGGCTGTTCATGCGGAGCTGGCTGCGTCGCATGCGTAACTGACGGCAGGGCAGACATGGTTGACGGCTGACTACGTATGACTGGCAGTGGTCCTTGAGCGATAGGCTGGTGCAAGGGCAGCGACTGCATCGCCGATTTCAGCGTATTCACTATTACTCAACTATTACTCAACTTGGACTTGAGTGGCCTTGAGCTGCCCTTCCAACACGGCGATCTGTTCCTGTAATGAAAGAATGTACAGGTGGTCCGCGTGAACAGTGGCGGCACGTGCAGAACCAACTGTAGCACCTGGCGGTGTTAGCTAGTTATGGCGGTGGACGTGGTGTACCCAGAAATCTCAGTTAGTACGGCTGGAGAAATCGGAGCAGGAGGCTCTGTGGATGCAACGGCTGGGGCATCGCTTTTATATATTCCTACTGTGCCTGTGCTACTTTCGGCGGCTGAGGCAGTAGTTGGCACTGTTGTTTCTATGCAGTGATTTCATGGACTGCGTCGTGGTGGCATGCGACTCAACATGTAGTGCGCAAGCAAAACAACAACCACCGCGAAATAAAGATATTCTCGTTCGGAAAAAGAAGCGCACGCTCAAATTTTGAAATTCACACGTTTATTTCTAAATAAGTTACACATAAATTCATTTGCAAAAATACATATATACATATATATACTTACCGCGGTTTGCACCACTTCCCTTGACTTCGAGAATAAAAATGAAAGCAGAAATAAAGATGGCTGCTTGTCAGAAGAAGTGCCAACCGCGGCAAAGAAGTAGTGCCAATATTATATATGGGCGATTTGGCGAATAAAGGGCGCTTTAAACTTAAAGGCTCTTCCACAGGAATGAATTTATGTGAACACCACAACTAAACCAAGGAACTTCCTCTGGCGTAGACACATTCCGATCAGCATCGTCTGGCATCAGTGTACCCTCACCAGGAAGTGCTGCAGCACACAACGTTATTCGAAATCAATCAAGTACCCGTTTTTCTGGCTACGGCGTCCATCTAGTTTCTATCACTCACTAGCCTATCGTTGCTGCTGCGAGCGCTGTTAGATCTTGGTTCCGAAGCTTTCTTCATCTCAGAGTCGGATGTTCAGCTTATGAATTTGAAAAGCCAAAGGAACTTCGTCAACATTGTGGGCGTTGGAGAAACCAACACAAGTAGCTCAAAGTGGAAGGTCAGTTTAAAGGTTTAAACTGCAGCTTAGTGCTTTGGCATTGTGTTTGACGCATCCTGCAAAATATAGGATGGTACGTCGCTCAATGATCACGTTATTATTAATCATATAGCACGATTCGGAAAGTTTAAAATTACCTGTACAGCAGATATTGTTGAAAAGAATATTACCACGAAGTAAAACCACGGACGGCGTTCGTTTATTGAACTTTATTTGCTTTATGTAACTGCATTCAAATCTGATTGTCGACTGTCTCTGCACAGTCGCTGTTGCCGGCTTACATACGCTGCAATAGTAATGTTACAGCTCGGCCCTCCTATCACTGATCTCATCCTCGAGATCGGAGTTGTCTTCCTCGCTAACGTAACCATTAAAGCCTTCTTCTGGATGCTCGCACGTCCGATGACATGAGGGTGTTCAGCTTCCGTTGGTTGCGTTGCATGTCATGTATGTCCTCTACCACGTACCTGTCGAACCTTGGTGACTATGTACGGCCCACTATACCGGGGCTAGTCATTCCTTCCGAGCAACAGCTCATGTGGTGTTCGTCATGCAATTTAGGGCAGAGTCCAGCTCCCATTGGACTGCTCGGAGGTGATTCGCCCAGTCATCTCAACTTTCTTCTGAGTGCATGCACTTTTGGTGCGAGAGAATGAAGCGGTTGCACTTTTCCACCCTGGCGGCGGTCTGGACGTGTTGCACCCCATTCTTCTAGCAAAATTGCCTAAAAACATTCTCGATCCTTCTTTCGAAATACGGAGAAATAAATTAGAGCAATTATACTTCGAATTCAACATAAATCATCATCAGCTAGTTTAAATTTCTCCAAATGTTAATTATAAATAGATATTTGGTTCTAGCTAAGCTAACGACAGTCGTACCTACACATAAGTTAGAAAATACAAATTGGAATCACATCAAGAACATCGAGCAAGGCTTAACAAGCCCGGCAAGATCGACGATCTTACTGAATAGTGACATTTATTCATAATATATAAAGGGATAATAAAGGGAGAACCGGGTTCTCCTATGGCTCAAAGGGCGGAAATAGGGTGGTTGCTATCTGGACGCACTTTAACCAGCAGCCAATCACGCGTAACGTCCATGTACATCAAAATTGAACTCTACCCTTGGAGAATTTGCTTGGTAAGTTGTGGTAACTCAAGCAAATTCAAGCTCGAAAATGTAGAAATATTGAATTAATTTTTTAATAACGCTTGTGTTGCTACAGACGTAAAAGCAACTTCATTATCTGTCACAATTGTGTGAATTTTTGTGTTTTTAAAAAGGGAACAAATTTCGATTAAGGGATATCAGGGGCCTATTTCACAAATCATACATCACAGACATTTCATACAAAATACAAAACTGTGATACATCAACACATCATACAATTTTCTGTTTCACAGATTCTACTGGAAGTATTGTATGATATGTCTTTGTTGTATAATGTGTATTATTTTGAATTTTAATTTTGAATGACAAATTTCATTGAAAACTAAATAGTGTTGTGAATTAAACCCAGACACCATACAAACAAACAAAAAACTAAATAATTTAGTTCCTCAATAATGAAGAAAATATGATTTAGAAATTATTGAGACTGATTCAGCTATTATAAGACAATTTTTCCAAATAGTACATGTACACTTCACGAACTAGCATTCTATGTTGCTATATATCTAATTAAAAAAAAAAAGATGAACAATCATTCATCATTCAAAAATTGTTTTCTCATTTAAAAACTCATTCTTGTAGTGACTACAGCAATTTTAAGTGCGGTATGAAATGTATGTTCAAATTTGACAGAAACTTTCATAAGTAAAATCCCAGAACCAATGAAGGGACTCCTGCATTGCAGAAACCCTTCAAATTTAGAAGAAGCCATGCAAATCCTGTCGGAAACAGGATATGCGTACTCGGCAGGTATCTCTGGAACAGGTAACCTCAGACAGGAACAGAACGGTAGGTTCTATAACTCAGGTGATAGACCTTATAGCCCTTAAAATCCCTTTAGGAACAAAACGGTAGGTTCTATAACTCAGGTGATAGACCTTATAGCCCTTATAATCTCTTTAGGAACAATCATGGTATAGAACCAATGGACACGCTGTCGGCCGTAACCAGGCAAATAAATAAACTAGAAGGAAATGAGGATTTTCGGGAAAGAAGCCCAATGGTAGATTACTCTATATAATTGTCGAGGCAAAAAATAATCACAGACTAAGAATACTGATCGATACGGGATTGGAGACCAGTATTCTCAACCCAGGTATATGTCATCCCAAGTGGCAGACGAAATTACAAAAGCCACTTAAAATTCTAACTACCAGCACACCCATTTACATAAATAGAAAAGTAAAAATCCCGCTGTTCAAAGAATTTGGAAAACCAGATAAAACAGCCGAATTTTTAGAATTTAAGTTCCACGACAACTGTAAGGGTCTGATAGGAAACAACATTTTACTGCCAATTGAAACCATTATTGATTTCCGGCGAAGAATTCTAACAGTAGATGGAAATGAGATTAACTTATTTTTTAACAAAGACGAGGAAGAAGTAACGTACGAGAAGTACAAAGAACAAATCCCCACCTTAGAAATCCACAATATAGAAACGAGTGTAGAACCCATTTTGAACCAAATACGGACGCAGCACTTAAATAAGGAAGAGAAAGAAGCTGTTATAAAATTAGTTACGCAATATTCAACAATTTTTTTTCAAGAAGGAAACTTAACCCTTACAAGTGCGATTAAGCATGAAATAAAGACTAAAAACAATTTACACCCGTAACTATAGATACCCAGAGGTTCATCGACAAGAGGTGGAATCCCAGATAAATGAAATGTTGAGGCAAGGAATAATTCATCCCAGCAACTCGCCTTACTCAGCTCGGATCTGGGTCGTCCCGAAAAAAGCGGACGCATCGGGTTTAAAAAAATGGAGAATCGTTATCGATTTCCAATCCCTAACGAGATTTCCAATCCCTAACATTGATGACATCTTTGACAAGTTAGGAAAAGCTCAATACTTTATGACACATTCCAGAGAATGATTAATGATGTACTAGCCGAATACATGGGAAAAATGTCTGGCTTATATTGACGACATAATAATATTTTCAACCAGCTTACAAAACATTATACAACACATTATTTCGATAAAGAAAGTGATCGAAAAACTGAAAAAAGCTTACTTAGAAGTACAGCTTGATAAAAGTGAATTCTTGAAAAAAGAAACGAAATTTTTGGGGCATATCATCCCAACGGAAGGTATCAAACCTAATCCTGAGAAAATTGAAGATATACTAAATAATAATCTTCCTAAGACCCAAAAATAAATAAAGGCGTTCCTCGGTATAACTAGCTATTACCGAAAATTCATAAAGGACTACTCCAAAGTAGCGAAGCCCATGACCATCTGTTTAAAGAAGGGAGAAGGAAATTGATTTGAGTGACCCAGACTATAACCATAGTATCGAAATTCTGAAGACCTTGATTTCATCGGAACCAATACTTAAACGTCCTGACTTTAGTAAACAGTTTACGCTTACGACAGATGCTTCGAATTATGCAATCGGTGCTGTCTTATCCCATGATGGCCACCCGACTTGCTATGCCAGTGGTACTCTAAACAATCACGTAACAAACTATTCAACCGTTGAAAAAAGTAGCTTGCCATAGTGTGGGCTACTTAGTATTTTCGGCCTTATCTGTACGGTAGAAAATTCACAATCAGAACAGATCATCGTCCATTAGTTTGGTTGAGTTCACTAAAGGAACCCAACACCAAGCTACAGAGGTGGAAGATAGAACTCGAGGAATTCAACTTCGAAATAGAATATGTAAAAGGCAAGAGTAACCAAGTGGCTGACGGGCTATCCAGGATGGAAATTTACCACAACGAAAAAATAGATCAACGAAGTAACGAAAACATAGAACAACCAATCAATAGTCGCAACTACCCACAGTGCAAACGAGGATAGTAGTAACCATATCCCAATAATAGACTCACCCGTAAACTAATATAAAACCCAGATAATTTTGAATACAACAAACAAATTGAATAATCACAAAGTATATAATACGTTCAAGAACAGAAGAATTGTAATAGAGTTAAAAGAATTTAAGGAGGATTTTGTTCTAGACATCATGAAAAAATGTTTGCCACACAAAGGTTTAGTTGCCATTTATTCCAATCAATATCACGTATTCGCACAGTTTCAAGATTTGTATCTGAAATACTTCAGTAAAAAAAAAACTCCTAAGAGTAGTAAAATGCAGTAAGTTCCTAGGCGACATAGACGACCTAGAAAAGTAAGCACAGGTTATAACTCAAACGCACAAATTACTCAACCATAGACGTATGAGCAAATAAAACATGTCTGCTATGCCCCTTAACTTAAAGAAAGCATCCAAAGAATTATAACTAATTGCCAAGGTATGAAAGACAACCATACAAAATTCCATTGAAACTAACCGACACCAGCAAAACCCAACCAAATCGTGCATATCGACATATGGTACGCTAACATAAACCTCATGTATGTCGCAATGATTGACAAATTCACCAAACATGCCATGGTTCAGGAAATCAAACACAGAACCTGGGTGGAATTGCTAAGAACATTAAAAATCAGGTTTGCAACACTGGGGATTCCGCAAAGAATCGTCGCAGACGGAGAAAATGGGTTCTCCGCAGTTTTAATCAGGGAATATCTCAAAGAAAATAATGTGGAATTACACATTACCACTCCATACAGAAAGACAGGGAATTCGGATATCGAAAGATTCCATTCCACTCTAAACGAACACATTCGAACATTTTATTTATTTAAGTTTTAAGTTAGTTTTAAAAGCAGTAAATATATACAATAGAACACTGCCACACACAAAATACCAATAGAATTTATTAACGGAGAAATAAAAAGCGAGGAATATCAAAAAATTGTAGAATTAGTTCAAAAAAATAAGAAAGGTGCATTAACAAATTGAATAGAGATAAAATAGATCTAGACCTTAGAGAAAAAAAACATTTGTATTTAAAAAGTAGGAGCAATAATAGACTCAAACCAGTGCACAAGAAATCAAACCCCGAAGTAATTGCCGAAGACCATGTAAAGGATGAGAAAGGAAGCAAAATCTATAAAACAGAACTAAAACGTAGAAATAAATAAGAAAAAACGTAAGAATTCCCGATACTAATACTACTTGTGACAGCGGGGATTAGGACAGAAGGACAAAGGATAGACGTGATAAATCGTGACAACGGACAGGGATATGTTACAATAAGGGACCAGCAGCTTCAAGTCATAACAGGCTATACAAAATTACTGCACTGTGTAAATCTCACCACATGAACCGAACACCCCTATTCTGGCAAACCTCAGTGATGTGTTTTAAGTCACAACTACTTCACAAGAGCATGGTGAGTCACAAATTGTGAGGTTTTCGTATTCTGAGCAACCTCACAGCTTGTGAGCATCACAAGAACCGTCAAAATTGTGATGTTCTCATGAGCACATCACAAGGAAAAATATCAACAAAAAAACTGTCACACACAAGGAAAAATAAACAGATAAACAGTTGATTTGCAAAAAGGCGAAAATAAAGAAATAAATGGAGGAGATTGTTTTGATTTTGTTACTTACTGAAGAAGAAGAAAATAGAGACACAAGGTAATTCGCTTTTATAATGTTGTAGACAATTAAATAAGGTAAATATTTTTAGACTGCAACGTAGAAGGACCTTAAGGAACTTGCGAGAAAAGTATTCTCGCTTCGCATTGGATGAAGGATGTATCATTAAATTCTTCCGATTGCCGAAGACATTATGTTGGGACATTATAGAAGAGCTGAGAATTCACGATGACCAACCAAGTAGATTTCCCTTTCATATTAGAGTAATTCATCGAAAAAAATGCTATATTATGTCAATAATATGTGATAATTCTCTTTTGAACAGTTCCTCTCCGTTTTGTACTTTCTTGCACATGGGTCATATAAAAAATGTATAGGAAATAATTACACCATTCCACTGAGTCAATCATCAGTTTCACGATGTGTGGACTACATTTGCAGGCTTATATTGCGGGTCAAGGGAAGTATGATAAAATTTCCCACAGCCGATGAAGAGATAAGTGCCTTAAAAACAAGGTTGGTTAAAATCAGTAATGGTTATACCAAAAATAACTAAATATCTTCAAAGGTTCTATCAAAAGTTTAACATCAAGGGCAAAATCGGTATTGTACACATATTGCAATAGTAGCCCCGCCAAAGAATGATTCCAGAACTCCTGCACATTTGTACATGAACTGAAAAGGCTTCCACAGCATAAATGTTGAAGCCGTAAGATTTTTTTTGATGAATGGCTCATTTTACGTTAATATTTTTATATCCTATATATTGTGTGTAGGTTTGTGATCAAAATCTGAAGTTTCTGCATTTAAACGCGAAATTCCCTGGATCATGCCATGATTCCGGCATTTGGACAACATCCTCAGTCCGAATGCAGCTTATTCAAAGTCATAACAGTCAGCAGTTCAAGTGGCTTGTGGATGATTCTGGATATCCATTAGAACCTTGGTTAATGACCCCAGTGGATAATCCTTCTTCGCAAAACGAGCTTACATTCAATCAAGTTCACATAAAAGCCAGGAATGTGATTGAACGAGCTTTTGGTGTTCTGAAATCTCGTTTCAGATGCATTACTGCATTAATCCCATGAGAAGTCTGCAAATATTGTTTACACCTGTGGCATCATGCAAAGTCGCAATATAGAAACATTTGAAGATAATCAGACTCTAGAGCCAGCAATTTCAACGGATACCAGTGAAGAAAATCCACCCAGAGGAAGAAGCGATTATTACGCTGAAGGGAAACAAGTCCGGCAAATGTATATCAATACATTTACTAGTCAAAACGTTTAAATTAATTAAAAAACCTATTTCTTATTTACATATTTGTTTTATTTATTTTGTTTATCAATGACAACCTTCACAAGACTGAAATATTGCGAAAGGCTTCAGCCATTACTTTCTGTGTGTCCACGATTTGCTGCTGCATCCTTCTTCGTTCTTCTTCGGCTGCCTTATCCATAGCAAAACTCTTGGTACATAAGTCTAGCACGTGGGCAAAAATGTCGGCTGTTGACTGTCGTGTGCGGCATCTTGATGAGGATGCTGGAGTCGTCGACGGTGATTCAATTGTGTCATCTTCAATAATATCCTCGAAGGAAAATGACGCCGATGATGCCGATGACGTTGGCGTGCCAGGCGAATCCAAGGATCCTTCCGGATTATCTGAAATCTTAAAATTAAAACATATTCAATTATCATTCATAATTAATAATATATATGTACGTAAAGAAACACTTACTACACATCCAAACGTTGGGACAGATTCTAGCCCGTCTATTGCGGCCGCACCGAATATGTTGAGCGCCTTTTCCTCGAAGGGAATTAGCTTAGTTGCACACGGTGGGCCACTACCAGTTAAATTCTTGTGCACTTTGACTTTACGTGCACGAGAACGCAACTGGTGTTTCCAGTGGCTTAAAGTCTGTAAAGAATGCATGTAACATTATATGTAATAACAAATTGACGTCTAATAGAAAAACTTACCTGTTTCCACATGACCGCAGTGCGAACTGGTCCTCTCAAGGGGTTTAGCTCATCTGCTAATGCGGCCCAGTAATTCTGCATCCTATTGGGGGCAGTTGGATCATTTTTGCCCAGAAGAAAATCGGGATTCATTTGCAAGAAATTCGTATAACGGTACAACTGCTCCTGGGATGTACGCTGATATTTTCTTGTTCCTGCAAAATATTCATTATTAATAAATACTTATACATATTTCTTTAACACAATATTACCTTGTTCGCTACGTTCTGCCATTATATTGTAGATATCACTTTTCCAAAATCAAGTATAAGTAGACCGCTCAGTAAGAAAAAAATGCGCGAATATAATAATTGTCAAAAAAAAAACAATTTTTGACATGGCATGGTGAATATTCTTGTGTGTTTTCTTAAGAGGTTTTCGCCAGACTACCAAATAGCTGAAACCTCATAAGGTAGGCATCATAATTTTCGCCTCACTGACATTCGTGCGTTGTGTCCACATCATAACCAGAATAGGGGTGTAAATTACAAGAACGAATATCCAGTCATTATACATATTTTCAACATATTAGCTCAAGAAATAGAAAGTTCAGTGAATAAGCATCATCATAAAGAGAAAAGAGGTTAAGCCAACATCGTATTTATGGATTACATGAAGAATTGCTGTCAATGCTGCTGCTGAATGGGTTGCCAACTAGTTTTGATCTATTTCGATGTGCAATGGAATCCCACGATAATCTACCAAAACCTGAAATCCTGAGAGATAAGATTCTCGAAAAATACGACGCTCAGAACCAGCGTAAGGCAGATGGTGACAATGAAGCAGTCCATGTCCGTCGAAATGCGGAAGCATAAGTCAAAATTCGGACGATTCGATTTTCATAAGAAAAATCATGGTACTACTGACGAAGATGATAAGAAATTCAAATATAACTGCTACAAATGTCATCAAGTTGGGCATAAAGCGTCAGAATGTACAGAAAATAGAAGACAGCGTAACACCAAGAGCGAGTCTTCTGCGAAAGTTGAATCCACGTTTCTTGCAAAGTATGTTCATGACCAGGCTTTGGGGGCTATGGGCAGTGAAGATAAAAGGCGTTGGTGCCTCGACAGCGGCTGCACATCTCATATGTGCAACGATGAGCGGTGGTTCGTATCATCTCCTTCAAAGATGTCAGGCAAGTTGCTGATGGCGAATAATGCTTGCGCAATGGTTGATGCAAAGAAAACAGCTGTTTTCACAGCTACAGACGCTGTCTACGAAAATGAATCGAGTTTGGAATTATGGCATCGTCGGCTAGGTCACTTCAATGGACGAGATGTGTTAGACATGTTATGGAAAAATTTGGCAACTGGTATAGAGATAAGCAACGATGAGAGTCTCAGATCATGTGAGGTTGGTCTTTGAGGAAAAATGACAGTGATACCGTTTCCTAAAAGGTCGAAGAGGTCCACGCAACTTTTGGACTTGGTGCACACTGATGTCTGGGGACCTGATAGGACAGTTGCGACTGCAACAAGACCAGACATCGCCTTAACACTGAATCGGCTAGCACAATTTAACGAAACCTACCAGGAAATTCATTGGTCAGCTTTAAAGCGTATTCTTCGTTACTTGCGATGCAGAGAAAATTATGGACTGTCGTACAAAGGGAATGAACTTGGTCTTCAAGGGTTTTCAGGTGCTGATCATGCAAACGACGAGGTGGATAGGCTATCATATACGGGTTACGTTTTTAATCTAAGTGGAGCAGCTGTAATTTGGAGACCCCAAAAACAAAAATCGGTTGCCATTTCACCAACGGAAGCCGAATATGTTGCACTGTCAGAGTCATCAAGAGAAGCAATATATATTCGAAACCTGATGATGGAAATGGATTTGCCGTTAGCTTTAATTACTGTTGGGACGGACAATAGAGGTGCAAATCATATAGCAGAAAATGCAGTTTGTTATTGGCGGACAAAACATATTGCAACACGTTTTCATTTTGTTCGGCAACTGTTAAGGGATGGAAAAATCGCTGTCATATATACTCCAACTGAGCAAATGCCTGCTGATGTGTTCACGAAGCCGCTACCGGGACCAGCACACTACCGATGTTTGAAGGATATCGGGATGTCAGTTTGTTAAGAAGCGCTGTTTGAGGAAGGCGTGTAGAGATACTGAATTCAATCAGCGCCTTTTGGTAGTACCTTTTTTTCCCATCATATCATAACGCCTTTTCCTCGAAGGGACTTAGCTGAGTTGCACACGGTGGGCGACCACCAGTTAAATTCTTGTGCACTTTGACTTTCCGTGTACGAGAACGCAACTGGTGTTTCCAGTGGCTTAAAGTCTGTAAAGAATGCATGTAACATTATATGTAATATCAAATTGACGTCTAATAGAAAAACTTACCTGTTTCTACATGACCGCAATGCGATCTGGTCCTCTCATCATCTGCTAATGCGGCCCAATAATTCTGCATCCTATTGGGGTCAGTTGGATCATTTTTGCCCAGAAGAAAATCGGGATTCATTTGCCAGAAATTCGTATAATGGTCCAACTGCTCCTGGGATGTACGCTGATATTTTCTTGTTCCTGCAAAATATTCATTATTAATAAATACTTATACATATTTCATTTTTATTTTTTTTTTTTTACCTTGTTCGCTACGTTCTGCCATTATTTTGTGGATTACTTTTCCAAAATCAAGTATTAGTAGACCGCTCAGTAAGAAAAAAAGCGCGAATATAATAATTGTCAAAAAAAAACAATTTTTGACATGGCAACGAAGTCGCCTCACCATGGTGACTATTCTTGTGTGTTTTCTTGTGAGGTTTTCTCCAGAATAACAAATAGCTGAAACCTCACAAGGTAGGCATCATAATTTTCGCCTCACTGACATTCGTGCATTGTGACCGAATCATAACCAGAATAGGGGTGTAAATTACAAGAAGGAATATCCAGTCATTATACATGTTTTCAACATATTAGCTCAAGAAATAGAAAGTTCAGTGAATAAGCATCATCATAAAGAGAAAAGAGGTTTAGCCAACATCGTATTTATGGATTATGATGACGAGCAGGAAATCAGGCAAAGATTATAACTAAATGGGAAAAATAACAAAATTGTTATTGACAGACTAAACAACCAAACTCGCATGAACTACCACTTTGACGAACTTATAAACAATGTAACAAAACATATAAGTGGAGAACTACAAAGTCTAGGCAATGCAATTAATAGGGAATTCTTAGAAATCGCCCACATGCAGATTTAGAATTAATTAAGGATTCTTGTATTTCCAAAACTTTTACTAAAAATCCCACTTGTAACTTAAAGAATAATACGAACATTGAAGCTGACGCAGCTGACCAATAATATTGTAATAACCAAAAATATCCCATATGCTCAAGTAACACATAACTGTCATAATTTTAGTGTAAACCCAATGGGTAAGTATATTTATTAATACAGTATGAGTTTTTAGTTTTACATTGTCGTCGCTATTGCACAATTTACAGAGATTTGGTTAAATAACCATGCTACTGACAATTTATATATTTATTAACAATCTACATAAGAATTAATTGTTTATGGCAGAGGAAAACCTGATAACAAAAACCTCTATACAGTAAAAAAAAAAAAATTAATATATGAATTCGATTAAAAATGGACTTAGAATGGGAAGGTGGTTGTGTTCTTCCTTGATTTCAAGTCTCACACTTAGTAAAATAAATATATACATTTTTAATAAAATAAATAAATTTTTAATTAAATAAATAAATAAATAAATAAATAAATAAATAAATAAATAAATAAATTATTAAACAAATAAATAAATAAACAGATCAACAAATAAATAAATAAATAAATAAATAAATTACTAAACAAATAAATAAATAAACAGATCAACATATAAATAAATAAGTTAATAAATAAATAACAAAAAAGATAAATAAGTATATATATATATGTTAGTAAATAAATAATTAAATAAATAAATTAATAACAGTATTTATTTATTTATTTATTTATTATAATATTAATGTACAATTAAAATTGTAATCAATATGAACTATAGGGGCCAAATAGTGGCGATGACTTACGGCCCTCGAAATACTTAACTGTCTATATTGTAAGTTTACCTACGATACTTTTTAAATAATTAATATTGGATTGGTTTGGCTTCTTGAGGAGATGTAGTAGGTCTATGTTGTGGTTGAGGTTGTTTTGCAGTGCTGGTTGCGATGATAAAAAGCATTGACTTAAGAGATGGGTGATGGTTACTGGTCTGCGGCAGGTGAGGCAGTTTGGAGGGGACTCCCTTTTGAGCAGGTGCTGGTGAGTAAATTCGGTGTGTCCAAGACGGAGCCGGATATACATCCTAATATCCGATTTAGGTATATCGGTTGGGAATTTTGGCTGAGTTTTATTAATGCATTTAACTTTCCTACATATGTGAATTAATTTACATTTTTCCAAAGATAATTTAGATCCCGAAGTGTATGACCATTCACAAATTTCAATAATTCAGAAAGTATATTTTTGGTTTTATTTAAATCATTGTATTTACATATTATGAAGGCGTCATCGGCATATATACAATGATCTAAATCTTTGTAATTTGTTATGATTTCACTGAGTTGATTAAAGGCTATTGAAAAGCAGATTACCGATAAAGGAGACCCTTGCGGGATTCCATTACTCAGCGGCATTAATTTAGAAAACATACTGCGGATTTTAACGAAGCATTTTCTGTTAGTTAGAAAGGACTTGAAGAATCCGAACATTTTTGGGCCGATACCCCAATCCCTTAGCTTGTTGAGTATAAGGTGGATGCCTACCCGATCGAAGGCTTTCTCAAAGTCTAAAGCTAGTATTGTGATGTGGTTGCGGGCGGACAGGGCCTTGGTAATAGCGAAGTCCAAATGAAGGAGCGCATCTATGCATCCTCTTTTAGGTTTAAAACCGACTTGGTTAGGTGTTAGTAACTTTTTGTGTTCTGCGAACCACATGAACCTATTGGCGATTATTTTCTCTAGTACTTTTGATAAACAGGGAAGTAGTGAAATTGGGCGATAGCTGTTTACGCTAGAGGGGTCTTTCTTAGGTTTGGGAATAGGTATTATGGTAGCTATCTTCCAGCTTTGTGGGATAGTTCCTTTGCTGAAGATGTTGTTATAAAGCGACAGGAGTCTTAATTTGGATGATTGAGGAAGGTTTTTAATCATAGGGTAAGAAATTCTATCCCTTCCAGGTGTTTTTCCTACTAATTTAGACAGACACCTCTCTAGTTCAAGCGGGGTAAAGTCTGATTCTATGCGAAGTATGGCCGTGTTCCTAGCTTCTTGGGGCATTATGTTAAGACTTTCCAGTTTCAGCCTGTTGAAAGGTGGGGAGAAGTTAGAGTTGTCGGAATTGGTAGACAAAATTTCGGCAAAGAAGTTACAAACATCATAGAGGTTGGATACAGGACCTTTTGGTGTGCTGATTGAAGCAATGGATTTACGTGTTGGGTTGCCTGTCAGAGTTTTGATTTTTTGCCAAACTAAGCTTGGTGTTGAGCTTGGATTAATGTTGCCTGTGAATTCTTGGAAGCTCTTTAATTTGCTGATTTTTAGCAATCTTCTAAAAACAGCATTAGCTTTTTTGTAGGCTAGTAAATTGACTTGAGTAGGATATTTCCTGAATACCCTCCAAGTTTTAAATTTTTCAGTTCTGAGTCTAGCCAAATCAGGATTCCACCAGGGAACAGATCGTTTGTGAGGTGTAGGCGATGTTTGAGGGATGGCCACATTAGCTGCACTACGAATGGCTCTAAGTATAATTGCAGCTTCTCTATTTACACATTGGATGGGAAATGGTGTCTTAGAAAGGTTAGCCTCCAGTATGTTTTGGAATAGCTTCCAGTTAGCTAGCTCAGTTTTAAATCTAGGCAAATGTTTATTAGCATCGCATATGTTAGATAACAACAGTGAGATGGAAATAGGAAAGTGGTCGCTGTTGTGCAAGTCCTCAGCAATACTCCAAGTTATTTTTGGGAGAAGGATTGGTGAGCAGCAAGAAACGTCTACGTGAGTAAGCGTGCTATGGGTGGAGAAGTGGGTAGGGGAACCATCGTTTAGGATGGCTAAGTCAGACTTGATGATAAAGTTTTCGATAATCAAACCCCTTGAGTTGTTCTTAGGTGACCCCCAAAGCACACTCCAAGCGTTTAAATCGCCCGTGAGAATATATGGAGGTTGCACTTGCCGGATAATGTTTTCCAAATCTGAGAAAGCGATCTTAAGCCCAGGTGGGATGTATACACAGACAATCGTAACTTTAAGGCCCATATTAACCTGTACTGCAGTGGATAATATGTTTGACACAATTGGCTTGTGAGTGTGAGGAATATGATCTTTTACCAGTATACCGATACCGTGCACTGAGTTTAGGTTGCCAGGCGAGTTAGAAAAATAGCCAATGTATGATTTTGGTGATGTGGGGACTTTATTATATGCTAGATGAGTTTCTTGTAAAGAGATGATATCGTAATTGCGCTCTTTCATTATTAAATATTTAAATTAAGTTCGTCATCAGAGTTGATAAGGACGGATCGTTATTAAGAGTGTTTGTTTTGGTTAATTGTGAGAGAAGTTTCTGTTTATAGGAGGAAAGTGTTGGTTGATCGGTTGAAATGCTTGTGTTGTGTGATGCAACTGCAGCTAGTGGCAGAGGAGAAGAGGACTTGGTAGATCGGTTGGTCATATGAGTAAGCGGTGGGGTTTTTGATGCTGTGGTGTTAGACTGAGGGGTGAGATCGGTGTAAGAGGAATTTTGAGTTTGAGGAGTATTGTTAGTTAGTGTTTTTTTGATGCGCTCAGCGAGAGATAACGTATTGGAAGAATGTGGTTTGTTGAGATCGTTGTATGTGCGTCTAGCTACACTCATACTACATTTGTCTCTGATTTTAATTGCTAATATCTCTTTATTTTGTAGGAATTTAGGACAGTCTTTTGAAGCAGAAGAGTGAGCATCTAAACAGTTAGCACACATCAACCTTGTGCAGGGCTGGGGGTCATGAGGAGGTAGATTGCAATTGACGCAGACTTTGCTTCTGGTGCACCTCTTCAATGTATGGCCCAGGAGTTGGCAGTTTCGGCATCTCATAGGAGGGGGGATATATTCTCTTACCTTTGCTTTATACCAACCAATTTCAACGGTTTGAGGCAGGTGATAGAGATCAAAAGTGAATACCATAAGGCCCGTAGGCTCGACTGTATCATTGAATTTTTTTGAGAATTTGTATACTTTGGAAACGCCCTGCGATCTCATCTCTGCAATTATTTCCGATTCTTGCACATTTTTTAGCCAAGGTGCGTACACTACACCCTTGGAGGAGTTCAGTTGCTTATGAAGGCTAGCAGTGACTGGTATCTGGCCAGCTAAGACACTTGTTCTTAGGAACTTATCAGCAATTGTTTGGCTCTTCGCTAAGAGAAGAATATTGCCGTCTTTCAATATGGAAATGTTGTCGTACTCCGTGCTGATGGCGTCAATAGATTTTCTTAAGACGAAAATACTTACGGACGAAATAGGTTTGTCCTCGGATTTGGCTGTTATTATTACAAATTTGGGGTTTTTAGTGTTACGGATGGAAGGTAACTCCGGGAACTCAAACGGAGATGTGTTGCGTTTATTTTTTTTAGCTTTTGGTTGTTCAGTAGACATATCTGATAATATGTCAAACTGATTACCGGATTTATTACGCGGCCCCGGTGGGCCCATAATGAGTCTAATCAGCAAACAAGTGAGAGAATATAAACCACTATATGAAGAGAATGAGAAAGGAATATAATTTGACAAAAACCGACAGGAGTTTAGGCGGGAAGATGTCACAAAAGAGAAAAGGCGTCGAACGGCAGTAGAAGTGAACGAGATGTTTACGCTACGAGAGCCAGACGATGACTGTAATAACAGTAGAAATAAAGGCGTATTATGCATCATTATACAAACTTGAAATCAAGTAATTGTCAGATTGATTGCAAGACAATTTATGTCGTTCGAATAACTTCATCAGTCTTATAGAAACTCTTTCAATATTAGAGACTTCATGAAACTCATCAGTCGAAAAATGCCACGGTAAATTAAGCATCATTTTTAACAGCTTATTCTGTGCAATTTGTATTTTCCTTATGTGGGTCTTTGCACAATGGCCCAATACAGGGGAACCATAAAACATGATGGGTTGAAAAATTGTTTTAAACATAGTGAGCTTATTTTCTATACTATGTCGTCCGCAAAGATTGCAGCTTCATAACTGTTGGATAATGGAAAGTCATGAGTAAATATATTATACAGTATTGGAGCAAGAACTGATCCTTGAGGTACACCTGCCTCAACTGGGAAAACTTGTGATCGGCTATTATTCACAGAAACCATGAAATTCCGACCAGTTAAGAAGGATTGGACAATCTTTACCAAGTGGATTGGGAAGTTAAGGATGTGGAGTTTGTGTAGTAAACCCTTATGCCACACCGTATCGAATGCTTTTTCAATATCAAGAAGGATTCAACCAGTGCTTTTTCCAGCCTCAAAATTTAGTTTTATGTTCTTTGTAATGCGGTTAATTTGATGAACCGCGGAGTGAAGTGGTCGAAAACCGAATTGTTGTGGGAGGAGTATGTGGAATGTCTCAAGATGATCTACTATATGTGTTCATATGTATTAAGAGAGTTGATTAAGCTGTTGCTTGAGTTGTTAGTGGAATTGTTAAGAGAGTGTGTTTTTGAGAGAGAAGAGTTAATGTGTGTTGTAGGTTGGTTCAGAGTTGATAAGGAGGGATCGTTATTAAGAGTGTTTGTTTTGGTTAATTGTGAGAGAAGTTTCTGTTTATAGGAGGAAAGTGTTGGTTGATCGGTTGAAATGCTTGTGTTGTGTGATGCAACTGCAGCTAGTGGCAGAGGAGAAGAGGACTTGGTAGATCGGTTGGTCATATGAGTAAGCGGTGGGGTTTTTGATGCTGTGGTGTTAGACTGAGGGGTGAGATCGGTGTAAGAGGAATTTTGAGTTTGAGGAGTATTGTTAGTTAGTGTTTTTTTGATGCGCTCAGCGAGAGATAACGTATTGGAAGAATGTGGTTTGTTGAGATCGTTGTATGTGCGTCTAGCTACACTCATACTACATTTGTCTCTGATTTTAATTGCTAATATCTCTTTATTTTGTAGGAATTTAGGACAGTCTTTTGAAGCAGAAGAGTGAGCATCTAAACAGTTAGCACACATCAACCTTGTGCAGGGCTGGGGGTCATGAGGAGGTAGATTGCAATTGACGCAGACTTTGCTTCTGGTGCACCTCTTCAATGTATGGCCCAGGAGTTGGCAGTTTCGGCATCTCATAGGAGGGGGGATATATCCTCTTACCTTTGCTTTATACCAACCTATTTCAACGGTTTGAGGCAGGTGATAGAGATCAAAAGTGAATACCATAAGGCCCGTAGGCTCGACTGTATCATTGAATTTTTTTGAGAATTTGTATACTTCGGAAACGCCCTGCGATCTCATCTCTGCAATTATTTCCGATTCTTGCACATTTTTTAGCCAAGGTGCGTACACTACACCCTTGGAGGAGTTCAGTTGCTTATGAAGGCTAGCAGTGATTGGTATCTGGCCAGCTAAGACACTTGTTTTTAGGAACTTATCAGCAATTGTTTGGCTCTTCGCTAAGAGAAGAATATTGCCGTCTTTCAATATGGAAATGTTGTCGTACTCCGTGCTGATGGCGTCAATAGATTTTCTTAAGACGAAAATACTTACGGACGAAATAGGTTTGTCCTCGGATTTGGCTGTTATTATTACAAATTTGGGGTATTTAGTGTTACGGATGGAAGGTAACTCCGGGAACTCAAACGGAGATGTGTTGCGTTTATTTTTTTTAGCTTTTGGTTGTTCAGTAGACATATCTGATAATATGTCAAACTGATTACCGGATTTATTACGCGGCCCCGGTGGGCCCATAATGAGTCTAATCAGCAAACAAGTGAGAGAATATAAACCACTATATGAAGAGAATGAGAAAGGAATATAATTTGACAAAAACCGACAGGAGTTTAGGCGGGAAGATGTCACAAAAGAGAAAAGGCGTCGAACGGCAGTAGAAGTGAACGAGATGTTTACGCTACGAGAGCCAGACGATGACTGTAATAACAGTATAAATAAAGGCGTATTATGCATCATTATACAAACTTGAAATCAAGTAATTGTCAGATTGATTGCAAGACAATTTATGTCGTTCGAATAACTTCATCAGTCTTATAGAAACTCTTTCAATATTAGAGACTTCATGAAACTCATCAGTCGAAAAATGCCACGGTAAATTAAGCATCATTTTTAACAGCTTATTCTGTGCAATTTGTATTTTCCTTATGTGGGTCTTTGCACAATGGCCCAATACAGGGGAACCATAAAATATGATGGGTTGAAAAATTGTTTTAAACATAGTGAGCTTATTTTCTATACTATGTCGTCCGCAAAGATTGCAGCTTCATAACTGTTGGATAATGGAAAGTCATGAGTAAATATATTATGCAGTATTGGAGCAAGAACTGATCCTTGAGGTACACCTGCCTCAACTGGGAAAACTTGTGATCGGCTATTATTCACAGAAACCATGAAATTCCGACCAGTTAAGAAGGATTGGACAATCTTTACCAAGTGGATTGGGAAGTTAAGGATGTGGAGTTTGTGTAGTAAACCCTTATGCCACACCGTATCGAATGCTTTTTCAATATTAAGAAGGATTAAACCAGTGCTTTTTCCAGCCTCAAAATTTAGTTTTATGTTCTTTGTAATGCGGTTAATTTGATGAACCGCGGAGTGAAGTGGTCGAAAATGAATTGTTGTGGGAGGAGTATGTGGAATGTCTCAAGATGATCTACTAATTTGTTTTTTATGACTCTTTCAAAACATTTGCTTATTGAGCTTAATAAACTAATAGGACGGTAACTGCTCGCCAGGGATGGGTCTTTACCAGGTTTTTGGATTGGTATAATTTTGGATGTTTTCCATTCTCGAGGATAGTCACCTATTTTTAAGCAACTGTTAAATAGTAGTTGCAAAAATTTTTTCCCGCAAGATGGGAGGTTCTTGTGAAATGTGTTTTTAACACCGTCTAGGCCTGGGGACTTCGAATTTTTTAAGTTTTTAATGACTACTTCTATATCTTCGATAGAAATAAGATCGTTGTTATCAATGGTTATGACTTGATCATTTATTTCATCTAACGAGTGTTCCACTAAGCTCTCCTCACTACTGATTATGAAGTTACCTATAGAATGACTAGCCACGAAAACCTCGGCTAATGCATTTGATTTTTCTTCATTTGAAAGTAGAATCAAATTGTCCACCTTCAATGCAGGTATACAGAGATTTCTACGTTTAATAACCTTAATTATGTTCCAAAAGGGTTTACTACGATTGTCTAGTTCATGTAGTTTCTTATTCCAATTTTGGTTTCTTATATCCAGAATATGGTATTTTATTATTCTAGTTAGATCTTTGACTAGAATCATAAACAAATTGTCCCTTGTTCTAATCCATCTAGTCCTTGCAAAATTCCTTATTTTGATTAGTTCTATAATGTAATGCGGGAGGCCATTTTTGTTGTTCCACTTAATAACTTTCTTTGGTACGGATTTATCAATGCAGTTTAATATTAGGTCGGTGAAATATCTTACCCCTTCATCAATATTGCCTGGTTCTATTTCGTTAGGAAGAATATTCTGCCGCTTGCTTAAATGGCAGGTTATTTGATTACTAAATAGATTCCAGTTTACGTTTTTATAGTTGTAAGCAACATTTTGAGCCTGATTGGGTTCCAAAAATGAGCTACAAATAACTGGGAGGTGATCTGAGCTTAGATCATTTATCACAATGGGTTGGGTGAAAAGTTCTGGCATATTAGTAAGAAATAAATCCAAGGTTGATGGAGTAGCTCTTTGATTTGGTGGGATGTAAGTTGGATGTGGGGGATATAAAATATAAAATGGATGGCTTGCATGTAGTGTGTCAAGCACATTACCCCAAGCATTGGCTCTTAAGCAACCCCAGTTCCTATGTCTACAGTTCAGATCGCCACCAATTAGAAATATATCGTTCTGCCTTAATATTTCACTCAAATCACGGTTCAAATCAAGGCGTTTTCCAGATGTGCTGCGACCCCCGGGGAAGTAAACACAGAATATGTTCATAACACGCCCATTACTAAAGGGTATTTCGACTCCTAGGTTCTCAATTAATTTGGTTTTCACGATTGGAAGAATTTTATGCCTTAAAGATCTTTTTACCTCAATGGCAACACCACCTCCCCTTCGATCGTTACGATCTAGACGATACACAATATATTCATTATTTGACAGTTTTCTAATACTTGAATCAAGACATGTTTCAGTAACAAGACCTACATCAATATTATGGGTGCTTAAGAAAGCAAAAAATTCTATTACTTTATTGCGAATGCTTCTAGCATTCCAACACATAATTTTTAAGCCAATATTCATACTTATTTACCTTGTTAACACAAATATTTAATAGCTAATTGTGCAATAGTGTTAAATTGTTCAGCTTTTGAAGTACAATTTCCAAGTAAAGTGATCATCTCAGCTGTGAGTCCGTTGATTTCTTCGATGGTAAAAAGCTCGCTTGAAGCTTTTGGTGCAGTGACAGGGATGTTGTTGTTGTTCCTGTTGGTCCATACATTGGAGCGAATGTTGGAAGAAGTCGTTTGTTGGGTGAATGATGGAACCGTAGTCTTTCGCCGAGATGAAAGAGCGGGGAAATCATTGATGTTTGAGGTGTATCCATGGTGTTGCTGTCGTGGGATTGTTTGAGTCTCACGCCTAGCCAATTGAGAGTGGTTTTTGTTGGAAAGTCGCGCTCTTATATCAAGAAACGATTTGCGGCTTTCGCACGTTGGATCGTTAGACTTGTGCGTTTTGTTGCAGTTTGCACATTTAATATTTGCTGATTTGCACTCTTTTGTGTGATGCGTTTCAGCACAAATTCCGCAGAGCGTTTTGACATGGCAATTTTTCTCGCCGTGGCCGAACATTTTGCAGTTTTCACATTGCGTGAGTTTGTTTTGTTGTCTTCGGGCGAAATCCCATTTAACTTGCGTTTTGAAAATGGACCGGACATTTTTTTGGAGAACACTTAGTTTGGTGGATCCAGATTCTAGGAAAATTATGTAGAACGCGTCAATATATGCACCGTAATTCTTTTTAATTATTTTAACGTTTTGCACTTTTAGTCCTATTGATATAAGTTCATTTTTAAGTGTTTCTGTGGTCATTTCGTCTAAGCCATACAAAACGACTTTTAATGACCTTGCTGAAGGAAAGTCATGTGAAAAAAATTGCCAGTTGTTCTTTTTGAGCACTGCACAAATAGCGTTATGACTATCGGATGTTTCACATATGATTTTGATGCCAATAGATATTTTTTTTATACAATAATGGCAGATATTCGCGTCGCGAAAAATTTAATGCACCTCTCCACTGGATTTTCTCAAGACACAAATGGATGGAACTTTGTCTTTTCTTTTTGAAATCAAGTTAGATTGAATCATATCACAATCACTGCCATTGTCCGTATCGGGCAAATCTTGAAGAATATCAAATGAGTTTTTTCTAGAGTTTTTGCCTCTGGAGTCCATCTTTGCACTTTTAACATTTGAAGACAAATAATTGCCTTCAAAACTAATAGACCGGTTTCTTTTAAGAATTTTGCTTTGTAATAGTACCGCACAGGAGAATGAGACGTGTTGAAAGTTCAAAGCGCCGATTAGTACTCACCCAATGGGTAATAATTTGATAAGATTCGAGAATTAAAATAAGTATAAATGATTATTTATTGATTTATTATACCAAACCTCAATAATGTAACAAAAGGGAAAATTGGAGAGGAAATTAAACTAAAGAACATCGCGCACGAACACGTAAATCCTTGTTCAACATCCATAATAATCATTATCTCAGTTGCAATCACGCTTGTAATTCGAAAAAAGTAGAAGCTCAGTAAAACTAACGTTAAAGTTGATGTTGAGATACTGAATTCAATCAGCGCCTTGTGGCAGTACCTTTTTTCCCAGCATATCATAAATGTAACATCCCTGTTTCTTTTTCGCCTGAATTTCATATTGTAATGCCTTTTGCAACTTCATAGAATTATATTCAGTCGTTCCATAAACCTCAGTCAATAAAGAACATTCGTTTATTTTGCGTTTAAATAAATCTTTCATTTATTCTCTGCTGTAACAGGTTATGGGCCCAGTTCATAACGAGATATCTATACTTTCGTGAAAGATGTCGATAAATATGAATATTATCAGACCGCTGACGAATCAAAATTACGATACTTGGGTAATGCAAATAGAAGCGGTCATGACCAAAAATGGAACATGGAAGCAGATATGTGGAAAAGCACAACAGTCCGACCCGAATCCACAAGATGACAATTCGAAGAAGGAAGTGGAAAAGTGGTTAGAGGATGACGCTAGAGCAAGGTCAGATTTAATTATTTCTATTGATCCAAGTCTGTTGCGGCTGGTGAAAGGATTGAACACAGCAAGGAGTATCTGGGATAGACTGAAATCTGAGTTCGCATCCACTGGACCAGTCAAAATGGCGACATTGCTGAAACGAGTGGCAACATATAAAATGCAGGAGGGCACTATTTGCGTAAGAATTTAATGGAATTCTTCGATGCAGTTTCACAATTGAGGAGTATGGGTGTTGATATACATGAAGAATTGCTGTCAATGCTGCTGCTGAATGGGTTGCCAACTAGTTTTGATCTATTTCGATGTGCAATGGAATCCCACGATAATCTACCAAAACCTGAAATCCTGAGAGATAAGATTCTCGAAAAATACAACGCTCAGAACCAGCGTAAGGCAGATGGTGACAATGAAGCAGTCCATGTCCGTCGAAATGCGGATTAGCATAAGTCAAAATTCGGACGATTCGATTTTCATAAGAAAAATCATGGTACTACTGACGAAGATGATAAGAAATTCAAATATAACTGCTACAAATGTCATCAAGTTGGGCACAAAGCGTCAGAATGTACAGAAAATAGAAGACAGCGTAACACCAAGAGCGAGTCTTCTGCGAAAGTTGAATCCACGTTTCATGCAAAGTATGTTCACGACCAGGCTTTGGGGGCTATGGGCAGTGAAGATAAAAGGCGTTGGTACCTCGACAGCGGCTGCACATCTCATATGTGCAACGATGAGCGGCGGTTCGTATCATCTCCTTCAAAGATGTCAGGCAAGTTGCTGATGGCGAATAATGCTTGCGCAATGGTTGATGCAAAGAAAACAGCTGTTTTCACAGCTACATCCGAAAGGGACATCCGAAAGGTCAGTAAAGCTTCATGATACTTTATTAATTAAAGAATTGAGAACTAATCTATTGCCTGTCGCGAGGATCACCGACCACGAAAGCACAATCACGTTCGACAAAGAAAAAGCAGTTGTCCGAGGAATTGATGGGGAAATCAAAGCAATTGCAAATCGATCTGGACATCTCAATCACATTCAAGAAACTTATACAAAAGCGAGAGCTGTCTACGAAAATGAATCGAGTTTGGAATTATGGCATTGTCGGCTAGGTCACTTCAATGGACGAGATGTGTTAGACATGTTATGGAAAAATTTGGCAACTGGTATAGAGATAAGCAACGATGAGAGTCTCAGATCATGTGAGGTTTGTCTTTGAGGAAAAATGACAGTGATGCCGTTTCCTAAAAGGTCGAAGAGGTCCACGCAACTTTTGGACTTGGTGCACACTGATGTCTGGGGACCTGATAGGACAGAATCGGCCAATCGAGATTCTTCATCACATTCATTGATGACAGCAGCCGATGGTGTGAGATATTACGCTTAAAACACAAGGGCGATGCTTTCCGTGCATTTAAGGAGTACAAGGCCCGTGTCGAAACGCAATGTGGTTGCACGATTAAGTGCTTAATGTCGGATAATGGCCGAGAATACCAAAACCATGATTTCGATGAGTTTCTGAAATGAAATGGAACTAAACGAAGGCTTACAGTTCCTCACACCCCACAACAAAATGGGGTAGCTGAGCGTAAGAAGAGAACCGTCGTCGAAATGGTGAGATGTTTGCTTCTTCAAGCGGGTATCGGAAACGAATTTTGGGCAGAAGCCATAGCAGCGTCAAACTATCTGCGAAATAGATGTCCTACGGTCAGCCTTAATGGTCATACACATTTCGAAAGTTGGAAGGAACGCTTGCCGGCCTTGAGTCATCTTAAGGTGTTTGGAGCAAGAGCATATGTATTGGATAAAGCACCTGGGAAGGGAAAGTTTGAGGCACGTTCAAATGAGGGCATCATGGTCGGGTATTCCGAAACATCTAAAGGTTATCGCGTATGGGTTTCAGAAAAACAAAAAGTGGTGGTTGCTAGAGATGTTGAGTTCATCGAAAACGAATTGGGTGGACAAAGAGATCATAGACAAGACTCTTTATTTTCAAATCCAATTGAGCAGACAATCGTGCCAACAATAGAAGAACCCGAAGACACCGGGGGCGAAAATCCTGTACATTGCCATAAGTTGCCCGTTCGTCAGACAAAGAACAGCGAAAATAGAAGAACTTATCAAACGAGGTCTGCATCGCGACGTACTAGACAAAGGGAAATCGAACAGCGCGATTTGGATGGAGACAAAAATTATGAGGAAGGAGATGGCAGCCATGAAGATGAGGTTTGTTGTGATCCACTGGATGGAGTTGGAATTGTAGAAATCGCAAATATTGGTGAATTGTCACTTGAAGATGCCTGGTCTAGAAGCACAAGCGTGGCTAGAGGCGATTAAAGATGAAATCCGAAGCAACACATGGGATCTCATCGAGCGTCCAGCATATAGAGCCGTTGTAACCAGTAAAGTCGTTCTGCGAAACAAACTACAAGCTGGTGGATCCTTAGATCGAAAGACAGCTCGAGTTGTTGCCAGACGGTTTTCGCAACGCAAAGGACTTGATTTTGAAGAAGCATTTGCTCCCGTTGCGCGTCTTGAATCAATTATACATCTCATCGCACTAGCTGCTCGTGAAAACCTACATGTTTACCAGATGGACGTCGTTGCTGCGTACTTGAACGGTGACCTTGATGAAGAAATCTACGTGGAGCCTCCGCAATATTATCAACAGGCTCTACAAATGCTTGCGAAAGGAGATGAAGAACCCAAAACAAAAAGGAAGGTGAAGAGAATGCTCCAGGACTTCAGAGCAAGTAAAAACGTATGTCGACTATAGAAGGCTTTGTATGGCTTACGACAGGCGGGACGTCAGTGACATAAGAAGCTCGACAAAACACTTCGTGATCTTGATTTGATACCGGCCACCAACGACACATGTCTATATTTTGAATCAATCAACGATGAATTCAACGTTGTTGCAGTGTATGTGGACGACATCCTGTATTTTTCAAGGAATCAAACCACTTAAACCAAAATCCGAAAAGGCCATGCTGCTGCTTTTGATGTTAAGGATCTTGGACTAGCGCGGTACTGCTTGGGAGTCGAAATAATACAACAAGATGGCGAGATAAAATTAAAACAAGAAAAATATATCAAGGATTTGCTGAAAAAATGTATGATGGCTGAGTGAAAACTAGTTAGTACCCCCAGTGATACAAAAGCAAAATTATCGTGCGGAGAAAACAGAACTGAAAAGCCGTTTCGCTTATGTATTTAGCGACTGCAACAAGACCAGACATCGCCTTAACAGTGAATCGGCTAGCACAATTTAACGAAACCTACCAGGAAATTCATTGGTCAGCTTTAAAGCGTATTCTTCGTTACTTACGATGCAGAGAAAATTATGGACTGGCGTACAAAGGGAATGAACTTGGTCTTCAAGGGTTTTCAGGCGCTGATCATCCAAACGACGAGGTGGATAGGCTATCATATACGGGTTATGTTTTTAATCTAAGTGGAGCAGCTGTAATTTGGAGACCCCAAAAACAAAAATCGGTTGCCATTTCACCAACGGAAGCCGAATATGTTGCACTGTCAGAGTCATCAAGAGAAGCAGTATATATTCGAAACCTGATGATGGAAATGGATTTGCCGGAGTAAGCTTTAATTACTGTTGCGACGGACAATAGAGGTGCAAATCATATAGCAGAAAATGCAGTTTGTTATTCGCGGACAAAACATATTGCGACACGTTTTCATTTTGTTCGTCAACTGTTAAGGGATGGAAAAATCGCTGTCATATATACTCCAACTGAGCAAATGCCTGCTGATGTGTTCACGAAGCCGCTACCGGGACCAGCACACTACCGATGTTTGAAGGATATCGGGATGTCAGTTTGTTAAGAAGCGCTGTTTGAGGAAGGCGTGTAGAGATACTGAATTCAATCAGCGCCTTTTGGTAGTACCTTTTTTTCCCATCATATCATAACGCCTTTTCCTCGAAGGGACTTAGCTGAGTTGCACACGGTGGGCGACCACCAGTTAAATTCTTGTGTACTTTGACTTTCCGTGTACGAGAACGCAACTGGTGTTTCCAGTGGCTTAAAGTCTGTAAAGAATGCATGTAACATTATATGTAATACCAAATTGACGTCTAATAGAAAAACTTACCTGTTTCTACATGACCGCAATGCGATCTGGTCCTCTCAAGGCGCTTAGCTCATCTGCTTATGCGGCCCAATAACTCTGCATCCTATTGGGGTCAGTTGGATCATTTTTGTCCAGAAGAAAATCGGGATTCATTTGCCAGAAAATCGTATAATGGTCCAACTGCTCCTGGGATGTACGCTGATATTTTCTTGTTCCTGCAAAATATTCATTATTAATAAACACTTATACATATTTCATTAATATACACAATATTACCTTGTTCGCTACGTTCTGCCATTATTTTGTGGATTACTTTTCCAAAATCAAGTATTAGTAGACCGCTCAGTAAGAAAAAAAGCGCGAATATAATAATTGTCAAAAAAAAAACAATTTTTGACATGGCAACGAAGTCGCCTCACCATGGTGACTATTCTTGAGTGTTTTCTTGTGAGGTTTTCGCCAGAATACCAAATAGCTGAAACCTCACAAGGTAGGCATCATAATTTTCGCCCCACTGACATTCATGCATTGTGACCGAATCATAACCAGAATAGGGGTGTAAATTACAAGAACGAATATCCAGTCATTATACATATTTTCAACATATTAGCTCAAGAAATAGAAAGTTCAGTGAATAAGCATCATCATAAAGAGAAAAGAGGCTTAGCCAACATCGCATTTATGGATTATGATGACGCGCAGGAAATCAGGCAAAGATTAGAAATATATAGGAAAAATAACAAAATTGTAATTGACGGACTTAACAACCAAATTCGCATAAGCTACCACTTTGACGAACTTATAAACAATATAACAAAACATATAAATGGAGAACTACAAAGTCTAAGCAATGCAATTAATAGGGAATTCTTAGAAATGGCCACATGCAGCAGGCATTCCAAATGCAATATGACATACAATTACTAACAGAGCAAGTTAGGAAAGTAAAGGAAAATGTTTTAGCAACTCAACTTGGAATCTTAGGAAGGGACTTTCTGTCACCAAAAGAAGTAGAAATGTTTAACATTACAATAAGTGATTTGTCAAACATAAAAAGTTCTGTAATTAGTTATAACGATCAAATAATTTTTGTACTAATGCTACCAAACTACTCAAATGTTGAATATTTTAAGATATTAATTGAACCTGTACCAAATAAAACTAATCTAGAGTTAGCTACCGCTTACAGAGAATTTATAAGTGATGGAACTATTGTAATGTAAATGGGACAACTGAAATAAAAGATTTAGAATTAATTAAAGATTCTTGTATTTCCAAAACTTTACGAACATTGAAATTAAGCAGCTGACCAATAACATTGTAATAAACAAAAATATCCCATGCACTCAAGTAACACATAATTGTCATAATTTTAGTGTAAACCTAATGGGTAATAATTTGATAAGATTCGAGAATTGTAAAATGCATGAGAAACGGTACGCAGATCATGTTTGCAAGCGCTTCCACCTTTGCGCTACACGCGCCGACATATGAAACCCTTATTGCCCTACGTGCACAAACATTTGGTGCCACCAATGAGGTTGGGTCTAATTACAAAAGCAAAAGTACTTACTTAAAAACGTACTAGAAAAAAAAATACCGAATTCCCAGGAGACAAATTTCATTGGACTTACGGCATTTTACATACGTACACAAATTGCTTCCCCTCAAAAGTAAGTGGCAGGTAAGTGTGTGAATTTCAGAAGATAAGAGTATCTAGATATTTAATTCTCTTTTCAACAGTTCCTCTCCGTTTTGCACTTTCTTGCACATGGGTCATACAAAAAATGTATAGGAAATAATTACACCATTCCACTGAGTCAATCATCAGTTTCACGATGTGTGGACTACATTTGCAGGCTTATATTGCGGGTCAAGGGAAGTATGATAAAATTTCCCACAACCGATGAAGAGATAAGTGCCTTAAAAACAAGATTGGTTGAAATCAGTAATGGTTATACCAAAAATAACTCAATATCCTTAAAGGTTCTATCAAAAGCTTAACATCAATGGGACAATCGGGCTATTGATTGTACACATATTGCAATATTCGCCCCGCCAAAGAATAATTCCAGAACTCCTGCGCATTTGTACATGAACAGAAAAGGCTTCCACAGCATAAATGTTGAAGCCGTAAGATTTTTTTTGATTAATGGCTCATTTTATGTTATTATTTTTATATCCTTGTGTTTAGGTTTGTGAACAAAATCTGAAGTTTCTGCATATAAACGCGAGATTCCCTGGATCATGCCATGATCCCGGCATTTGGACAACATCCTCAGTCCGAATGCAGCTTATTCAAAGTCATAACAGGCAGCAGTTCAAGTGGCTTGTGGATGATTCTGGATATCCATTAGAACATGGTTAACGACCCCAGTGGATAATCCTTCTTCGCAAAACGAGCTTGCATTCAATCAAGTTCACATAAAGGCCAGGAATGTGATTGAACGAGCTTTTGGTGTTCTGAAATCTCGTTTCAGATGCATTACTGCATTACTCCCATGAGAAGTCTGAAAATATTGTTTATACCTGTGGTATTTGCATAATATCATGCAAAGTCGCAATATAGAAACATTTGAAGATAATCAGACTCCAGAACCAGCAATTTCAACGGATACCAGTGAAGAAAAGATAATTTCGCTGAAGGGAAACAAGTCCGGCAAATGTATATCAATACATTTACTAGTCAAAACGTTTTAATTAATTAAAAAACCTATTTCTCATTTACATATATG
Source organism: Eristalis intricaria (assembly GCA_964034865.1). Taxonomy (NCBI): domain Eukaryota; kingdom Metazoa; phylum Arthropoda; class Insecta; order Diptera; family Syrphidae; genus Eristalis; species Eristalis intricaria. The sequence goes on along the minus strand of OZ035873.1, from coordinate 49,184,048 downwards.
TTTTATTTATTTTGTTTATCAATGACAACCTTCACAAATCTGAAATACTGCGAAAGGCTTCAGCCATTACTTTCTGTGTGTCCACGATTTGCTGCTGCATCCTTCTTATCTCTTCTTCGGCTGCCTTATCCATAGCAAACCTCTTGGTACATGAGTCTAGCACGTGGGCATAAATGTCGGCTGTTGACTGTCGTGTGCAGCATCTTGATGAGGATGCTGGAGTCGTCGACGGTAATTCAATTGTGTCATCCTCAATAATATCCTCGAAGGTAAATGACGCCGATGACGTTGGCGTGCCAGGCAAATCCAAGGATCCTTCCGGATTATCTGAAATCTTAAAATGAAAACATATTCAATTAGCATTCATAATTAATAATATATATGTACGTAAAGAAACACTTACTACACATCCAAACGTTGGGACATTTCTAGCCCGTCTATTGCGGCCGCACCGAATATGTTGAGCGCCTTATCCTCGAAGGGACTTAGCTGAGTTGCACACGGTGGGCCACCACCAGTTAAATTCTTGTGCACTTTGACTCTCCGTGCACGAGAACGCAACTGGTCTTTCCAGTGGCTTAAAGTCTGTAAAGAATGCATGTAACATTATTTATAATACCAAATTGACATCTAATAGAAAAACTTACCTGTTTCTACATGACCGCAATGCGATCTGGTCCTCTCAAGGCGCTTAGCTCATCTGCTAATGCGGCCCAATAATTCTGCATCCTATTGTGGTCAGTTGGATCATTTTTGCCCAGAAGAAAATGGGGATTCATTTGTGTTCGAATCAATAAAAGAAAATTTCCTTAAAAGTTCTCATTTATTTGATTCATACTTCGACAACACAAAATATACTAAAAACGGACTGTATTAGCTCTGGAACGCACGCGTGACAAAAGTGAAGTGATTACAAAAACGATATTTCACTCAACACTAAACGTCGGCGCACAAGCCACCAAAAGGATGTACAGGTGATCGGTCCCGCTGAGTCGTCGCGCTGCTGTGTACGGGATGGTCGGCTGTTTTCCTCGTCTCCTTTTGTTGGTTCTTCTTTGCGCCGGACAAATGGTTTCGAACATGGTTAACGACCCCAGTGGATAATCCTTCTTCGCAAAACGAGCTTGCATTCAATCAAGTTCACATAAAGCCCAGGAATGTGATTGAACGAGCTTTTGGTGTTCTGAAATCTCGTTTCAGATGCATTACTGCATTACTCCCATGAGAAGTCTGAAAATATTGTTTATACCTGTGGTATTTGCATAATATCATGCAAAGTCGCAATATAGAAACATTTGAAGATAATCAGACTCCAGAACCAGCAATTTCAACGGATACCAGTGAAGAAAAGATAATTTCGCTGAAGGGAAACAAGTCCGGCAAATGTATATCAATACATTTACTAGTCAAAACGTTTTAATTAATTAAAAAACCTATTTCTCATTTACATATATGTTTTATTTATTTTGTTTATCAATGACAACCTTCACAAAACTGAAATACTGCGAAAGGCTTCAGCCATTACTTTCTGTGTGTCCACGATTTGCTGCTGCATCCTTCTTATCTCTTCTTCGGCTGCCTTATCCATAGCAAACCTCTTGGTACATGAGTCTAGCACGTGGGCATAAATGTCGGCTGTTGACTGTCGTGTGCAGCATCTTGATGAGGATGCTGGAGTCGTCGACGGTAATTCAATTGTGTCATCCTCAATAATATCCTCGAAGGTAAATGACGCCGATGACGTTGGCGTGCCAGGCAAATCCAAGGATCCTTCCGGATTATCTGAAATCTTAAAATGAAAACATATTCAATTAGCATTCATAATTAATAATATATATGTACGTAAAGAAACACTTACTACACATCCAAACGTTGGGACATTTCTAGCCCGTCTATTGCGGCCGCACCGAATATGTTGAGCGCCTTATCCTCGAAGGGACTTAGCTGAGTTGCACACGGTGGGCCACCACCAGTTAAATTCTTGTGCACTTTGACTCTCCGTGCACGAGAACGCAACTGGTCTTTCCAGTGGCTTAAAGTCTGTAAAGAATGCATGTAACATTATATATAATACCAAATTGACATCTAATAGAAAAACTTACCTGTTTCTACATGACCGCAATGCGATCTGGTCCTCTCAAGGCGCTTAGCTCATCTGCTAATGCGGCCCAATAATTCTGCATCCTATTGTGGTCAGTTGGATCATTTTTGCCCAGAAGAAAATGGGGATTCATTTGTGTTCGAATCAATAAAAGAAAATTTCCTTAAAAGTTCTCATTTATTTGATTCATACTTCGACAACACAAAATATACTAAAAACGGACTGTATTAGCTCTGGAACGCACGCGTGACAAAAGTGAAGTGATTACAAAAACGATATTTCACTCAACACTAAACGTCGGCGCACAAGCCACCAAAAGGATGTACAGGTGATCGGTCCCGCTGAGTCGTCGCGCTGCTGTGTACGGGATGGTCGGCTGTTTTCCTCGTCTCCTTTTGTTGGTTCTTCTTTGCGCCGGACAAATGGTTTCGGCCCGCCGTCGTTGCTCTTCACGTGCTGTTTTTACGCACGTTGACATCTCAGAATGCCGATGATCGTTGCTCATGCTTCGTATGTTGTTAGTTTAGGTCGTGGACATTTGGTCGCCCTTGCTCTGATGTATTGCTGCACATTTGGTGGTGTGATGTGTGCTGATAATTTCCCGCTAGGGTTTTTTTGTTGGTCCGCGCTGCCGACAAGACGCCGTGGATGATTCAAAACATCCCGCCCCCAATTGAGGACTAGTGCTCAATTTCAACGGTTGAATCGTCCATGATGAACTCTGATGATTCGACCCAGCAGCCATGCCGTAGGAGGCATGTTCTCCGGTTTAATTAGGACCAAATCGCCAATGCTCAAATTTTTTTTTCCATTTGACGCGCTGTTGGAGAGTATGGATGTACTCTTCGCTCCATCTCCTCCAGAAATGTTGCTGGATCTGTTGAATCATAGCCCAACGTTTTAATCGATTTTGCGGAACTTCGCTCACATCAACGGTTAGTGATTGCACAATTTGCTCGCCAATTAAAAAATCGCCAGGATCGTCGGATATTGCACTGAGTGGCCGTGAGTTATGGCATGCCTCAATTTGGACCAGCGTTGTCGCTAAGGTCTCAAAAGTGAAAATATGCTTGCCCATCACGCGTCGAAGATGGTGCTTCAGGGACTTGACGCCTGCTTCCCAAATACTCTCTGCTTGTGGCACCTGGCACTATAAATTTCCACTCAGTGCCCATTGCTCTAATTTGCTCAATAGGAAGATCCTTCCTCCAGCTCTCTGCGTCTCTCCTCATCTGTCTGTCAACTCCGACAAAGGTTGTGGCTTTATCGCTCTACAGGACGGCACATGCTCCACGATGGCCAGTGAAACGCTGGAAAGCGGCCAAAAATGCTTCGGATGCCTGGCTACTGACTAGCTCCAAGCGGATGGCTCTTGTTGCCATACATACGAAAACCGCCACGTATCCCTTTTCAATTATTTTTGATCTTCCTGAACGGGCTTTTATTTGCACTGGCCCCGCGTAGTCCACGCCACTGTGTCTGAAAGCTCTTGCTTGCCGCACACGATCTCTTGGCAAACTGCCCATTAGCTGCTCTGCTACTGACTCGGTTTGCCGAAAGCAGATGACGCACTTATTTATGTGGTGCTTTACTGCTCGTCTAAGCGCTGGCATCCAGTAGAGACTCCGGATATACTGGATGCATAACTGCGCTCCGCCATGAATTGTCCGGTGATGCGCATCTCTTATGATGTGAGCGCTCAATTTGCTCTTCACTGGTAGGATGATTGAGTAAGTTAGCTCAGCATGTTGCAAGCGTCCGCCCCCTCTGATGAAGCCGCTGCCATCGAGAAAGGGAGTTAATGTTGCGATCTCGCTGGATTTGCTCAGCGGTTGCTTATTGAAAAGCTGCCTCAACTCCTTCGCATACGCCTGTTATTGCGTAACCTTCACCCAGTAAGTCAAGGCTGCTCCACGTTCGACCGGGGTCACTGCTCATGTGGGTCTTGGTTCTTCGTTCCCCCATACAAAACGCATCACCAGCGCTCTAACCCTGTTACACGCTCTGCAGTGTTGACCGTCGATCTAATAGGCTTATGCCGTTTATGCTAAATTCTGCCACGCCTTCCTCAGTTAACGCGCTAGCAAAAACGGGTTTTAAGGCTGCATCTGCTCCTGCTCTCTGTTTGGTGGTAAGCGGTGGTTGTACATTTGGCCATGTTTGCTCCGCACATGCCAACCATTGCGGGCCCTTCCACCACAGGGCACAATCCTTCAGCTGCACTGCTGATATTCCCCTAGACGCTATGTCAGCAGGATTATCGATCGTCGGCACGTGTTTCCATACACAGCTCTCTGTTCGCTCGTGGATGGCACACACCCTATTCGCTTCGAATGTTTTTAGGTCGAATGGTATATTTGGCAATCCAATATAGCACGATCATTGAATCACTACAATACGTTCTCTGAATATGCTCTATGTCTAAAGAACTGCTCACCTGCTCTGGCTCCAATCTCGGAATGGAAATAGTCCTCAGCGGAGCCACTCTGGTTTTCGCAACTACGAGTGTGCACGTAGACGTTGACCGCAGGTAAACAGCACCGGCGTATGCTCTATTTGAGGCATCCGCAAAACCATGTAGTTCTACCTCCCGAGCTCGCTCTATGCCCAACCACCGGGGTACTCGTATATGCTCCAAATGTGGTAGCATCTCTCGAAACTCTCCCCAAACTTCGCACGCACTATCACAGGCGCAAGGTATCCATTGGGTCGCATAGCCTTGCAACTTCGCTGATGATGGCTCGCTTCGTCAGCTTTCGAGTGCTCTCACTGATGCTCACCCGGAATTTAATTTCGTCGCTCGATGAGTCCCATATTATTGATGCACTGAAGCTCTCGTCCATGGTTAACTCCTTGTCTCTGCTCTCTGCACAACATAGCTCTGATGTGACCTTTTCACTTGATGACACGAACTTTGTTAGGTTAAAACCCCCTCGGTGCAGTGAGGAGATGACTTCTTTGCACACATCGATTGCTTGATCTTCATCGTCCGCAGCACTCAGCATGTCATCAACATAAAAGTTCTTGGTTATTGGCTTCACTGCCAGGGGGTATTCACTCTTATGATCAGCTGCACATTGGTTCATTGCTCTGATGGCATTAAAACTGCTCGATGTCATGCCATATGCGACTAATGTCAGCCAGAATTCTTTTAACTCATCATCTGGTTGCTCTCTCCAGAAGATTCGTTGAAGATCCCATTGGCTCGGATTGATTCGCACCTGGCGGTACATTTTCTGGACGTCCGCTGTTACCCCAACTTTGAAACATCGAAAACGGGTTATCAGCACAGCTAAATCGTCCTGTAGCTTTGCTCCTGCTAGTTGCACATGGTTCAAATAAGCCCCGCTGTCCGTTTTGCGTCAAAAACAACGCGGAATTTCTTCGTCACGTAATGATGAGGAATATAGTACGCGGATTCACTCATATTTTCTCTTTCAACTGCTCGCATGTGGTCCAGCGCTTGATATTCGCGCATAAATTTGGTGTATTGCTCTTTCAGCTCCTGACTCTTGCTCAACTTCTTTTCAAGTTGGAAGAATCTTTTCATCGCTATTTCCCTTGAACTCGCCAGTTTTAGTGCTCTTTTGATGGGAATGTCTACGACGTATCGCCCGGTTGCGTCTCGGTAGTGGGTTGTCTGGAAGTTCTACTCGACACATTCATCGTCCGGTGATATTTTTACCTTTGTGCTCAGCTCCTCTATCTCCCAAAATTTCCGGATCGGCTTGCTCAGGAGTCCTTCTGCTGACTGCTCTATTGTAACCAGGCTCCGCACTGCTCCTTTTTCATGTAGTCGCCCAAAAATGATCCACCCGAGATGTGTCTCCTGCGCTGTCAAGCCGGTCTTGTGTCTCCTGATGTTGCCCTTGATGATGTCCGCCCAGCGATTCTCGCTGGTTTGTCATAAGATTGATCCGCCAGCCTCATCGGGCTTAAATCCACAGTCTGCCCTTTTGGTATGTCATTAATCGGAAGCCACGATGAAATTTTTGCGGATAGTGTGCATCTCGCACCTCAAGGAAAAGCTCGGATCCACTTGAGATGATATGACGACCAGCACGATGGATGTAAGACGCACTTTAGCCTCCGCCCCGACTCCGCTCAGCTGCAGCTCACTCTTCTGCTTTCTAATGCCCATTCGCTGAACACGGTTGACTCCATTGCGCTTGCTCTTCGCTCTAGAAACAGGAAGAATTCCTCTAATGTTGCAATCTTCCGAACATTCTCTCTGTTCATCTGCCATACGCGATTTGTCTCAGGATCAAGTCTGCTCCTCAACATATTAACGATCATCGGATCCCATGTCGAAATGTCCAAACCCAGCATGCGCAATGAACTTAGATGAACATTTGCCTCGTTCACCATATCACGAATTCCATATTTCCGTGGATGTTTAGCTTCGAGCTTTGGTATGGCGTGTAGCGTATTTAGGTGGGCATCCACGATGTTCTGCTCATTATCGTAGACCTCGTTAAGCTTTGCCCAAGCGTCGTCGTAGTTGTCCTCTGTGATTCGCGATCTGGCGATTACACCAGCAGGTTGCCCTTTGAGCACTTGCGATAACTCTCTCATCTTGGTCACCTTCGCTAAAGATGAACTATCATGCACCTCGGATTTAAATTGATCACGAAATTCGCGCCATTTCGTGATATCGCCCTCGAATGTCGTTATCTTCGTCGGTCGCTCCAGCCGCACCTGGATTACCGGCGGTGTTGTTGCACGGTCAACCACTGCACCAGCACTGCTGCTTTTATTCAGCACTGCTATCCGGCCCGTTATGCTCGCTACGGTGGCATGAAAAGATTCCTCTACTTTGCCCAAGTAGATGTCGTGAACTTAGTGCTCTGCTTCATTCACTGCTTTTTTCACTAGCAATAAATGCTCTTCCATGAGCCTACTATATGCATTTTCAGTCCCTAATAATTTGGCCGCTAGCGGCGACCCATCTGCAGCACTGAATCCTGGTTCGCTCACAAATTTGGCTATCCGCATCAGCGTTGAACGGAAGACATCTCTCCGCACTGTATCACCCAATGTCCTGCTCTGCACTTGCTCTTAACTCGTAAGACCGTACGCACTTGCAGTGATTCAGGTCGACCTTTCGGAAATCACAACAGATGACGTATGGAATGAGCAATTGAATTTGTCACTTGCACTTTCTGCTCTGCACACCTCCACAATGTGAGTTCTATTGTTTGCACTCACGAGACTCAAATGCACAAATTGTGTCTTGAGTAAATGAACAGTAATGTTTTTTTTTACTGAATTGCTCTATTTCGCACTGCACTGCACTCTTCGTTCGCCACGAATTGTCTGTGTGTTCCACACTGCACTGCACTGAATATTTTGCATAAATGTATTTTTATTAAGTTATGCACGCACTGTCACTTTTATCCGGCTCGAAAGGACCAAATGTTCGACTCAATAAAAGAAAATTTCCTTAAAAGTTCTTATTTATTTGATTCATACTTCGACAACACAAAATATACTTAAAACGGACTGTATTAGCTCTGGTACGCACGAGTGACAAAAGTGAAGTGATTACAAAAACGATATTTCACTCAACACTAAACGTCGGCGAACAGGCCACCAAAAGGATGTACAGGTGATCGGTCCCGCTGAGTCGTCGCGCTGCTGTGTACGGGATGGTCGGCTGTTTTCCTCGTCTCCTTTCGTTGGTCCTTCCTGGCGCCGCACAAATGGTTTCGGCCCGCCGTCGTTGCTCTACACGTGTTGTTTTTACGCACGTAGACATCTCAGAATGCCGATGATCGTTGCTCATGCTCCGTATGTTGTTAGTTTAGGTCGTGGACATTCGGTCGCCCTTGCTCTGATGTATTGCTGCACATTTGGTGGTGTGACGTGCGCTGATAATTTCCCGCTAGGGTTGTCGGTTCGCGCTGCCGACAAGACGCCGTGGATGATTCAAAACAATTTGCAATAAATTCGTATAATGGTCCAACTGCTCCTGGGATGTACGCTGATATTTTCTTGTTCCTGCAAAATATTCATTATTAATAAATACTTAAACATATTTCATTATTATACACAATATTACCTTGTTCGCTACGTTCTGCAATTAGTTTGTAGATATTACTTTTCCAAAATCAAGTAATAGTAGACCACTCAGTAAGAAAAAAAGCGCGAATACAATAATTGTCAAAACAAGAAACAATTTTTGACATGGCATGGTGACTATTCTTGTGAGGTTTTCGCCAGAATACCTAATAGCTGAAACCTCACAAGGTAGGCATCATAATTTTCGCCTCACTGATTCGTGCGTTGTGACCACATCATAACCAGAATAGGGGTGTAAATTACAAGAACGAATATCCAGTCATTATACATATTTTCAACATATTAGCTCAAGAAATAGAAAGTTCAGTGAATAAGCATCATCATAAAGAGAAAAGAGGCTTAGCCAACATCGCATTTATGGATTATGATGACGAGCAGGAAATCAGGCGAAGATTAGAAATAAATGGGAAAAATAACAAAATTGTAATTGACCACTTTGACGAACTTATAAACAATATATATAATATATAATAATATAAGCAGTGCAATTAATAGAGAAATGGCCCACATGCAGCAGGCATTCCAAATACAATATGACATACAATTTCTAACAGAACAAGTTAGGAAAGTAAAGGAAAATGTTTTGGCAAGTCAACTTGGAATCTTGGGAAGGGACTTTCTGTCACCAAAAGAAGTAGAAATGCTTAACATTACAATAAGTGATTTGTCAAACATAAAAAGTTCTGTAATTAGTTATAACGATCAAATAATTTTTTGTACTAATGCTACCAAATAACTCAAATGTTGAATATTATAAGATATTAATTGAACCTGTACCAAACAAAAATAATCTAGAGTTAGCTACCGCTTACAGAGAATTTATAAGTGATGGAACTATTGTAATGTAAATGGGACAACTGAAATAAAAGATTTAGAATTAATTAAAGATTCTTGTATTTCCAAAACTTTTACTAAAAAGCCCACGTGTTATTTTAAAAATAATACGAACATTGAAATTAAGCAGCTGACCAATAACATTGTAATAAACAAAAATATCCCATATACTCAAGTAACACATAATTGTCAAAATTTTAGTGTAAACCTAATGGGTAATACTTTGATAAGATTCGAGAATTGTAAAATGCATGAGAAACGGTACGCAGATCATGTTTGCAAGCGCTTCCACCTTTGCGCTACACGCGCCGACATATGAAACCCTTTGTGCATTCCTTTCCGACAGACAAACTTCATCCATAAGCTGTGTGAACAGTATTATGTTTTAAATACCTGCAGAAAAGTTCAGTTCAGCAGTCAGTTGCACTCAGTCTTATTTTTGGTCTCGGGTCGTCAGTCGTTATAAGTCATGTAATAAAAGAAATAAATGCAAAAAAAAAAGAAAGAAAAAAAATGAAAAGTTTTTTTTTATGCAAACGGCATACGGCATACATAACTATACCATTGCACTACGTGCACAAACATTTGGTGCCACCAATGAGGTTGGATCTAATTACAGAAGCAAAAGTACTTACTTAAAAACGTACTAAAAAAAAAAATACCGAATTTTCAGGAGACAAATTTCATTGGATTTACGGAATTTTACATACGTACACAAATTGCTTTCCCTCAGAAGTAAGTGGCAGGTAAGTGTGTGAATTTCAGAAGATGAGAGTATCTAGATATTTAATTCTCTTTTCAACATTTCCTCTCCGTTTTGTACTTTCTTGCACTTGGGTCATACAAAAAATGTATAGGAAATAATTACACCATTCCACTGAGTCAATCATCAGTTTCACGATGTGTGGACTACAATTGCAGGCTTATATTGCGGGTCAAGGGAAGTATGATAAAATTTCCCACAACCGATGAAGAGATAAGTGCCTTAAAAACAAGATTGGTTGAAACCAGTAATGGTTATACCAAAAATAACTCAATATCCTTAAAGGTTCTATCAAAAGTTTAACATCAAGGGGACAATCGGGGCTATTGATTGCACACATATTGCAATAGTCACCCCGCCAAAGAATAATTCCAGAACTCCTGCGCATTTGTGCATGAACAGAAAAGGCTTCCACAGCATAAATGTTGAAGCTGGAATTATGAAATGTTATTATTCTTATATCCTTGTGTTTAGGTTTGTGAAGAAAATCTGAAGTTTCTGCATTTAAACGCGAAATTCCCTGGATCGTGCCATGATTCCGGCATTTGGACAACATCCTCAGTCCAAATGCAGCTTATTCAAAGTCATAACAGTCAGCAGTTCAAGTGGCTTGTGGATGATTCTGGATATCCATGGTTAACGACCCCAGTGGATAATCCTTCTTCGCAAAACGAGCTTGCATTCAATCAAGTTCACATAAAGGCCAGGAATGTGACTGAACGAGCTTTTGGTGTTCTGAAATCTCGTTTCAGATGCATTACTGCATTACTCCCATGAGAAGTCTGAAAATATTGTTTATACCTGTGGTATCTTGCATAATATCATGCAAAGTCGCAGTATAGAAACATTTGAAGATAATCAGACTCCAGAACCAGCAATTTCAACGGATACCAGTGAAGAAAATCCACCCAGAGGAAGAAGCGATTATTACGCTGAAGGGAAACAAGTCCGGCAAATGTATATCCATACATTTACTAGTCAAAACGTTTAAATTAATTAAAAAACCTATTTCTTATTTACATATTTGTTTTATTTACTTTCTGTGTGTCCACGATTTGCTGCTGCATCCTTCTTCGGCTGCCTTATCCATAGCAAACCTCCTGGTACATAAGTCTAGTACGTGGGCATAAATGTCGGCTGTTGACTGTCGTTTGCGGCATCTTGATGAGGATGCTGAAGTCGTCGACGGTGATTCAATTGTGTCATCCTCAATAATATCCTCGAATGTAAATGACGTCGATGACGTTGGCGTGCCAGGCGAGTCCAAGGATCCATCCGGATTATCTGAAATCTTAAAATGAAAACATATTCAATTAGCATTCATTATTAATAATATATATGTACGTAAATAAACACTTACTACACATCCAAACGTTGGGACAGATTCTAGCCCGTCTATTGCGGCCGCACCGAATATGTTGAGCGCCTTTTCCTCGAAGGGACTTAGCTGAGTTGCACACGGTGGGCCACCACCATTTAAATTCTCGTGCACTTTGACTTTCCGTGCACGAGAACGCAACTGATGTTTCCAGTGGCTTAAAGTCTGTAAAGAATGCATGTAACATTATATATAATACCAAATTGACGTCTAATAGAAAAACTTACCTGTTTCTACATGAACGCAATGCGATCTGGTCCTCTCAAGGCGCTTAGCTTATCTGCTAATGCGGCCCAATAATTCTGCATCCTATTGTGGTCAGTTGGATCATTTTTGCCCAGAAGAAAATCGGGATTCATTTGTGTTCGAATTAATAAAAGCAAATTCCCTTAAAAGTTCTTATTTATTTGATTCATACTTCGACAACACAAAATATACTAAAAACGGACTGTATTAGCTCTGGTACGCACGCGTGACAAAAGTGAAGTGATAACAAAAACGATATTTCACTCAACACTAAACGTCGGCGCACAGGCCACCAAAAGGATGTACAGGTGATCGGTCCCGCTGAGTCGTCGCGCTGCTGTGTACGGGATGGTCGGCTGTTTTCCTCGTCTCCTTTCGTTGGTCCTTCCTGGCGCCGCACAAATGGTTTCGGCCCGCCGTCGTTGCTCTTCACGTGCTGTTTTTACGCACGTTGACATCTCAGAATGCCGATGATCGTTGCTCATGCTCCGTATGTTGTTAGTTTAGGTCGTGGACATTTGGTCGCCCTTGCTCTGATGTATTGCTGCACATTTGGTGGTGTGATGTGCACTGATAATTTCCCGCTAGGGTTGTCGGTCCGCGCTGCCGACAAGACGCCGTGGATGATTCAAAACATCCCGCCCCCAATTGAGGACTAGTGCTCAATTTCAACGGTTGAATCGTCCATGGGTAACACGCACATTTTCTGCACCGATCGCACTAACGTTGTATGCTCTGTCTTGATTTCCGCGCTTCGCACAAGTCCATCTCTGCCCTGATGAACTCTGATGATTCGACCCAGCGGCCATGCCGTAGGAGGCATGTTCTCCTGTTTGATTAGGACCAAATCGCCAATGCTCACATTTCTTTCTTTGGTTTTCCATTTGAAGCGCTGTTGGAGAGTATGGATGTACTCTTCGCTCCATCTCCTGCAGAAATGTTGCTGGATCTGTTGAATCATAGCCCAAAGTTTTAATCGATTTTGCGGAACTTCGCTCACATCAACGGTTAGTGATTGCACAATTTGCTCGCCAATTAAAAAATCGCCAGGATCGTCGGATATTGCACTGAGTGGCCGTGAGTTAAGGCATGCCTCAATTTGGACCAGCGTTGTCGCTTAGGTCTCAAAAGTGAAAATATGCTTGCCCATCACGCGTCGAAGATGGTGCTTCAGGGACTTGACGCCTGCTTCCCAAATACTCCCTGGGTGTGGAGCACCTGGCACTATAAATTTCCACTCAGTGCCCATTGCTCTAATTTGCTCTATAGGAAGATCCTTCCTCCAGCTCTATGCGTCTCTCCTCATCTGTCTATCAGCTCCGACAAAGGTTGTGGCTTTATCGCTCCACAGGATGGCACATGCTCCACGACGGCCAGTGAAACCCTGGAAAGCGGCCAAAAATGCTTCGGATGACTGGCTACTGACTAACTCCAAGTGGATGGCTCTTTTTGCCATACATACGAAAACTGCGACGTATCCCTTTTCAATTATTTTTGATCTTCCTGAACGGGCTTTTATTTGCACTGACCCAGCGTAGTCCACGCCACTGTGTCTGAAATCTCTTGCTTGCCGCACACGATCTCTTGGCTAACTGCCCATTGGCTGCTCTGCTACTGACTGGGTTTGCGAAAACAGATGACGCACTTATTAATGTGGTGTTTTACTGCTCGTCTAAGCGCTGACATCCAGTAGAGGCTCCGGATATACTGGCTGCATAGCTGCGCTCCGCCATGCATTGTCCGGTGATGCGCATCTGTTATGATGTGAGCGCTCAATTTGCTCTTCACCGGTAGCATGACTGGATGAGTGCTTGAGTTAATGTTGCGATCTCACTGAATTTGCTCACCGGTTGCTTATTGACAAGCTGCTTCAACTCCTTCGCATACGCCTGTTGTTGCGTAACCTTCACCCAGTAAGTCAAGGCTGCTCCGCGTTCGACCGGGGTCACTGGTCTTGTGAGTCTTGGCTCTTCGCTCCCCCATACAAAACGCATCACCAGCGGTGTAACCCTGTAACACGCTCTGCAGTGTTGACCGTCGATCTAATAGGCTTATGCCGTTTATGCTGAGTTCCGCCACGCTTTCCTCAATTAACGCCTCAGCAAAAACGGGTTTTAAAGCTGCATCTGCTCCTGCTCTCTGTTTGGAGGTAAGCGGTGGTTGTACATTTGGCCATTTTTGCTTCGCACATGCCAACCACTGCGGGCCCTTCCACCACAGGGCACAATCCTTCAGCTGCACTGCTGATATTCCCCTAGACGCTATGTCAGCAGGATTATCGCTTGTCGGCACGTGTTTCCATGCACAGCTCTCTGTTCGCTCGTGGATGGCACACACCCTATTCGCTTCGAATGTTTTTAGGTCGAATGGTATTTTTGGCAATCCAATATAGCACGATCATTGAATCACTCCAATACGTTCTCCGAAAATGCTCTATGTCCAAAGTACTGCTCACCTGCTCCATCAGCTTGCACAAAAGATCTGCTGCGCACAGCTCCAATCTCGGAATGGAGATAGTCCTCAGCGGAGCCACTCTGGTTTTCGCAACTACGAGTGTGCACGTAGACGTTGACCGCAGGTAAACAGCAGCGGCGTATGCTCTATTTGAAGCATCCGCAAAACCATGTAGCTCTACCTCCCGAGCTCGCTCTATGCCCAACCACCTGGGTACTCGTATATGCTCCAAGTGTGATAGCATCTCTCGAAACTCTTCCCAGTGCGGGACGTTGGCACCAGAGATTTGTTCATCCCACTGCAGTCCCGAACGCCATAAGTCCTGGCTTAGCATTTTCGCACGCACTATCAGAGGCGCAAGGTATCCATTGGGTCGTATAGCCTTGCAACTTGTCAAACATAAAAAGTTCTGTAATTAGTTATAACGATCAAATAATTTTTTGTACTAATGCTACCAAATAACTCAAATGTTGAATCTTTTAAGATATTAATTGAACCTGTACCAAACAAAAATAATCTAGAGTTAGCTACCGCTTACAGAGAATTTATAAGAGATGGAACTATTGTAATGTAAATGGGACAACTGAAATAAAAGATTTAGAATTAATTAAAGATTCTTGTATTTCCAAAACTTTTACTAAAAAGCCCACATGTAATTTTAAGAATAATACGAACATTGAAATTAAGCAGCTGACCAATAACATTGTAATAAACCAAAATATCCCATATACTCAAGTAACACATCATTGTCATAATTTTAGTGTAAACCTAATAGGTAATAATTTGATATGATTCGAGAATTGTAAAATGCATGAGAAACGGTACGCAGATCATGTTTGCAAGCGCTTCCACCTTTGCGCTACACGCGCCGACATATGAAACCCTTTGTGCATTCCTTTCCGACAGACAAACTTCATCCAAAAGCTGTGTGAACAGTTTTATGTTTTAAATACCTGCAGAAAAGTTCAGTTCAGCAGTCAGTTGCACTCAGTCTTATTTTTGGTCTCGAATCGTCAGTCGTTATAAGTCATGTAATAAAAGAAATAAATGCAAAAAAAAAGAAAGGAAAAATATGAAAAGTTTTTTTTATGCAAACGGCATACGGCATACATAACTATACCATTGCACTACGTGCACAAACATTTGGTGCCACCTGTGAGGTTGGATCTAATTACAGAAGCAAAAGTACTTACTTAAAAACGTACGAGAAAAAAATAAATACCGAATTCTCAGGAGACAAATTTCATTGGATTTACGGCATTTTACATACGTACACAAATTGCTTCCCCTCAAAAGTAAGTGACAGGTAAGTGTGTGAATTTCAGAAGATAAGAGTATCTAGATATTTAATTCTCTTTTCAACAGTTCCTCTCCGTTTTGTACTTTCTTGCACATGGGTCATACAAAAAATGTATAGGAAATAATTACACCATTCCACTGAGTCAATCATAAGTTTCACGATGTGTGGACTACAATTGCAGGCTTATATTGCGGGTCAAGGGAAGTATGATAAAATTTCCCACAACCGATGAAGAGATAAGTGCCTTAAAAACAAGATTGGTTGAAACCAGTAATGGTTATACCAAAAATAACTCAATATCCTTAAAGGTTCTATCAAGAGTTTAACATCAAGGGGACAATCGGGGCTATTGATTGTGCACATATTGCAATAGTCACCCCGCCAAAGAATAATTCCAGAACTCCTGCGCATTTGTACATGAACAGAAAAGGCTTCCACAGCATAAATGTTGAAGCTGAAATTATGAAATGTTATTATTTTTATATCCTTGTGTTTAGGTTTGTGAACAAAATCTGAAGTTTCTGCATTTAAACGCGAAATTCCCTAGATCGTGCCATGATTCCGGCATTTGGACAGCATCCAAATGTCCAAATGCAGCTTATTCAAAGTCATAACAGTCAGCAGTTCAAGTGGCTTGTGGATGATTCTGGATATCCATTAGAACATGGTTAACGACCCCAGTGGATAATCCTTCTTCGCAAAACGATCTTGCATTCAATCAAGTTCACATAAAGGCCAGGAATGTGATTGAACGAGCTTTTGGTGTTCTGAAATCTCGTTTCAGATGCATTACTGCATTACTCCCATGAGAAGTCTGAAAATATTGTTTATACCTGTGGTATCTTGCATAATATCATGCAAAGTCGCAGTATAGAAACATTTGAAGATAATCAGACTCCAGAACCAGCAATTTCAACGGATACCAGTGAAGAAAATCCACCCAGAGGAAGAAGCGATTATTACGCTGAAGGGAAACAAGTCCGGCAAATGTATATCCATACATTTACTAGTCAAAACGTTTAAATTAATTAAAAAACCTATTTCTTATTTACATATTTGTTTTATTTATTTTGTTTATCAATGACAACCTTCACAAAACAGAAATATTGCGAAAGGCTTCAGCCATTACTTTCTGTGTGTCCACGATTTGCTGCTGCATCCTTCTTCGTTCTTCTTCGGCTGCCTTATCCATAGCAAACCTCCTGGTACATAAGTCTAGTACGTGGGCATAAATGTCGGCTGTTGACTGTCGTTTGCGGCATCTTGATGAGGATGCTGAAGTCGTCGACGGTGATTCAATTGTGTCATCCTAAATAATATCCTCGAATGTAAATGACGCCGATGACGTTGGCGTGCCAGGCGAATCCAAGGATCCATCCGGATTATCTGAAATCTTAAAATGAAAACATATTCAATTAGCATTCATTATTAATAATATAAATGTACGTAAATAAACACTTACTACACATCCAAACGTTGGGACAGATTCTAGCCCGTCTATTGCGGCCGCACCGAATATGTTGAGCGCCTTTTCCTCGAAGGGACTTAGCTGAGTTGCACACGGTGGGCCACCACCATTTAAATTCTTGTGCACTTTGACTTTCCGTGCACGAGAACGCAACTGATGTTTCCAGTGGCTTAAAGTCTGTAAAGAATGCATGTAACATTATATATAATACCAAATTGACGTCTAATAGAAAAACTTACCTGTTTCTACATGAACGCAATGCGATCTGGTCCTCTCAAGGCGCTTAGCTCATCTGCTAATGCGGCCCAATAATTCTGCATCCTATTGTGGTCAGTTGGATCATTTTTGCCCAGAAGAAAATAGGGATTCATTTGTGTTGGAATCAATAAAAGAAAATTCCCTTACAAGTTCTTATTTATTTGATTAATACTTCGACAACACAAAATATACTAAAAACGGACTGTATTAGCTCTGGTACGCACGCGTGAAAAAAGTGAAGTGCTTATAAAAACGATATTTCACTCAACACTAAACGTCGGCGCACAGGCCACCAAAAGGATGTACAGGTGATCGGTCCCGCTCAGTCGTCGCGCTGCTGTGTACGGGATGGTCGGCTGTTTTCCTCGTCACCTTTTGTTGGTTCTTCTTTGCGCCGCACAAATGGTTTCGGCCCGTCGTCGTTGCTCTGCACGTGCTGTTTTTACGCACGTTGACATCTCAGAATGCCGATGATCGTTGCTCATGCTCCGTATGTTGTTAGTTTAGGTCGTGGACATTTGGTCGCCCTTGCTCTGATATATTGCTGCACATTTGGTGGTGTGATGTGCACTGATAATTTCCCGCTAGGGTTGTCGGTCCGCGCTGCCGACAAGACGCCGTGGATGATTCAAAACATCCCGCCCCCAATTGAGGACTAGTGCTCAATTTCAACGGGTGAATCGTCCATGGGTAACAGGCACATTTTCTGCACCGATCGCACCAACGTTGTATGCTCTGTCTTGAATTCCGCGCTTCGCACAAGTCCATATCTGCCCTGATGAACTCTGATGATTCGACCCAGCGGCCATGCCCTAGGAGGCATGTTCTCCTGTTTGATTAGGACCAAATCGCCAATGCTCACATTTCTTTCTTTGGTTTTCCATTTGAAGCGCTGTTGGAGAGTATGGATGTACTCTTCGCTCCATCTCCTCCAGAAATGTTGCTGGATCTGTTGAATCATAGCCCAAAGTTTTAATCGATTTTGCGGAACTTCGCTCACATCAACGGTTAGTGATTGCACAATTTGCTCGCCAATTAAAAAATCGCCAGGATCGTCGGATATTGCACTGAGTGGCCGTGAGTTAAGGCATGCCTCAATTTGGACCAGCGTTGTCGCTAAGGTCTCAAAAGTGAAAATATGCTTGCCCATCACGCGTCGAAGATGGTGCTTCAGGGACTTGACGCCTGCTTCCCAAATACTCCCTGGGTGTGGAGCACCTGGCACTATAAATTTCCACTCAGTGCCCATTGCTCAAATTTGCTCTATAGGAAGATCCTTCCTCCAGCTCTATGCGTCTCTCCTCATCTGTCTATCAGCTCCGACAAAGGTTGTGGCTTTATCGCTCCACAGGATGGCACATGCTCCACGACGGCCAGTGAAACCCTGGAAAGCGGCCAAAAATGCTTCGGATGACTGGCTACTGACTAACTCCAAGTGGATGGCTCTTTTTGCCATACATACGAAAACTGCCACGTATCCCTTTTCAATTATTTTTGATCTTCCTGAACGGGCTTTTATTTGCACTGACCCCGCGTAGTCCACGCCACTGTGTCTGAAATCTCTTGCTTGCCGCACACGATCTCTTGGCTAACTGCCCATTAGCTGCTCTGCTACTGACTGGGTTTGCGAAAACAGATGACGCACTTATGAATGTGGTGTTTTACTGCTCGTCTAAGCGCTGGCATCCAGTAGAGGCTCCGGATATACTGGATGCATGTGAGCGCTCAATTTGCTCTTCACCGGTAGGATGACTGGATGAGTGCTTGAGTTAATGTTGCGATCTCACTCGATTTGCTCACCGCTTGCTTATTGACAAGCTGCATCAACTCCTTCGCATATGCCTGTTGTTGCGTAACCTTCACCCAGTAAGTCAATTCTGCTCCACGTTCGACCGGGGTCACTGGTTCTGTGAGTCTTGGCTCTTCGCTCCCCCATACAAAACGCATCACCAGCGGTGTAACCCTGTAACACGCTCTGCAGTGTTGACCGTCGATCTAATAGGCTTATGCCGTTTATGCTGAGTTCCACCACGCCTTCCTCAATTAACGCCTCAGCAAAAACGGGTTTTAAAGCTGCATCTGCTCCTGCTCTCTGTTTGATGGCAAGCGGTGGTTGTACATTTGGCCATGTTTGCTCCGCACATGCCAACCACTGCGGGCCCTTCCACCACAGGGCACAATCCTTCAGCTGCACTACTGATATTCGCTATGTCAGCAGGATTATCGCTCGTCGGCACGTGTTTCCATGCACAGCTCTCTGTTCGCTCGTGGATGGCACACACCCTATTCGCTTCGAATGTTTTTAGGTCGAATGGTATTTTTGGCAATCCAATATAGCACGATCATTGAATCACTCCAATACGTTCTCCGAAAATGCTCTATGTCCAAAGTACTGCTCACCTGCTCCATCAGCTTGCACAAAAGATCTGCTGCGCACAGCTCCAATCTCGGAATGGAGATAGTCCTCAGCGGAGCCACTCTCGTTTTCGCAACTACGAGTGTGCACGTAGACGTTGACCGCAGGTAAACAGCAGCGGCGTATGCTCTATTTGAAGCATCCGCAAAACCATGTAGCTCTACCTCCCGAGCTCGCTCTATGCCCAACCACCTGGGTACTCGTATATGCTCCAAGTGTGATAGCATCTCTCGAAACTCTTCCCAGTGCGGGACGTTGGCACCAGAGATTTGTTCATCCCACTGCAGTCCCGAACGCCATAAGTCCTGGCTTAGCATTTTCGCACGCACTATCAGAGGCGCAAGGTATCCATTGGGTCGTATAGCCTTGCAACTTGTCAAACATAAAAAGTTCTGTAATTAGTTATAACGATCAAATAATTTTTTGTACTAATGCTACCAAATAACTCAAATGTTGAATTTTTTAAGATATTAATTGAACCTGTACCAAACAAAAATAATCTAGAGTTAGCTACCGCTTACAGAGAATTTATAAGAGATGGAACTATTGTAATGTAAATGGGACAACTGAAATAAAAGATTTAGAATTAATTAAAGATTCTTGTATTTCCAAAACTTTTACTAAAAAGCCCACATGTAATTTTAAGAATAATACGAACATTGAAATTAAGCAGCTGACCAATAACATTGTAATAAACCAAAATATCCCATATACTCAAGTAACACATCATTGTCATAATTTTAGTGTAAACCTAATGGGTAATAATTTGATAAGATTCGAGAATTGTAAAATGCATGAGAAACGGTACGCAGATCATGTTTGCAAGCGCTTCCACCTTTGCGCTACACGCGCCGACATATGAAACCCTTTGTGCATTCCTTTCCGACAGACAAAATTCATCCAAAAGCTGTGTGAACAGTTTTATGTTTTAAATACCTGCAGAAAAGTTCAGTTCAGCAGTCAGTTGCACTCAGTCTTATTTTTGGTCTCGAATCGTCAGTCGTTATAAGTCATGTAATAAAAGAAATAAATGCAAAAAAAAAGAAAGAAAAAAAATGAAAAGTTTTTTTTATGCAAACGGCATACGGCATACATAACTATACCATTGCACTACGTGCACAAACATTTGGTGCCACCTGTGAGGTTGGATCTAATTACAGAAGCAAAAGTACTTACTTAAAAACGTACGAGAAAAAAATAAATACCGATTTCTCAGGAGACAAATTTCATTGGATTTACGGCATTTTACATACGTACACAAATTGCTTCCCCTCAAAAGTAAGTGACAGGTAAGTGTGTGAATTTCAGAAGATAAGAGTATCTAGATATTTAATTCTCTTTTCAACAGTTCCTCTCCGTTTTGTACTTTCTTGCACATGGGTCATACAAAAAATGTATAGGAAATAATTACACCATTCCACTGAGTCAATCATAAGTTTCACGATGTGTGGACTACAATTGCAGGCTTATATTGCGGGTCAAGGGAAGTATGATAAAATTTCCCACAACCGATGAAGAGTTAAGTGCCTTAAAAACAAGATTGGTTGAAACCAGTAATGGTTATACCAAAAATAACTCAATATCCTTAAAGGTTATATCAAGAGTTTAACATCAAGGGGACAATCGGGGCTATTGATTGTACGCATATTGCAATAGTCACCCCGCCAAAGAATAATTCCAGAACTCCTGCGCATTTGTACATGAACAGAAAAGGCTTCCACAGCATAAATGTTGAAGTTGAAATTATGAAATGTTATTATTTTTATATCCTTGTGTTTAGGTTTGTGAACAAAATCTGAAGTTTCTGCATTTAAACGCGAAATTCCCTAGATCGTGCCATGATTCCGGCATTTGGACAGCATCCAAATGTCCAAATGCAGCTTATTCAAAGTCATAACAGTCAGCAGTTCAAGTGGCTTGTGGATGATTCTGGATATCCATTAGAACATGGTTAACGACCCCAGTGGATAATCCTTCTTCGCAAAACGATCTTGCATTCAATCAAGTTCACATAAAGGCCAGGAATGTGATTGAACGAGCTTTTGGTGTTCTGAAATCTCGTTTCAGATGCATTACTGCATTACTACCATGAGAAGTCTGAAAATATTGTTTATACCTGTGGAATCTTGCATAATATCATGCAAAGTCGCAGTATAGAAACATTTGAAGATAATCAGACTCCAGAACCAGCAATTTCAACGGATACCAGTGAAGAAAATCCACCCAGAGGAAGAAGCGATTATTACGCTGAAGGGAAACAAGTCCGGCAAATGTATATCCATACATTTACTAGTCAAAACGTTTAAATTAATTAAAAAACCTATTTCTTATTTACATATTTGTTTTATTTATTTTGTTTATCAATGACAACCTTCACAAAACAGAAATATTGCGAAAGGCTTCAGCCATTACTTTCTGTGTGTCCACGATTTGCTGCTGCATCCTTCTTCGTTCTTCTTCGGCTGCCTTATCCATAGCAAACCTCCTGGTACATAAGTCTAGTACGTGGGCATAAATGTCGGCTGTTGACTGTCGTTTGCGGCATCTTGATGAGGATGCTGAAGTCGTCGACGGGGATTCAATTGTGTCATCCTCAATAATATCCTCGAATGTAAATGACGTCGATGACGTTGGCGTGCCAGGCGAGTCCAAGGATCCATCCGGATTATCTGAAATCTTAAAATGAAAACATATTCAATTAGCATTCATTATTAATAATATATATGTACGTAAATAAACACTTACTACACATCCAAACGTTAGGACAGATTCTAGCCCGTCTATTGCGGCCGCACCGAATATGTTGAGCGCCTTTTCCTCGAAGGGACTTAGCTGAGTTGCACACGGTGGGCCACCACCATTTAAATTCTCGTGCACTTTGACTTTCCGTGCACGAGAACGCAACTGATGTTTCCAGTGGCTTAAAGTCTGTAAAGAATGCATGTAACATTATATATAATACCAAATTGACGTCTAATAGAAAAACTTACCTGTTTCTACATGAACGCAATGCGATCTGGTCCTCTCAAGGCGCTTAGCTCATCTGCTAATGCGGCCCAATAATTCTGCATCCTATTGTGGTCAGTTGGATCATTTTTGCCCAGAAGAAAATCGGGATTCATTTGTGTTCGAATCAATAAAAGAAAATTCCCTTAAAAGTTCTTATTTATTTGATTCATACTTCGACAACACAAAATATACTAAAAACGGACTGTATTAGCTCTGGTACGCACGCGTGACAAAAGTGAAGTGCTTATAAAAACGATATTTCACTCAACACTAAACGTCGGCGCACAGGCCACCAAAAGGATGTACAGGTGATCGGTCCCGCTGAGTCGTCGCGCTGCTGTGTACGGGATGGTCGGCTGTTTTCCTCGTCACCTTTTGTTGGTTCTTCTTTGCGCCGCACAAACGGTTTCGGCCCGCCGTCGTTGCTCTGCACGTGCTGTTTTTACGCACGTTGACATCTCAGAATGCCGATGATCGTTGCTCATGCTCCGTATGTTGTTAGTTTAGGTCGTGGACATTTGGTCGCCCTTGCTCTGATGTATTGCTGCACATTTGGTGGTGTGATGTGCACTGATAATTTCCCGCTAGGGTTGTCGGTCCGCGCTGCCGACAAGACGCCGTGGATGATTCAAAACATCCCGCCCCCAATTGAGGACTAGTGCTCAATTTCAACGGGTGAATCGTCCATGGGTAACACGCACATTTTCTGCACCGATCGCACCAACGTTGTATGCTCTTGAATTCCGCGCTTCGCACAAGTCCATATCTGCCCTGATGAACTCTGATGATTCGACCCAGCGGCCATGCCCTAGGAGGCATGTTCTCCTGTTTGATTAGGACCAAATCGCCAATGCTCACATTTCTTTCTTTGGTTTTCCATTTGAAGCGCTGTTGGAGAGTATGGATGTACTCTTCGCTCCATCTCCTACAGAAATGTTGCTGGATCTGTTGAATCATAGCCCAAAGTTTTAATCGATTTTGCGGAACTTCGCTCACATCAACGGTTAGTGATTGCACAATTTGCTCGCCAATTAAAAAATCGCCGGGATCGTCGGATATTGCACTGAGTGGCCGTGAGTTAAGGCATGCCTCAATTTGGACCAGCGTTGTCGCTAAGGTCTCAAAAGTGAAAATATGCTTGCCCATCACGCGTCGAAGATGGTGCTTCAGGGACTTGACGCCTGCTTCCCAAATACTCCCTGCGTGTGGAGCACCTGGCACTATAAATTTCCACTCAGTGCCCATTGCTCTAATATGCTCTATAGGAAGATCCTTCCTCCAGCTCTATGCGTCTCTCCTCATCTGTCTATCAGCTCCGACAAAGGTTGTGGCTTTATCGCTCCACAGGATGGCACATGCTCCACGACGGCCAGTGAAACCCTGGAAAGCGGCCAAAAATGCTTCGGATGACTGGCTACTGACTAACTCCAAGTGGATGGCTCTTTTTGCCATACATACGAAAACTGCCACGTATCCCTTTTCAATTATTTTTGATCTTCCTGAACGGGCTTTTATTTGCACTGACCCCGCGTAGTCCACGCCACTGTGTCTGAAATCTCTTGCTTGCCGCACACGATCTCTTGGCTAACTGCCCATTAGCTGCTCTGCTACTGACTGGGTTTGCGAAAACAGATGACGCACTTATTAATGTGGTGTTTTACTGCTCGTCTAAGCGCTGGCATCCAGTAGAGGCTCCGGATATACTGGATGCATGTGAGCGCTCAATTTGCTCTTCACCGGTAGGATGACTGGATGAGTGCTTGATTTAATGTTGCGATCTCACTCGATTTGCTCACCGCTTGCTTATTGACAAGCTGCATCAACTCCTTCGCATATGCCAGTTGTTGCGTAACCTTCACCCAGTAAGTCAATTCTGCTCCACGTTCGACCGGGGTCACTGGTTCTGTGAGTCTTGGCTCTTCGCTCCCCCATACAAAACGCATCACCAGCGGTGTAACCCTGTAACACGCTCTGCAGTGTTGACCGTCGATCTAATAGGCTTATGCCGTTTATGCTGAGTTCCGCCACGCCTTCCTCAATTAACGCCTCAGCAAAAACGGGTTTTAAAGCTGCATCTGCTCCTGCTCTCTGTTTGATGGCAAGCGGTGGTTGTACATTTGGCCATGTTTGCTCCGCACATGCCAACCACTGCGGGCCCTTCCACCACAGGGCACAATCCTTCAGCTGCACTACTGATATTCCCCTAGACGCTATGTCAGCAGGATTATCGCTCGTCGGCACGTGTTTCCATGCACAGCTCTCTGTTCGCTCGTGGATGGCACACACCCTATTCGCTTCGAATGTTTTTAGGTCGAATGGTATTTTTGGCAATCCAATATAGCACGATCATTGAATCACTCCAATACGTTCTCCGAAAATGCCTATGTCCAAAGTACTGCTCACCTGCTCCATCAGCTTGCACAAAAGATCTGCTGCGCACAGCTCCAATCTCGGAATGGAGATAGTCCTCAGCGGAGCCACTCTCGTTTTCGCAACTACGAGTGTGCACGTAGACGTTGACCGCAGGTAAACAGCAGCGGCGTATGCTCTATTTGAAGCATCCGCAAAACCATGTAGCTCTACCTCCCGAGCTCGCTCTATGCCCAACCACCTGGGTACTCGTATATGCTCCAAATGTGATAGCATCTCTCGAAACTCTTCCCAGTGCGGGACGTTGGCACCAGAGATTTGTTCATCCCACTGCAGTCCCGAACGCCATAAGTCCTGGCTTAGCATTTTCGCACGCACTATCAGAGGCGCAAGGTATCCATTGGGTCGTATAGCCTTGCAACTTGTCAAACATAAAAAGTTCTGTAATTAGTTATAACGATAAAATAATTTTTTGTACTAATGCTACCAAATAACTCAAATGTTGAATATTTTAAGATATTAATTGAACCTGTACCAAACAAAAATAATCTAGAGTTAGCTACCGCTTACAGAGAATTTATAAGTGATGGAACTATTGTAATGTAAATGGGACAACTGAAATAAAAGATTTAGAATTAATTAAAGATTCTTGTATTTCCAAAACTTTTACAAAAAGCCCACATGTAATTTTAAGAATAATACGAACATTGAAATTAAGCAGCTGACCAATAACATTGTAATAAACCAAAATATCCCATATACTCAAGTAACACATAATTGTCATAATTTTAGTGTAAACCTAATGGGTAATAATTTGATAAGATTCGAGAATTGTAAAATGCATGAGAAACGGTACGCAGATCATGTTTGCAAGCGCTTCCACCTTTGCGCTACACGCGCCGACATATAAAACCCTTTGTGCATTCCTTTCCGACAGACAATCTTCATACAAAAGCTGTGTGAACAGTTTTATGTTTTAAATACCTGCAGAAAAGTTCAGTTCAGCAGTCAGTTGCACTCAGTCTTATTTTTGGTCTCGGATCGTCAGTCGTTATAAGTCATGTAATAAAAGAAATAAATGCAAAAAAAAAAGAAAGAAAAAAAATTAAAAGTTTTTTTTTATGCAAACGGCATACGGCATACATAACTATACCATTGCACTACGTGCACAAACATTTGTTGCCACCTGTGAGATTGGATCTAATTACAGAAGCAAAAGTTCTTACTTAAAAACGTACGAGAAAAAAATAAATACCGAATTCTCAGGAGACAAATTTCATTGGGTTTACGACATTTTACATACGTACACAAATTGCTTCCCCTCAAAAGTAAGTGACAGGTAAGTGTGTGAATTTCAGAAGCTAAGAGTATCTAGATATTTAATTCTCTTTTCAACAGTTCCTCTCCGTTTTGTACTCTCTTGCACATGGGTCATACAAAAAATGTATATGAAATAATTACACCATTCCACTGAGTCAATCATCAGTTTCACGATGTGTGGACTACAATTGCAGGCTTTTATTGCGGGTCAAGGGAAGTATGATAAAATTTCCCACAACCGATGAAGAGATAAGTGCCTTAAAAACAAGATTGGTTGAAACCAGTAATGGTTATACCAAAAATAACTCAATATCCTTAAAGGTTCTATCAAAAGTTTAACATCAAGGGGACAATCGGGGCTATTGATTGTACACATATTACAATAGTCACCCCGCCAAAGAATAATTCCAGAACTCCTGCGCATTTGTACATGAACAGAAAAGGCTTCCACAGCATACATGTTGAAGCTGAAATTATGAAATGTTATTATTTTTATATCCTTGTGTTTAGGTTTGTGAACAAAATCTGAAGTTTCTGCATTTAAACGCGAAATTCCCTGGATCGTGCCATGATTCCGGCATTTGGACAACATCCAAATGTCCAAATGCAGCTTAATCAGTTCAAATGCAAATGCAGCTTATTCAAAGTCATAACAGTCAGCAGTTCAAGTGGCTTGTGCATGATTCTGGATATCCATTAGAACATGGTTAACGACAACAATGGATAATCCTTCTTCGCAAAACGAGCTTGCATTCAATCAAGTTCACATAAAGGCCAGGAATGTGATTGAACGAGCTTTTGGTGTTCTGAAATCTCGTTTCAGATGCATTACTGCATTACTCCCATGAGAAGTCTGAAAATATTGTTTATACCTGTGGAATCTTGCATAATATCATGCAAAGTCGCAGTATAGAAACATTTGAAGATAATTAGACTCCAGAACCAGCAATTTCAACGGATACCAGTGAAGAAAATCCACCCAGAGGAAGAAGCGATTATTACGCTGAAGGGAAACAAGTCCGGCAAATGTATATCCATACATTTACTAGTCAAAACGTTTAAATTAATTAAAAAACCTATTTCTTATTTACATATTTGTTTTATTTATTTTGTTTATCAATGACAACCTTCACAAAACAGAAATATTGCGAAAGGCTTCAGCCATTACTTTCTGTGTGTCCACGATTTGCTGCTGCATCCTTCTTCGGCTGCCTTATCCATAGCAAACCTCCTGGTACATAAGTCTAGTACGTGGGCATAAATGTCGGCTGTTGACTGTCGTTTGCGGCATCTTGATGAGGATGCTGAAGTCGTCGACGGTGATTCAATTGTGTCATCCTCAATAATATCCTCGAATGTAAATGACGTCGATGACGTTGGCGTGCCAGGCGAGTCCAAGGATCCATCCGGATTATCTGAAATCTTAAAATGAAAACATATTCAATTAGCATTCATTATTAATAATATATATGTACGTAAATAAACACTTACTACACATCCAAACGTTGGGACAGATTCTAGCCCGTCTATTGCGGCCGCACCGAATATGTTGAGCGCCTTTTCCTCGAAGGGACTTAGCTGAGTTGCACACGGTGGGCCACCACCATTTAAATTCTCGTGCACTTTGACTTTCCGTGCACGAGAACGCATCTGATGTTTCCAGTGGCTTAAAGTCTGTAAAGAATGCATGTAACATTATATGTAATACCAAATTGACGTCTAATAGAATAACTTACCTGTTTCTACATGACCGCAATGCGATCTGGTCCTCTCAAGGCGCTTAGCTTATCTGCTAATGCGGCCCAATAATTCTGCATCCTATTGTGGTCAGTTGGATCATTTTTGCCAAGAAGAAAATCGGGATTCATTTGTGTTCGAATCAATAAAAGAAAATTCCCTTAAAAGTTCTTATTTATTTGATTCATACTTCGACAACACAAAATATACTTAAAACGGACTGTATTAGCTCTGGTACGCACGCGTGACAAAAGTGAAGTGATAACAAAAACGATATTTCACTCGAAACTAAACGTCGGCGCACAGGCCACCAAAAGGATGTACAGGTGATCGGTCCCGCTGAGTCGTCGCGCTGCTGTGTACGGGATGGTCGGCTGTTTTCCTCGTCACCTTTTGTTGGTTCTTCTTTGCGCCGCACAAACGGTTTCGGCCCGCCGTCGTTGCTCTGCACGTGCTGTTTTTACGCACGTTGACATCTCAGTTTAGGTCGTGGACATTTGGTCGCCCTTGCTCTGATGTATTGCTGCACATTTGGTGGTGTGATGTGCACTGATAATTTCCCGCTAGGGTTGTCGGTTCGCGCTGTCGACAAGATGCCGTGGATGATTCAAAACATCCCGACCCCAATTGAGGACTAGTGCTCAATTTCAACGATTGAATCGTCCATGGGTAGCACGCACATTTTCTGCACCGGTCGCACTAACGTTGTATGCTCTGTCTTAATTTCCGCGCTTCGCACAAGTCCATCTCTGCCCTGATGAATGAATGAATGATGCCGTAAGAGGCATGTTCTCCTGTTCGATTAGGACCAAATCGCCAATGCTCACATTTCTTTCTTTGGTTTTCCATTTGAAGCGCTGTTGGTCCTCCAGAAACGTTGCTGGATCTGTTGAATCATAGCCCAAAGTTTTCATCGGTTTTGCGAAACTTCGCTCACAACAACGGTTAGTGATTGCACAATTTGCTCGCCAATTAAAAAATGCCCAGGCGTAAGCGCGCTCAAATCGCCCGGATCGTCGGATATTGCACTGAGTGGCCGTGAGTTAAGGCAGGCCTCAATTTGGACAAGCGTTGTCGCTAAGGTCTCAAAAATGAACATTTGCTTGCCCATCACGCGTCGTAGATGGTGCTTCAGGGACTTGAGGCATGCTTTCCAATTACCCCCTGCGTGTGGAGCACCTGGCACTATAAATTTCCACTCAGTGCCCATTGCTCTAATTTGCTCTAAAGGAAGATCCTTCCTCCAGCTCTCTGTGTCTCTCCTCATCTGTCTGTCAGCTCCGACAAAGGTTGTGGCTTTATCGCTCCACAGGATGGCACATGCTCCACGACGGCCAGTGAAACGCTGGAAAGCGGCCAAAAATGCTTCGGATGCCTGGCTACTGACTAGCTCCAAGTGGATGGCTCTTGTTGCCATACAAACGAAAACCGCCACGTATCCCTTTTCAATTATTTTTGATCTTCCTGAACGGGCTTTTATTTGCACTGGCCCCGCCTAGTCCACGCCACTGTGTCTGAAAGCTCTTGCTTGCCGCACACGATCTCTCGGCAAACTGCCCATTAGCTGCTCTGCTAATGACTCGGTTTGGGAAAACAGATGACGCACTTATTTATGTGGTGTTTTACTGCTCGTCTAAGCGCTGGCATCCAGTAGAGGCTCCGGATATACTGGATGCATAGCTTCGCTCCGCCATGCATTGTCCGGTGATGCGCATCTCTTATGATGTGAGCGCTCAATTTGCTCTTCACCAGTAGGATGACTGGATGAGTGCTTGAGTAAGTTAGCTCAGCATGTTGCAAGCGTCCGCCCCCTCTGATGATGCCGCTGCCATCGAGAAAGGGAGTTAATGTTGCGATCTCGCTGGATTTGCTCACCGGTTGGTTATTGAAAAGCTGCCTCAACTCCTTCGCATACGCCTGTTGTTGCGTAACCTTCACCCAGTAAGTCATGGCTGCTCCACGTTCGACCGGGGTCACTGCTCATGTGGGTCTTGGTTCACCGCTCCCCCATACAAAACGCATCACCAGCGCTCTAACCCTGTAACACGCTCTGCAGTGTTGATCGTCGATCTAATAGGATTATGCCGTTTATGCTGAGTTCTGCCACGCCTTCCTCAATTAACGCCTCAGCAAAAACTGCATCTGCTCCTGCTCTCTGTTTGGTGGTAAGCGGTGGTTGTACATTTGGCCATGTTTGCTCCGCACATGCCAACCATTGCAGATTTTGCGGGATTATCGCTCGTCGGCACGTGTTTCCATGCACAGCTCTCTGTTCGCTCGTGGATGGCACACACCCTATTCGCTTCGAATGTTTTTAGGTCGAATGGTATTTTTGGCAATCCAATTTAGCACGATCATTGAATCACTCCAATACGTTCTCCGAAAATGCTCTATGTCCAAAGTACTGCTCACCTGCTCCATCAGCTTGCATAAAAGATCTGCTGCGCACAGCTCCAATTTCGGAATGGAGATAGTCCTCAGCGGAGCCACTCTGGTTTTCGCAACTACGAGTGTGCACGTAGACGTTGACCGCAGGTAAACAGCAGCGGCGTATGCTCTATTTGAAGCATCCGCAAAACCATGTAGCTCTACCTCCCGAGCTCGCTTTATGCCCAACCACCTGGGTACTCGTATATGCTCCAAATGTGATAGCATCTCTCGAAACTCTTCCCAGTGCGGGACGTTGGCACCAGAGATTTGTTCATCCCACTGCAGTCCCGAACGCCATAAGTCCTGGCTTAGCATTTTCGCACGCACTATCCCAGGCGCAAGGTATCCATTGCTTCGTATAGCCTTGCAACTTCGCTGATGATGGCTCGCTTCGTCAGCTTTCGAGTGCTCTCACTGATGCTCACCCGGAATTTAATTTCGTCGCTCGATGAGTCCCATATTATTGATGCACTGAAGCTCTCGTCCATGGTTAACTCCTTGTCTCTGCTCTCTGCACAACATAGCTCTGATGTGACCTTTTCACTTGATAACACGAACTTTGTTATGTTAAAACCCCCTCGGCGCAGCGAGGAGATGACTTCTTTGCACACATCGATTGCTTCATCTTCCGCACCACTCAGCATGTCATCAACATAAAAGTTCTCCGTTATTGGCTTCACTGCCAGGGGGTATTCGCTCTTATGATCAGCTGCACATTGGTTCATTGCTCTGATGGCATTAAAACTGCTCGATGTCATGCCATATGTGACTACTGTCAGCCAGAATTCTTTTAACTCATCATCTGGTTGCTCTCTCCAGAAGATTCGTTGAAGATCCCATTGGCTCGGATTGATTCGCACCTGGCGGTACATTTTCTGGACGTCCGCTGTCACCCCAACTTTGAAACATCGAAAACGGGTTATCAGTACAGCTAAATCGTCCTGTAGCTATGCTCCTGCTAGTTGCACATCGTTCAAAGAAACCCTGCTGTCTCTTGCGCTGTCAAGCCGGTCTTGTGTCTCCTGATGTTGCCCTTGATGATGTCCGCCCAGTGCTCCAAGCAGAAATTCGATTCTAGTTGGTTTGTCATAAGATTGACCCGCCAGCCTCATCGGGCTAAAATCCACAGTCTGCCCTTTTGGTATGTCATTAATCGGAAGCCACGATGAAATTTTTGCGGATAGTGTGCATCTCGCACCTCAAGGAAAAGCTCGGATCCACTGGAGATGATATGACGACCAGCACGATGGATGTAAGACGCACTTTAGCCTCCGCTCAGCTGCAGCTCACTCTTCTGCTTGCTAATGCCCATTCGCTGAACACAGTGCTCCGTTATTAAATTTACTTGACTTCCACTATCAAGCAATGCTCTGAGTTGGAATGACCTCCCCAATGCTACCGTCACCGTGACACACGCTGTTGCGGGGAGTGCACTTGTTACTGCTCCATTGTTTATATCTGCTCGGCTCTCCTTGATGCTGCTTGGTTGTACGTTGCTCCTGTCATCGCTCGGTGATGGTACGTCGCCTGCTCCAGCTCCGCAAATGCTCTGCTGTAACTGCTATGCACTTTGTTCCCCCTTTCCCGTCGGGGTGGTTGGCTCCTTTTGTCGTGATTCCGTTACGAACGCACTGTTGGCACTACGAATGTACTACTCCGCACAAAGAACGCTATTGTGTCTCTTGTTGCACTTGCGACATGCTCCAAAAGAGCAGTCCTGCGCAAGATGCCCAGCTCTTAAGCAGTTGGCGCACAGTTGCCATTTTCGCACTTCTGCATTCCTGCCTTGTATTGAAAGCACAACGGTAAAGTGGATGCGCTGCTCTACATAATGGGCATTTTAGGGGTGCCCATGCTCTGCTCGTCCCAGCTGCACTTCTAACATTTCGCTCGTTAGGTTTCTCCATGTTCTTCAGCGTCTGGTCGAAAAAGGTTGACTCCATTGCGCTCTTCGCTCTAGAAACAGGAAGAATTCCTCTAATGTTGCAATCTTCCGAACGTCCTCTCTGTTCATCTGCCATGCGCGATTTGTCTCAGGATCAAGTCTGCTGTCCAAAATGGCGAAATTCGCGCCATTTCGTGATATCGCCCTCGAATGTCGTTATCTTCGTCGGTCGCTCCTGCCGCACCTGGATTACCGGCGGTGTTGTTGCACGGTCAACCACTCCACCAGCACTGCTGCTTTTATTCGGCACTGCTATCCGGCCCGTTATTCTCGCTACGGTGGCATCAAAAGATTCCCCTACTTTGCCCAAGTAGATGTCATGAACTTGGTGCTCTGCTTCATTCACTGCTTTTTCCTCTAGCACTAAATGCTCTTCCATGAGCCTACTATATGCATTTTCAGCCCCTTATAATTTGGCCGCTAGCAGCGATCCATCTGCAGCACTGAATCCTGGTTCGCTCACAAATCATATTCGTAAGACCGTACGCACTTGCAGTGATTCAGGTCGACCTTTCGGAAATCACAACAGATGACGTATGGAATGAACAATTGAATTTGTCACTTGCACTTTCTGCTCTGCACACCTGCACAATGTGAGTTCTATTGTTTGCACTCACGACACTCAAACGCACAAATTGTTTCTTGAGTAAATGCACAGTAATGTTTTTTTTTTTTACTAAATTGCTCTATTTCGCACTGCACTGCACTCTTCTTTCGCCACGAAGTGTCTGTGTGTTCCACACTGCACTGCACTGAATATTTTGCATAAATGTCTTTTTATTAAGTTATGCACGCATTGGCACTTTTATCCGGCTCGAAAGGACCAAATGTTCGACTCAATAAAAGTGAATTTCCTTAAAAGTTCTTATTTATTTGATTCATACTTCGACAACACAAAATATACTTAAAACGGACTGTATTAGCTCTGGTACGCACGAGTGACAAAAGTGAAGTGATTACAAAAACGATCTTTCACTCAACACCAAACGTCGGCAAACAGGCCACCAAAAGGATGTACAGGTGATCGGTCCCGCTGAGTCGTCGCGCTGCTGTGTACGGGATGGTCGGCTGTTTTCCTCGTCTCCTTTTGTTGGTTCTTCCTTGCGCCGCACAAATGGTTTCGGCCCGCCGTCGTTGCTCTGCACGTGTTGTTTTTACGCACGTAGACATCTCAGAATGCCCATGATCGTTGCTCATGCTCCGTCTTGTGTGTATGTTTGTGATCAAAATCTGAAGTTTCTGCATTTTAATGCGAAATTCCCTGGATCATGCCATGATTCCGGCGTTTGGACATCGTCAGTCCGAATGCAGCTTATTCAAAGTCATAATAGCGGGCAGTTCAAGTGGCTTTTGGGTGATTCTGCACCTTGGTTAATGACCCCAGTGGATAATCCTTCTTCGCATTCCATCATCAAGTTCACATAAAAGCCAGGAATGTGATTGAGCGAGATTTTGGTGTTCTGAAATCTCGTTTCAGATGCATTACTGCATTAATCCCATGAGAAGTCTGCAAATATTGTTTACACCTGTGGTATCTTGCATAATATCATGCAAAGTCGCAATATAGAAACACTTCAAGGTAATCAGACTCCAGAACCAGCAATTTCAACGGATACCAGTGAAAAAGATCCACCAAGAGGAAGAAGAAATTATTACGCTGAAGGGAAACAAGTCCGGCAAATGTATATCAACACATTTACTAGTCAAAACGTTTAAATTAATTAATAAACCTATTTCTCATTTACATATTTGTTTTATTTATTTTGTTTATCAATAACAACCTTCACAAAACTGAAATATTACGAAAGGCTTCAGCCATTACTTTCTGTGTTTCCACTTCCACTTCTTCGTTCTTCTTCGGCTGCCTTATCCATAGCAAACCTCTTGGTACATGAGTCTAGCACGTGGGCATAAATGTCGGCTGTTAACTGTCGTATGCGGCATCTTGATGAGGATGCTGAAGTCGTCGACGGTGATTCAATTGTGTCATCCTCAATAATATCCTCGAAGGCAAATGACGCCGATGACGTTGGCGTGCCAGGTGAATCCAAGGATCCTTCCGGATTATCTGAAATCTTAAAATGAAAACATATTCAATTAGCATTCATAATTAATAATATATATGTACGTAAAAAACACTTACTACATATCCAAACGTTGGGACAGATTCTAGCTCGTCTATTGCGGCCGCACCGAATATGTTGAGCGCCTTTTCCTCGAAGGGACTTAGCTGAGTTGCACACGGTGGGCCACCACCAGTTTAATTCTTGTGCACTTTGACTTTCAGTGCACGAGGACGCAACTGGTGTTTCCACTGGCTTAAAGTCTGTAAAGAATGCATGTAACATTATATGTAATACCAAATTGACGTCAAATAGAAAAACTCACCTGTTTCAACATGACCGCAGTGCGAATTGGTCCTCTCTAGGCGTTTAGCTCATCTGCCAATGCGGCCCAAAAGTTCTGCATCCTATTGGGGTCAGTTGGATCAGTTTTGCCTAAAAGAAAATCGGGATTCATTTCCAAGAAATTCGTATAATGGTCCAACTGCTCCTGGGATGTACGCTGATATTTTCTTGTTCCTGCAAAATAATCATTATTAATAAACACTTATACATATTTCATTAATATACACAATATTACCTTGTTCGCTACGTTCTGTCATTATTTTGTAGATATTACTTTTCCAAAATCAAGTATTAGTAGCCCGCTCAGTAAGAAAAAAAAGCGCGAATATAATAATTGTCAAAAAAAACCAACAATTTTTGACATGGAAAGGTGACTATTCTTGTGTGTTGTCTTGTGATATTTTCACCAGAATACCAAATAGCTGAAACCTCACAAGGTAGGCATCATAATTTTCGCCTCACTGATATTTGTGCGTTGTGACCACATCATAACCAGAATAGGGGTGTAAATTACAAGAACGAATATCCAGTCATTATACATATTTTCAACATATTAGCTCAAGAAATAGAAAGTTTAGTGAATAAGCATCAGAAAGAGAAAAGAGGTATAGCCAACATCGTATTTATGGATTATGATGACGAGCAGGAAATCAGGCAAAAATTAGAACTATATAGGAAAAATAACAAAATTGTAATTGACAGACTAAACAACCAAATCCGCATAAACTACCACTTTGACGAACTTATAAACAATATAACAAAACATATAAATGGAGAACTACAAAGTCTAAGCAATGCAACTAATGTGGAATTCTTAGAAATCGCCCACATGCAGCAGGCATTCCAAATACAATATGACATACAATTTCTAACAGAACAAGTTAGGAAAGTAAAGGAAAATGTTTTGGCAAGTTAACTTGTAATCTTGGGAGGGGATTTTCTGTCACCAAAAGAAGTAGAAATGTTTAACATTACAATAAGTGATTTGTCAAACATAAAAAGATCTGTAATTAGTTATAACGATCAAATAATTTTTGTACTAATGCTACCAAACTACTCAAGTGTTGAATATTTTAAGATATAAATTGAATCTGTACCAAATAGAACTAATCTAGAGTTAGCTACCGCTTACAGAGAATTTATAAGTGATGGAAAACACAACTACTGTAATGTAAATGGGACAACTGAAATAAAAGATTTAGAATTAATTACAGATTCTTGTATTTCCAAAACTTTTACTAAAAGTCCCAGATGTAATTTTAAGAATAATACGAACATAGAAATTAAGCGGCTGACCAATAACATTGTAATAACCTAAAATATCCCATAAGCGTAAGTAATAATAATTGTCATAATTTTAGTGTAAATCTAATGGGTAATAATTTGATACGATTCGAGAATTGTAAAATAAGTATAAATGATACAAAATATGAAAATTTCTTGATGTATGACAACTTTATTATACCAAACCTCAATAATGTAACCATAGAGAAAATTAAAATGAAATTTTCTGCAGATGAAATTAATATAAAACACTTAGAAAATTGGAAAATGATAGAGGAAATTAAACTAAGGAACATCGCGCATGAACACGTACATCTTTGGGCAACATCCATAATAATCATTATCTTAGTTCTCCACCCGGTAACCCCATTCCCTGTTGCACCTCAAACACGCGCAAAATGCATGATCAACGGTACGCAGATCATATTCGCATGCGCTTCCATCTTTGCGCTACACGCGCCGACATATGAAACCCTTAGTGCATTCCTTTCCCACAGACAAACTTCATCCAAAAGCTGTGTGAACGGTTTTATGTTTTAAATACCTGCAGAAAAGTTCAGTTCAGCAGTCAGTTGCACTTAGTCTTATTTTTGGTTTCGGATCGTCAGTCGTTATAAGTCATGTAATAAAAGAAATAAATGCAAAAAAAAAGAAAGAAAAAATATGATGATGAAAAGGTTTTTTTTTTTGCAATCGGCATAAGGCATACATAACTATACCATCGCACTATGTGAACAAACATTTGGTGCCACCTGTGAGGTTGGATCTAATTGCAGTAGCAAAAGCACTTACATAAAAACGTACGGGAAAAAAAATACTGAATTCTCAGGAGACAAATTTCATTGGACTTACGGCATTTTACATACTTGTGTACGTATGCTTGTGTACGATTGCTTTCCATCAGAGGTAAGTGGCAGGTAAGTGTGTGAATTTCAGATGATAAGAGTGTCTAGATATTTAATTCTCTTTTCAACAGTTCCTCTCCGTTTTGTACTTTCTTGCACATTGGTCATACAAAAAATGTATAGGAAATAATTACACCATTCCACTGAGTCAATCATCAGTTTCACGATGTGTGGACTACATTTGCAGGCTTATAGTGCGGGTCAAGGGAAGTATGATAAAATTTCCCACAACCGATGAAGAGATAAGTGCCTTAAAAACAAGATTGGTTGAAATCAGTAATTCAGTAATGGCTATACCAAAAATAACTCAATATCTTTAAAGGTTCTATCAAAAGTTTAACATCAAGGGGACAATCGGGGCTATTGATTGTACACATATTGCAATAGTCGCCCCGCCAAAGAATAATTCTTTGGCGGGGCGTCTAATAGACAAACTTACCTGTTACCTATAAATACTTATACATATTTCATTAATATACACAATATTACCTTGTTCGACATATTCTGCCATTATTTTGTAGATATTACTTTCCCAAAATCAAGTATTAGTAGACCGCTCAGTAAGAAAAAAAAAGCGCGAATATAATAGTTGTCAAAAAAAAAAATCAGTTTTTGACATTGCAACGAAGTCACCTCACCATGGTGACTATTCTTGTGTGTTTTCTTGTGAGGTTTTCGCCAGAATACCTAATAGCTGAAACCTCACGAAGAAGGCATCATAATTTTCGCCTCACTGACATTAGTGCGCTGTGACCACATCATAACCAGAATAGGGGTGTAAATTACAAGAACGAATATCCAGTCATTATACATATTTTCAACATATTAGCTCAAGAAATAGAAAGTTCAGTGAATAAGCATCAGCATAAAGAGAAAAGAGGTTTAGCCAACATCGTATTTATGGATTATGATGACGAGCAGGAAATCAGGCAAAGATTAGAAATAAATGGCAAAAATAACAAAATTGTAATTGACAGACTAAACAACCAAATTCGAATAAACTACCACTTTGACGAACTTATAAACAATGTAACAAAACATATAAATGGAGAACTACAAAGTCTAGGCAATGCAATTAATAGGGAATTCTTAGAAATGGCCCACATGCAGCAGGCATTCCAAATACAATATGACATACAATTACTAACAGAACAAGTTAGGAGAGTAAAGGAAAATGTTTTAGCAAGTCAACTTGGAATCTTCGGAAGGGATTTTCTGTTACCAAAAGAACTAGAAGTGTTTAACATTAAAATAAGTGATCATTACAATAAAGATGAATAAGTCAAACATAAAAAGTTCTGTAATTAGTTATAACGATCAAATAATTTTTGTACTAATGCTAACAAACTACTCAAGTGTTGAATATTTTAAGATATTAATTGAATCTGTACCAAATAGAACTAATCTAGAGTTAGCTACCGCTTACAGAGAATTTATAAGTGATGGAAAACACAACTACTGTAATGTAAATGGGACAACTGAAATAAAAGATTTAGAATTAATTACAGATTCTTGTATTTCCAAAACGTTTACTAAAAATCCCAGATGTAATTTTAAGAATAATACGAACATAGAAATTAAGCGGCTGACCAATAACATTGTAATAACCTAAAACATCCCATAAGCTCAAGTAACACATAATTGTCATAATTTTAGTGTAAACCTAATGGGTAATAATTTGATAAGATTCGAGAATTGCAAAATATGTATAAATGATACAAAATATGAAAATTTCTTGATGTATGGCAACTTTATTATACCAAACCTCAATAATGTAACCGCAGAGAAAATTGAAACGAACTTTTCTGCAGAAGAAATTAATATAAAACACTTAGAAAATCGGAAAATGATAGAGGAAATTAAACTAAGGAACATCACGCACGAACACGTAAATCTTTGGGCAACATTCATAATAATCACTATCTTAGTTGCAATCACGCTTGTAATTCGAAAAAAGCAGAAGCTCAGTAAAGCTAACGTTAAAGTTGAAGTAAAAAATGGACTCTCCGGAGCAGAATCGTAAGGAGGGCGAGTTACGTCGGAGACTTCACTTCCGTTCTCCACCCGGTAACCCCATTCCCTTTTGCACCTCAAACACGCGCAAAATGCATGATCAACGGTACGCAGATCATGTTTGCAAGCGCTTCCACCTCTGCGCTATACGCGCCGACATATGAAACCCTTAGTGCATTCCTTTCCCACAGACAAACTTCATCCAAAAGCTGTGTGAACGGTTTTATGTTTTAAATACCTGCAGAAAAGTTCAGTTCAGCAGTCAGTTGCACTCAGTCTTATTTTTGGTCTCGGATCGTCAGTCGTTATAAGTCATTTAATAAAAGAAATAAATGCAAAGAAAAGAAAGAAAAAAATTAAAAGTTTTCTTATGCAAACGGCATACGGCATACATAACTATACCATTGCACTACGTGCACAAACATTTGGTGCTACCTGTGAGGTTGTGGGTTAATAACAGAAGCAAAAGTACTTACTTAAAAACGTACTAGAAAAAAAAATACCGAATTCGCAGGAGACAAATTTCATTGGACTTACGGCATTTTACATACTTACACAAATTGCTTTCCCTCAGAAGTAAACGGCAGGTAAGTGTGTGAATTTCAGAAGATAAGAGTATCTAGATATTAAATTCTCTTTTCAACAGTTCCTCTCCGTTTTGTACTTTCTTGCACATGGGTCATACAAAAAATGTATAAGAAATAATTACACCATTTCACTGAGTCAATCATTAGTTTCACGATGTGTGGACTACAATTGCAGGCTTATATTGCGGGTCAAGGGAAGTATGATAAAATTTCCCACAACCGATGAAGAGATAAGTGCCTTAAAAACAAGATTGGTTGAAATCGGTAATGGTTATACCAAAAATAAAACAATATCTTTAAAAGTTCTATCAAAAGTTTAACATCAAGGGGACAATCGGGGCTATTGATTGTACACATATTGCAATAGTCGCCCCCCCCCCCCCCCCCCCCTCCCCACCCAGGGAATGATTCCAGAACTTTGTACATGAACAGAAAAGGCTTCCACAGCATAAATGTTGAAGCCGTAAGATTTTGTTTGATTAATGGCTCATTTAATGTTATTATTTTTATATTCTTGTGTGTAGGTTTGTGATCAAAACCTGAAGTTTCTGCATTTTAATGCGAAATTCCCTGGATCATGCCATGATTCCGGCGTTTGGACAACATCGTCAGTCCGAATGCAGCTTATTCAAAGTCATAACAGCGGGCAGTTCAAGTGGCTTGTGGATGATTCTGGATATCCATTAAAACATGGTTAATGACCCCAGTGGATAATCCTTCTTCGCAGAACGAGCTTGCATTCAATCAAGTTTGCAAAAAGGCCAGGAATGTGATTGAACGAGCTTTTGGTGTTCTGAAATCTCGTTTCAGATGTCTGTTAAAGCATCGAGTACTGCATTACTCCCATGAGAAGTCTGCAAATATTGTTTACACCTGTAGTATCTTGCATAATATCATGCAAAGTCGCAATATAGAAAAATTTGAAGATAATCAGACTCCAGAACCAGCAATTTCAACGGATACCAGTGAAGAAAAGATTGTAACGCTGAAGGGAAACAAGTCCGGCAAATGTATATCAATACATTTACTAGTCAAAACGTTTTAATTAATTAAAAAACCTATTTCTCATTTACATATATGTTTTATTTATTTTGTTTATCAATGACAACCTTCACAAAACTGAAATACTGCGAAAGGCTTCAGCCATTACTTTCTGTGTGTCCACGATTTGGTGTTGCATCCTTCTTCGTTCTTCTTCGGCTGCCTTATCCATAGCAAACCTCTTGGTACATGAGTCTAGCACGTGGGCATAAATGTCGGCTGTTAACTGTCGTGTGCGGCATCTTGATGAGGATGCTGAAGTCGTCGACGGTGATTCAATTGTGTCATCCTCAATAATATCCTCGAAGGCAAATGACGCCGATGACGTTGGCGTGCCAGGCGAATCCAAGGATCCTTCCGGAATATCTGAAATCTTAAAATGTAAACATATTCATTTAGCATTCATAATTAATAATATATATGTACGTAAAGAAACACTTACTACACATCCAAACGTTGGGACAGATTCTAGCCCGTCTATTGCGGCCGCACCGATTATGTTGAGCGCCTTTTCCTCGAAGGGACTTAGCTGAGTTGCACACGTTGGGCCACCACCAGTTAAATTCTTGTGCACTTTGACTTTCCGTGCACGAGAACGCAACTGGTGTTTCCAGTAGCTTAAAGTCTGCAAAGAATGCATGTAACATTATATGTAATACCAAATTGACGTCTAATAGAAAAGCTTACCTGTTACCTATAAATACTTATACATATTTCATTAATATACACAATATTACCTTGTTCGCTATGTTCTGCCATTATTTTGTAGATATTATTTTCCCAAAATCAAGTATAAGTAGACCGCTCAGTAAGAAAAAAAAGCGCGAATATAATAGTTGTCAAAAAAAAAATCAGTTTTTGACATTGCAACGAAGTCACCTCACCATGGTGACTATTCTTGTGTGTATTCTTGTGAGGTTTTCGCCAGAATACCTAATAGCTGAAACCTCACAAGGTAGGCATCATAATTTTCGCCTCACTGATATTTGTGCGTTGTGACCACATCATAACCAGAATAGGGGTGTAAATTACAAGAACGAATATCCAGTTATTATACATATTTTCAACATATTAGCTCAAGAAATAGAAAGTTCAGTGAATAAGCATCAGCATAAAGAGAAAAGAGGTTTAGCCAACATCGTATTTATGGATTATGATGACGAGCAGGAAATCAGGCAAAGATTAGAAATAAATGGCAAAAATAACAAAATTGTAATTGACAGACTAAACAACCAAATTCGAATAAACTACCACTTTGACGAACTTATAAACAATGTAACAAAACATATAAATGGAGAACTACAAAGTCTAGGCAATGCAATTAATAGGGAATTCTTAGAAATGGCCCACATGCAGCAGGCATTCCAAATACAATATGACATACAATTACTAACAGAACAAGTTAGGAGAGTAAAGGAAAATGTTTTAGCAAGTCAACTTGGAATCTTCGGAAGGGATTTTCTGTTACCAAAAGAACTAGAAGTGTTTAACATTAAAATAAGTGATCATTACAATAAAGATGAATAAGTCAAACATAAAAAGTTCTGTAATTAGTTATAACGATCAAATAATTTTTGTACTAATGCTACCAAACTACTCAAGTGTTGAATATTTTAAGATATTAATTTAACCTGTACCAAATAGAACTAATCTAGAGCTAGCTACCGCTTACAGAGAATTTATAAGTGATGGAAAACACAACTACTGTAATGTAAATGGGACAACTGAAATAAAAGATTTAGAATTAATTACAGATTCTTGTATTTCCAAAACTTTTACTAAAAATCCCAGATGTAATTTTAAGAATAATACGAACATAGAAATTAAGCGGCTGACCAATAACATTGTAATAACCTAAGATATCCCATAAGCTCAAGTAACACATTATTGTCATAATTTTAGTGTAAATCTAATGGGTAATAATTTGATAAGATTCGAGAATTGTAAAATAAGTATAAATGATACAAAATATGAAAATTTCTTGATGTATGGCAACTTTATTATACCAAACCTCAATAATGTAACCGTAGAGAAAATTGAAACGAACTTTTCTGCAGAAGAAATTAATATAAAACACTTAGAAAATCGGAAAATGATAGAGGAAATTAAACTAAGGAACATCACGCACGAACACGTAAATCTTTGGGCAACATTCATAATAATCACTATCTTAGTTGCAATCACGCTTGTAATTCGAAAAAAGCAGAAGCTCAGTAAAGCTAACGTTAAAGTTGAAGTAAAAAATGGACTCTCCGGAGCAGAATCGTAACGGGGGGCGAGTTACGTCGGAGACTTCACTTCCGTTCTCCACCCGGTAACCCCATTCCCTCTTGCACCTCAAACACGCGCAAAATGCATGATCAACGGTACGCAGATCATGTTTGCAAGCGCTTCCACCTCTGCGCTATACGCGCCGACATATGAAACCCTTAGTGCATTCCTTTCCCACAGACAAACTTCATCCAAAAGCTGTGTGAACGGTTTTATGTTTTAAATACCTGCAGAAAAGTTCAGTTCAGCAGTCAGTTGCACTCAGTCTTATTTTTGGTCTCGGATCGTCAGTCGTTATAAGCCATGTAATAAAAGAAATAAATGCAAAAAAAAGAAAGAAAAAAAAATTAAAAGTTTTCTTATGCACACGGCATACGGCATACATAACTATACCATTGCACTACGTGCACAAACATTTGGTGCCACCTGTGAGGTTGTGGGTTAATAACAGAAGCAAAAGTACTTACTTAAAAACGTACTAGAAAAAAAAAAATACCGAATTCGCAGGAGACAAATTTCATTGGACTTACGGCATTTTACATACTTACACAAATTGCTTCCATCAGAGGTAAGTGGCAGGTAAGTGTGTGAATTTCAGAAGATAAGAGTATCTAGATATTTAATTCTTTTTTCAACAGTTCCTCTCCGTTTTGTACTTTCTTGCACATGGGTCATA
This sequence comes from Eristalis intricaria, assembly GCA_964034865.1. Classification (NCBI taxonomy): domain Eukaryota; kingdom Metazoa; phylum Arthropoda; class Insecta; order Diptera; family Syrphidae; genus Eristalis; species Eristalis intricaria. The sequence continues at coordinate 49,140,753 of OZ035873.1, read as the reverse complement.
CAAAAAATGTATAGGAAATAATTACACCATTCCACTGAGTCAATCATCAGTTTCACGATGTGTGGACTACATTTGCAGGCTTATATTGCGGGTCAAGGGAAAGAGATAAGTGCCTTATAAACAAGATTGGTTGAAATCAGTAATTCAGTAATGGCTATACCAAAAATAACTCAATATCTTTAAAGGTTCTATCAAAAGGTTAACATCAAGGGGACAATCGGGGCTATTGATTGTACACATATTGCAATAGTCGCCCCGCCAAAGAATAATTCCAGAACTCCTGCGCATTTGTACATGAACAGAAAAGGCTTCCACAGCATAAATGTTGAAGCCGTAAGATTTTTTTTGATTAATGGCTCATTTTATGTTATTATTTTTATATCCTTGTGTTTAGGTTTGTGAACAAAATCTGAAGTTTCTGCATTTAAACGCGAAATTCCCTGGATCATGCCATGATTGCGGCATTTGGACAACATCCTCAGTCCAAATGCAGCTTATTCAAAGTCATAACAGTCAGCAGTTCAAGTGGCTTGTGGATGATTCTGGATATCCATTAAGACATGGTTAATGACCCCAGTGGATAATCCTTCTTCGCAGAACGAGCTTGCATTCAATCAAGTTCACATAAAGGCCAGGAATGTGATTGAACGAGCTTTTGGTGTTCTGAAATCTCGTTTCAGATGTCTGTTAAAGCATCGAGTACTGCATTACTCCCATGAGAAGTCTGCAAATATTGTTTACACCTGTAGTATCTTGCATAATATCATGCAAAGTCGCAATATAGAAACATTTGAAGATAATTAGACTCAAGAACCAGCAATTTCAACGGATACCAGTGAAGAAAAGATTATTACGCTGAAGGGAAACAAGTCCGGCAAATGTATATCAATACATTTACTAGTCAAAACGTTTTAATTAATTAAAAAACCTATTTCTCATTTACATACATGTTTTATTTATTTTGTTTATCAATGACAACCTTCACAAAACTGAAATACTGCGAAAGGCTTCAGCCATTACTTTCTGTGTGTCCACGATTTGGTGTTGCATCCTTCTTCGTTCTTCTTCGGCTGCCTTATCCATAGCAAACCTCTTGGTACATGAGTCTAGCACGTGGGCATAAATGTCGGCTGTTAACTGTCGTGTGCGGCATCTTGATGAGGATGCTGAAGTCGTCGACGGTGATTCAATTGTGTCATCCTCAATAATATCCTCGAAGGCAAATGACGCCGATGACGTTGGCGTGCCAGGTGAATCCAAGGATCCTTCCGGATTATCTGAAATCTTAAAATGAAAACATATTCAATTAGCATTCATAATTAATAATATATATGTACGTAAAGAAACACTTACTACACATCCAAACGTTGGGACAGATTCTAGCCCGTCTATTGCGGCCGCACCGAATATGTTGAGCGCCTTTTTCTCAAAGGGACTTAGCTGAGTTGCACACGGTGGGCCACCACCAGTTAAATTCTTGTGCACTTTGACTTTCCGTGCACGAGAACGCAACTGGTGTTTCCAGTAGCTTAAAGTCTGCAAAGAATGCATGTAACATTATATGTAATACCAAATTGATGTCTAATAGAAAAGCTTACCTGTTACCTATAAATACTTATACATATTTCATTAATATACACAATATTACCTTGTTCGCTATGTTCTGCCATTATTTTGTAGATATTATTTTCCCAAAATCAAGTATAAGTAGACCGCTCAGTAAGAAAAAAAAGCGCGAATATAATAGTTGTCAAAAAAAAAAAATCAGTTTTTGACATTGCAACGAAGTCACCTCACCATGGTGACTATTCTTGTGTGTATTCTTGTGAGGTTTTCGCCAGAATACCTAATAGCTGAAACCTCACAAGGTAGGCATCATAATTTTCGCCCCACTGATATTTGTGCGTTGTGACCACATCATAACCAGAATAGGGGTGTAAATTACAAGAACGAATATCCAGTCATTATACATATTTTCAACATATTAGCTCAAGAAATAGAAAGTTCAGTGAATAAGCATCAGCATAAAGAGAAAAGAGGTTTAGCCAACATCGTATTTATGGAGTATGATGACGAGCAGGAAATCAGGCAAAGATTAGAAATAAATGGCAAAAATAACAAAATTGTAATTGACAGACTAAACAACCAAATTCGAATAAACTACCACTTTGACGAACTTATAAACAATGTAACAAAACATATAAATGGAGAACTACAAAGTCTAGGCAATGCAATTAATAGGGAATTCTTAGAAATGGCCCACATGCAGCAGGCATTCCAAATACAATATGACATACAATTACTAACAGAACAAGTTAGGAGAGTAAAGGAAAATGTTTTAGCAAGTCAACTTGGAATCTTCGGAAGGGATTTTCTGTTACCAAAAGAACTAGAAGTGTTTAACATTAAAATAAGTGATCATTACAATAAAGATGAATAAGTCAAACATAAAAAGTTCTGTAATTAGTTATAACGATCAAATAATTTTTGTACTAATGCTACCAAACTACTCAAGTGTTGAATATTTTAAGATATTAATTGAACCTGTACCAAATAGAACTAATCTAGAGTTAGCTACCGCTTACAGAGAATTTATAAGTGATGGAAAACACAACTACTGTAATGTAAATGGGACAACTGAAATAAAAGATTTAGAATTAATTACAGATTCTTGTATTTCCAAAACTTTTACTAAAAATCCCAGATGTAATTTTAAGAATAATACGAACATAGAAATTAATCGGCTGACCAATAACATTGTAATAACCAAAAATATCCCATAAGCTCAAGTAACACATAATTGTCATAATTTTAGTGTAAACCTAATGGGTAATAATTTGATACGATTCGAGAATTGTAAAATAAGTATAAATGATACAAAATATGAAAATTTCTTGATGTATGACAACTTTATTATACCAAACCTCAATAATGTAACCATAGAGAAAATTGAAATGAAATTTTCTGCAGAAGAAATTAATATAAAGCACTTAGAAAATCGGAAAATGATAGAGGAAATTAAACTAAGGAACATCGCGCATGAACACGTAAATCTTTGGGCAACATCCATAATAATCATTATCTTAGTTCTCCACCCGGTAACCTCATTCCCTGTTGCACATCAAACACGCGCAAAAGCATGATCAACGGTACGCAGATCATATTCGCATGCGCTTCCATCTTTGCGCTACACGCGCCGACATATGAAACCCTTAGTGCATTCCTTTCCCACAGACAAACTTCATCCAAAAGCTGTGTGAACGGTTTTATGTTTTAAATACCTGCAGAAAAGTTCAGTTCAGCAGTCAGTTGCACTTAGTCTTATTTTTGGTGTCGGATCGTCAGTCGTTATAAGCCATGTAATAAAAGAAATAAATGCAAAAAAAAGAAAGAAAAAAAATTAAAAGTTTTCTTATGCAAACGGCATACGGCATACATAACTATACCATGGCACTACGTGCACAAACATTTGGTGCCACCTGTGAGGTTGTGGGTTAATAACAGAAGCAAAAGTACTTACTTAAAAACGTACTAAAAAAAAAAAATACCGAATTCTCAGGAGACAAATTTCATTGCACTTACGGCATTTTACATACGTACACAAATTGCTTTCCATCAGAGGTAAGTGGCAGGTAAGTGTGTGAATTTCAGAAGATAAGAGTATCTAGATATTTAATTCTCTTTTCAACAGTTCCTCTCCGTTTTGTACTTTCTTTCACATGGGTCATACAAAAAATGTATAGGAAATAATTACACCATTCCACTGAGTCAATCATCAGTTTCACGAAGTGTGGACTACATTTGCAGGCTTATATTGCGGGTCAAGGGAAAGAGATAAGTGCCTTATAAACAAGATTGGTTGAAATCAGTAATTCAGTAATGGCTATACCAAAAATAACTCAATATCTTTAAAAGTTCTATCAAAAGTTTAACATCGAGGGGACAATCGGGGCTATTGATTGTACACATATTGCAATAGTCGCCCCGCCAAAGAATAATTCCAGAACTCCTGCGCATTTGTACATGAACAGAAAAGGCTTCCACAGCATAAATGTTGAAGCCGTAAGATTTTTTTTGATTAATGGCTCATTTTATGTTATTATTTGTATATCCTTGTGTTTAGGTTTGTGAACAAAATCTGAAGTTTCTGCATTTAAACGCGAAATTCCCTGGATCATGCCATGATTCCGGCATTTGGACAACATCCTCAGTCCAAATGGAGCTTATTCAAAGTCATAACAGTCAGCAGTTCAAGTGGCTTGTGGATGATTCTGGATATCCATTAAGACATGGTTAATGACCCCAGTGGATAATCCTTCTTCGCAAAACGATCTTGCATTCAATCAAGTTCACATAAAGGCCAGGAATGTGATTGAACGAGCTTTTGGTGTTCTGAAATCTCGTTTCAGATGTCTGTTAAAGCATCGAGTACTGCATTACTCCCATGAGAAGTCTGCAAATATTGTTTACACCTGTAGTATCTTGCATAATATCATGCAAAGTCGCAATATAGAAACATTTGAAGATAATCAGACTCCAGACCAGCAATTTCAACGGATACCAGTGAAGAAAAGATTATTAAGCTGAAGGGAAACAAGTCCGGCAAATGTATATCAATACATTTACTAGTCAAAACGTTTTAATTAATTAAAAAACCTATTTCTCATTTACATATATGTTTTATTTATTTTGTTTATTAATGACAACCTTCACAAAACTGAAATACTGCGAAAGGCTTCAGCCATTACTTTCTGTGTGTCAACGATTTGCTGCTGCATCCTTCTTCGTTCTTCTTCGGCTGCCTTATCCATAGCAAACCTCTTGGTACATGAGTCTAGCACGTGGGCATAAATGTCGGCTGTTAACTGTCGTGTGCGGCATCTTGATGAGGATGCTGAAGTCGTCGACGGTGATTCAATTGTGTCATCCTCAATAATATCCTCGAAGGCAAATGACGCCGATGACGTTGGCGTGCCAGGCGAATCCAAGGATCCTTCCGGATTATCTGAAATCTTAAAATGAAAACATATTCAATTAGCATTCATAATTAATAATATATATGTACGTAAAGAAACACTTACTACACATCCAAACGTTGGGACAGATTCTAGCCCGTCTATTGCGCCGGCACCGAATATGTTGAGCGCCTTTTCCTCAAAGGGACTTAGCTGAGTTGCACACGGTGGGCCACCACCAGTTAAATTCTTGTGCACTTTGACTTTCCGTGCACGAGAACGCAACTGGTGTTTCCAGTAGCTTAAAGTCTGCAAAGAATGCATGTAACATTATATGTAATACCAAATTGACGTCTAATAGAAAAGTTTACCTGTTACCTATAAATACTTATACATATTTCATTAATATACACAATATTACCTTGTTCGCTATGTTCTGCCATTATTTTGTAGATATTATTTTCCCAAAATCAAGTATAAGTAGACCGCTCAGTAAGAAAAAAAAGCGCGAATATAATAGTTGTCAAAAAAAAAATCAGTTTTTGACATTGCAACGAAGTCACCTCACCATGGTGACTATTCTTGTGTGTATTCTTGTGAGGTTTTCGCCAGAATACCTAATAGCTGAAACCTCACAAGGTAGGCATCATAATTTTCGCCTCACTGATATTTGTGCGTTGTGACCACATCATAACCAGAATAGGGGTGTAAATTACAAGAACGAATATCCAGTCATTATACATATTTTCAACATATTAGCTCAAGAAATAGAAAGTTCAGTGAATAAGCATCAGCATAAAGAGAAAAGAGGTTTAGCCAACATCGTATTTACGGATTATGATGACGAGCAGGAAATCAGGCAAAGATTAGAAATAAATGGCAAAAATAACAAAATTGTAATTGACAGACTAAACAACCAAATTCGAATAAACTACCACTTTGACGAACTTATAAACAATGTAACAAAACATATAAATGGAGAACTACAAAGTCTAGGCAATGCAATTAATATGGAATTCTTAGAAATGGCCCACATGCAGCAGGCATTCCAAATACAATATGACATACAATTACTAACAGAACAAGTTAGGAGAGTAAAGGAAAATGTTTTAGCAAGTCAACTTGGAATCTTCGGAAGGGATTTTCTGTTACCAAAAGAACTAGAAGTGTTTAACATTAAAATAAGTGATCATTACAATAAAGATGAATAAGTCAAACATAAAAAGTTCTGTAATTAGTTATAACGATCAAATAATTTTTGTACTAATGCTACATAAACAAACTACTCAAGTGTTGAATATTTTAAGACATTAATTGAACCTGTACCAAATATAACTAATCTAGAGTTAGCTACCGCTTACAGAGAATTTATAAGTGATGGAAAACACAACTACTGTAATGTAAATGGGACAACTGAAATAAAAGATTTAGAATTAATTACAGATTCTTGTATTTCCAAAACTTTTACTAAAAATCCCAGATGTAATTTTAAGAATAATACGAACATAGAAATTAGTCGGCTGACCAATAACATTGTAATAACCAAAAATATCCCATAAGCTCAAGTAACACATAATTGTCATAATTTTAGTGTAAACCTAATGGGTAATAATTTGATACGATTCGAGAATTGTAAAATAAGTATAAATGATACAAAATATGAAAATTTCTTGATGTATGACAACTTTATTATACCAAACCTCAATAATGTAACCATAGAGAAAATTGAAATGAAGTTTTCTGCAGAAGAAATTAATATAAAGCACTTAGAAAATCGGAAAATGATAGAGGAAATTAAACTAAAGAACATCGCGCATGAACACGTAAATCTTTGGGCAACATCCATAATAATCATTATCTTAGTTCTCCACCCGGTAACCTCATTCCCTGTTGCACCTCAAACACGCGCAAAAGCATGATCAACGGTACGCAGATCATATTCGCATGCGCTTCCATCTTTGCGCTACACGCGCCGACATATGAAACCCTTAGTGCATTCCTTTCCCACAGACAAACTTCATCCAAAAGCTGTGTGAACGGTTTTATGTTTTAAATACCTGCAGAAAAGTTCAGTTCAGCAGTCAGTTGCACTCAGTCTTATTTTTGGTGTCGGATAGTCAGTCGTTATAAGCCATGTAATAAAAGAAATAAATGCAAAAAAAAGAAAGAAAAAAAATTAAAAGTTTTCTTATGCAAACGGCATACGGCATACATAACTATACCATTGCACTACGTGCACAAACATTTGGTGCCACCTGTGAGGTTGTGGGTTAATACCAGAAGCAAAAGTACTTACTTAAAAACGTACTAAAAAAAAAAAAATACCGAATTCTCAGGAGACAAATTTCATTGGACTTACGGCATTTTACATACGTACACAAATTGCTTTCCATCAGAGGTAAGTGGCAGGTAAGTGTTTGAATTTCAGAAGATAAGAGTATCTAGATATTTAATTCTCTTTTCAACAGTTCCTCTCCGTTTTGTACTTTCTTGCACATGGGTCATACAAAAAATGTATAGGAAATAATTACACCATTCCACTGAGTCAATCATCAGTTTCACGATGTGTGGACTACATTTGCAGGCTTATATTGCGGGTCAAGGGAAAGAGATAAGTGCCTTATAAAAAGATTGGTTGAAATCAGTAATTCAGTAATGGCTATACCAAAAATAACTCAATATCTTTAAAGGTTCTATCAAAAGTTTAACATCAAGGGGACAATCGGGGCTATTGATTGTACACATATTGCAATAGTCGCCCCGCCAAAGAATAATTCCAGAACTCCTGCGCATTTGTACATGAACAGAAAAGGCTTCCACAGCATAAATCTTGAAGCCGTAAGATTTTTTTTGATTAATGGCTCATTTTATGTTATTATTTGTATATCCTTGTGTTTAGGTTTGTGAACAAAATCTGAAGTTTCTGCATTTAAGCGCGAAATTCCCTGGATCATACCATGATTGCGGCATTTGGACAACATCCTCAGTCCAAATGCAGCTTATTCAAAGTCATAACAGTCAGCAGTTCAAGTGGCTTGTGGATGATTCTGGATATCCATTAAGACATTGTTAATGACCCCAGTGGATAATCCTTCTTCGCAGAACGAGCTTGCATTCAATCAAGTTCACATAAAGGCCAGGAATGTGATTGAACGAGCTTTTGGTGTTCTGAAATCTCGTTTCAGATGTCTGTTAAAGCATCGAGTACTGCATTACTCCCATGAGAAGTCTGCAAATATTGTTTACACCTGTAGTATCTTGCATAATATCATGCAAAGTCGCAATATAGAAACATTTGAAGATAATCAGACTCCAGAACCAGCAATTTCAACGGATACCAGTGAAGAAAAGATTATTACGCTGAAGGGAAACAAGTCCGGCAAATGTATATCAATACATTTACTAGTCAAAACGTTTTAATTAATTAAAAAACCTATTTCTCATTTACATACATGTTTTATTTATTTTGTTTATCAATGACAACCTTCACAAAACTGAAATACTGCGAAAGGCTTCAGCCATTACTTTCTGTGTGTCAACGATTTGGTGTTGCATCCTTCTTCGTTCTTCTTCGGCTGCCTTATCCATAGCAAACCTCTTGGTACATGAGTCTAGCACGTGGGCATAAATGTCGGCTGTTAACTGTCGTGTGCGGCATCTTGATGAGGATGCTGAAGTCGTCGACGGTGATTCAATTGTGTCATCCTCAATAATATCCTCGAAGGCAAATGACGCCGATGACGTTGGCGTGCCAGGTGAATCCAAGGATCCTTCCGGATTATCTGAAATCTTAAAATGAAAACATATTCAATTAGCATTCATAATTAATAATATATATGTACGTAAAGAAACACTTACTACACATCCAAACGTTGGGACAGATTCTAGCCCGTCTATTGCGCCGGCACCGAATATGTTGAGCGCCTTTTTCTCAAAGGGACTTAGCTGAGTTGCACACGGTGGGCCACCACCAGTTAAATTCTTGTGCACTTTGACTTTCCGTGCACGAGAACGCAACTGGTGTTTCCAGTAGCTTAAAGTCTGCAAAGAATGCATGTAACATTATATGTAATACCAAATTGATGTCTAATAGAAAAGCTTACCTGTTACCTATAAATACTTATACATATTTCATTAATATACACAATATTACCTTGTTCGCTATGTTCTGCCATTATTTTGTAGATATTATTTTCCCAAAATCAAGTATAAGTAGACCGCTCAGTAAGAAAAAAAAGCGCGAATATAATAGTTGTCAAAAAAAAAAATCAGTTTTTGACATTGCAACGAAGTCACCTCACCATGGTGACTATTCTTGTGTGTATTCTTGTGAGGTTTTCGCCAGAATACCTAATAGCTGAAACCTCACAAGGTAGGCATCATAATTTTCGCCCCACTGATATTTGTGCGTTGTGACCACATCATAACCAGAATAGGGGTGTAAATTACAAGAACGAATATCCAGTCATTATACATATTTTCAACATATAAGCTCAAGAAATAGAAAGTTCAGTGAATAAGCATCAGCATAAAGAGAAAAGAGGTTTAGCCAACATCGTATTTATGGAGTATGATGACGAGCAGGAAATCAGGCAAAGATTAGAAATAAATGGCAAAAATAACAAAATTGTAATTGACAGACTAAACAACCAAATTCGAATAAACTACCACTTTGACGAACTTATAAACAATGTAACAAAACATATAAATGGAGAACTACAAAGTCTAGGCAATGCAATTAATAGGGAATTCTTAGAAATGGCCCACATGCAGCAGGCATTCCAAATACAATATGACATACAATTACTAACAGAACAAGTTAGGAGAGTAAAGGAAAATGTTTTAGCAAGTCAACTTGGAATCTTCGGAAGGGATTTTCTGTTACCAAAAGAACTAGAAGTGTTTAACATTAAAATAAGTGATCATTACAATAAAGATGAATAAGTCAAACATAAAAAGTTCTGTAATTAGTTATAACGATCAAATAATTTTTGTACTAATGCTACCAAACTACTCAAGTGTTGAATATTTTAAGATATTAATTTAACCTGTACCAAATAGAACTAATCTAGAGTTAGCTACCGCTTACAGAGAATTTATAAGTGATGGAAAACACAACTACTGTAATGTAAATGGGACAACTGAAATAAAAGATTTAGAATTAATTACAGATTCTTGTATTTCCAAAACTTTTACTAAAAATCCCAGATGTAATTTTAAGAATAATACGAACATAGAAATTAATCGGCTGACCAATAACATTGTAATAACCAAAAATATCCCATAAGCTCAAGTAACACATAATTGTCATAATTTTAGTGTAAACCTAATGGGTAATAATTTGATACGATTCGAGAATTGTAAAATAAGTATAAATGATACAAAATATGAAAATTTCTTGATGTATGACAACTTTATTATACCAAACCTCAATAATGTAACCATAGAGAAAATTGAAATGAAATTTTCTGCAGAAGAAATTAATATAAAGCACTTAGAAAATCGGAAAATGATAGAGGAAATTAAACTAAGGAACATCGCGCATGAACACGTAAATCTTTGGGCAACATCCATAATAATCATTATCTTAGTTCTCCACCCGGTAACCTCATTCCCTGTTGCACATCAAACACGCGCAAAAGCATGATCAACGGTACGCAGATCATATTCGCATGCGCTTCCATCTTTGCGCTACACGCGCCGACATATGAAACCCTTAGTGCATTCCTTTCCCACAGACAAACTTCATCCAAAAGCTGTGTGAACGGTTTTATGTTTTAAATACCTGCAGAAAAGTTCAGTTCAGCAGTCAGTTGCACTTAGTCTTATTTTTGGTGTCGGATCGTCAGTCGTTATAAGCCATGTAATAAAAGAAATAAATGCAAAAAAAAGAAAGAAAAAAAATTAAAAGTTTTCTTATGCAAACGGCATACGGCATACATAACTATACCATGGCACTACGTGCACAAACATTTGGTGCCACCTGTGAGGTTGTGGTTTAATAACAGAAGCAAAAGTACTTACTTAAAAACGTACTAAAAAAAAAAAATACCGAATTCTCAGGAGACAAATTTCATTGCACTTACGGCATTTTACATACGTACACAAATTGCTTTCCATCAGAGGTAAGTGGCAGGTAAGTGTGTGAATTTCAGAAGATAAGAGTATCTAGATATTTAATTCTCTTTTCAACAGTTCCTCTCCGTTTTGTACTTTCTTTCACATGGGTCATACAAAAAATGTATAGGAAATAATTACACCATTCCACTGAGTCAATCATCAGTTTCACGATGTGTGGACTACATTTGCAGGCTTATATTGCGGGTCAAGGGAAAGAGATAAGTGCCTTATAAACAAGATTGGTTGAAATCAGTAATTCAGTAATGGCTATACCAAAAATAACTCAATATCTTTAAAAGTTCTATCAAAAGTTTAACATCAAGGGGACAATCGGGGCTATTGATTGTACACATATTGCAATAGTCGCCCCGCCAAAGAATAATTCCAGAACTCCTGCGCATTTGTACATGAACAGAAAAGGCTTCCACAGCATAAATGTTGAAGCCGTAAGATTTTTTTTGATTAATGGCTCATTTTATGTTATTATTTGTATATCCTTGTGTTTAGGTTTGTGAACAAAATCTGAAGTTTCTGCATTTAAACGCGAAATTCCCTGGATCATGCCATGATTCCGGCATTTGGACAACATCCTCAGTCCAAATGGAGCTTATTCAAAGTCATAACAGTCAGCAGTTCAAGTGGCTTGTGGATGATTCTGGATATCCATTAAGACATGGTTAATGACCCCAGTGGATAATCCTTCTTCGCAAAACGATCTTGCATTCAATCAAGTTCACATAAAGGCCAGGAATGTGATTGAACGAGCTTTTGGTGTTCTGAAATCTCGTTTCAGATGTCTGTTAAAGCATCGAGTACTGCATTACTCCCATGAGAAGTCTGCAAATATTGTTTACACCTGTAGTATCTTGCATAATATCATGCAAAGTCGCAATATAGAAACATTTGAAGATAATCAGACTCCAGACCAGCAATTTCAACGGATACCAGTGAAGAAAAGATTATTACGCTGAAGGGAAACAAGTCCGGCAAATGTATATCAATACATTTACTAGTCAAAACGTTTTAATTAATTAAAAAACCTATTTCTCATTTACATATATGTTTTATTTATTTTGTTTATTAATGACAACCTTCACAAAACTGAAATACTGCGAAAGGCTTCAGCCATTACTTTCTGTGTGTCAACGATTTGCTGCTGCATCCTTCTTCGTTCTTCTTCGGCTGCCTTATCCATAGCAAACCTCTTGGTACATGAGTCTAGCACGTGGGCATAAATGTCGGCTGTTAACTGTCGTGTGCGGCATCTTGATGAGGATGCTGAAGTCGTCGACGGTGATTCAATTGTGTCATCCTCAATAATATCCTCGAAGGCAAATGACGCCGATGACGTTGGCGTGCCAGGCGAATCCAAGGATCCTTCCGGATTATCTGAAATCTTAAAATGAAAACATATTCAATTAGCATTCATAATTAATAATATATATGTACGTAAAGAAACACTTACTACACATCCAAACGTTGGGACAGATTCTAGCCCGTCTATTGCGCCGGCACCGAATATGTTGAGCGCCTTTTCCTCAAAGGGACTTAGCTGAGTTGCACACGGTGGGCCACCACCAGTTAAATTCTTGTGCACTTTGACTTTCCGTGCACGAGAACGCAACTGGTGTTTCCAGTAGCTTAAAGTCTGCAAAGAATGCATGTAACATTATATGTAATACCAAATTGACGTCTAATAGAAAAGTTTACCTGTTACCTATAAATACTTATACATATTTCATTAATATACACAATATTACCTTGTTCGCTATGTTCTGCCATTATTTTGTAGATATTATTTTCCCAAAATCAAGTATAAGTAGACCGCTCAGTAAGAAAAAAAAGCGCGAATATAATAGTTGTCAAAAAAAAAATCAGTTTTTGACATTGCAACGAAGTCACCTCACCATGGTGACTATTCTTGTGTGTATTCTTGTGAGGTTTTCGCCAGAATACCTAATAGCTGAAACCTCACAAGGTAGGCATCATAATTTTCGCCTCACTGATATTTGTGCGTTGTGACCACATCATAACCAGAATAGGGGTGTAAATTACAAGAACGAATATCCAGTCATTATACATATTTTCAACATATTAGCTCAAGAAATAGAAAGTTCAGTGAATAAGCATCAGCATAAAGAGAAAAGAGGTTTAGCCAACATCGTATTTACGGATTATGATGACGAGCAGGAAATCAGGCAAAGATTAGAAATAAATGGCAAAAATAACAAAATTGTAATTGACAGACTAAACAACCAAATTCGAATAAACTACCACTTTGACGAACTTATAAACAATGTAACAAAACATATAAATGGAGAACTACAAAGTCTAGGCAATGCAATTAATATGGAATTCTTAGAAATGGCCCACATGCAGCAGGCATTCCAAATACAATATGACATACAATTACTAACAGAACAAGTTAGGAGAGTAAAGGAAAATGTTTTAGCAAGTCAACTTGGAATCTTCGGAAGGGATTTTCTGTTACCAAAAGAACTAGAAGTGTTTAACATTAAAATAAGTGATCATTACAATAAAGATGAATAAGTCAAACATAAAAAGTTCTGTAATTAGTTATAACGATCAAATAATTTTTGTACTAATGCTACATAAACAAACTACTCAAGTGTTGAATATTTTAAGACATTAATTGAACCTGTACCAAATATAACTAATCTAGAGTTAGCTACCGCTTACAGAGAATTTATAAGTGATGGAAAACACAACTACTGTAATGTAAATGGGACAACTGAAATAAAAGATTTAGAATTAATTACAGATTCTTGTATTTCCAAAACTTTTACTAAAAATCCCAGATGTAATTTTAAGAATAATACGAACATAGAAATTAGTCGGCTGACCAATAACATTGTAATAACCAAAAATATCCCATAAGCTCAAGTAACACATAATTGTCATAATTTTAGTGTAAACCTAATGGGTAATAATTTGATACGATTCGAGAATTGTAAAATAAGTATAAATGATACAAAATATGAAAATTTCTTGATGTATGACAACTTTATTATACCAAACCTCAATAATGTAACCATAGAGAAAATTGAAATGAAATTTTCTGCAGAAGAAATTAATATAAAGCACTTAGAAAATCGGAAAATGATAGAGGAAATTAAACTAAAGAACATCGCGCATGAACACGTAAATCTTTGGGCAACATCCATAATAATCATTATCTTAGTTCTCCACCCGGTAACCTCATTCCCTGTTGCACCTCAAACACGCGCAAAAGCATGATCAACGGTACGCAGATCATATTCGCATGCGCTTCCATCTTTGCGCTACACGCGCCGACATATGAAACCCTTAGTGCATTCCTTTCCCACAGACAAACTTCATCCAAAAGCTGTGTGAACGGTTTTATGTTTTAAATACCTGCAGAAAAGTTCAGTTCAGCAGTCAGTTGCACTCAGTCTTATTTTTGGTGTCGGATAGTCAGTCGTTATAAGCCATGTAATAAAAGAAATAAATGCAAAAAAAAAGAAAGAAAAAAAATTAAAAGTTTTCTTATGCAAACGGCATACGGCATACATAACTATACCATTGCACTACGTGCACAAACATTTGGTGCCACCTGTGAGGTTGTGGGTTAATACCAGAAGCAAAAGTACTTACTTAAAAACGTACTAAAAAAAAAAAAATACCGAATTCTCAGGAGACAAATTTCATTGGACTTACGGCATTTTACATACGTACACAAATTGCTTTCCATCAGAGGTAAGTGGCAGGTAAGTGTTTGAATTTCAGAAGATAAGAGTATCTAGATATTTAATTCTCTTTTCAACAGTTCCTCTCCGTTTTGTACTTTCTTGCACATGGGTCATACAAAAAATGTATAGGAAATAATTACACCATTCCACTGAGTCAATCATCAGTTTCACGATGTGTGGACTACATTTGCAGGCTTATATTGCGGGTCAAGGGAAAGAGATAAGTGCCTTATAAAAAGATTGGTTGAAATCAGTAATTCAGTAATGGCTATACCAAAAATAACTCAATATCTTTAAAGGTTCTATCAAAAGTTTAACATCAAGGGGACAATCGGGGCTATTGATTGTACACATATTGCAATAGTCGCCCCGCCAAAGAATAATTCCAGAACTCCTGCGCATTTGTACATGAACAGAAAAGGCTTCCACAGCATAAATCTTGAAGCCGTAAGATTTTTTTTGATTAATGGCTCATTTTATGTTATTATTTGTATATCCTTGTGTTTAGGTTTGTGAACAAAATCTGAAGTTTCTGCATTTAAGCGCGAAATTCCCTGGATCATACCATGATTGCGGCATTTGGACAACATCCTCAGTCCAAATGCAGCTTATTCAAAGTCATAACAGTCAGCAGTTCAAGTGGCTTGTGGATGATTCTGGATATCCATTAAGACATTGTTAATGACCCCAGTGGATAATCCTTCTTCGCAGAACGAGCTTGCATTCAATCAAGTTCACATAAAGGCCGGGAATGTGATTGAACGAGCTTTTGGTGTTCTGAAATCTCGTTTCAGATGTCTGTTAAAGCATCGAGTACTGCATTACTCCCATGAGAAGTCTGCAAATATTGTTTACACCTGTAGTATCTTGCATAATATCATGCAAAGTCGCAATATAGAAACATTTGAAGATAATCAGACTCCAGAACCAGCAATTTCAACGGATACCAGTGAAGAAAAGATTATTACGCTGAAGGGAAACAAGTCCGGCAAATGTATATCAATACATTTACTAGTCAAAACGTTTTAATTAATTAAAAAACCTATTTCTCATTTACATACATGTTTTATTTATTTTGTTTATCAATGACAACCTTCACAAAACTGAAATACTGCGAAAGGCTTCAGCCATTACTTTCTGTGTGTCAACGATTTGCTGCTGCATCCTTCTTCGTTCTTCTTCGGCTGCCTTATCCATAGCAAACCTCTTGGTACATGAGTCTAGCACGTGGGCATAAATGTCGGCTGTTAACTGTCGTGTGCGGCATCTTGATGAGGATGCTGAAGTCGTCGACGGTGATTCAATTGTGTCATCCTCAATAATATCCTCGAAGGCAAATGACGCCGATGACGTTGGCGTGCCAGGCGAATCCAAGGATCCTTCCGGATTATCTGAAATCTTAAAATGAAAACATATTCAATTAGCATTCATAATTAATAATATATATGTACGTAAAGAAACACTTACTACACATCCAAACGTTGGGACAGATTCTAGCCCGTCTATTGCGGCCGCACCGAATATGTTGAGCGCCTTTTCCTCAAAGGGACTTAGCTGAGTTGCACACGGTGGGCCACCACCAGTTAAATTCTTGTGCACTTTGACTTTCCGTGCACGAGAACGCAACTGGTGTTTCCAGTAGCTTAAAGTCTGCAAAGAATGCATGTAACATTATATGTAATACCAAATTGACGTCTAATAGAAAAGCTTACCTGTTACCTATAAATTTATAACTTTACTTATACATAACTTATACTAACTTATACATATTTCATTAATATACACAATATTACCTTGTTTGCTATGTTCTGCCATTATTTTGTAGATATTATTTTCCCAAAATCAAGTATTAGTAGACCGCTCAGTAAGAAAAAAAAGCGCGAATATAATAGTTGTCAAAAAAAGATCAGTTTTTGACATTGCAACGAAGTCACCTCACCATGGTGACTATTCTTGTGTGTATTCTTGTGAGGTTTTCGCCAGAATACCTAATAGCTGAAACCTCACAAGGTAGGCATCATAATTTTCGCCTCACTGATATTTGTGCGTTGTGACCACATCATAACCAGAATAGGGGTGTAAATTACAAGAACGAATATCCAGTCATTATACATATTTTCAACATATTAGCTCAAGAAATAGAAAGTTCAGTGAATAAGCATCAGCATAAAGAGAAAAGAGGTTTAGCCAACATAGTATTTATGGATTATGATGACGAGCAGGAAATCAGGCAAAGATTAGAAATAAATGGCAAAAATAACAAAATTGTAATTGACAGACTAAACAACCAAATTCGAATAAACTACCACTTTGACGAACTTATAAACAATGTAACAAAACATATAAATGGAGAACTACAAAGTCTAGGCAATGCAATTAATAGGGAATTCTTAGAAATCGCCCACATGCAGCAGGCATTCCAAATACAATATGACATACAATTACTAACAGAACAAGTTAGGAGCGTAAAGGAAAATGTTTTATCAAGTCAACTTGGAATCTTCGGAAGGGATTTTCTGTTACCGAAAGAACTAGAAGTGTTTAACATTACAATAATTGATCATTATAATAAAGATGTATAAGTCAAACATAAAAAGTTCTGTAATTAGTTATAACGATCAAATAATTTTTGTACTAATGCTACCAAACTACTCAAGTGTTGAATATTTTAAGATATTAATTGAACCTGTACCAAATAGAACTAATCTAGAGTTAGCTACCGCTTACAGAGAATTTATAAGTGATGGAAAACACAACTACTGTAATGTAAATGGGACAACTGAAATAAAAGATTTAGAATTAATTACAGATTCTTGTATTTCCAAAACTTTTACTAAGAATCCCAGATGTAATTTTAAGAATAATACGAACATAGAAGTTAAGCGGCTGACCAATAACATTGTAATAACCAAAAATATCCCATAAGCTCAAGTAACACATAATTGTCATAATTTTAGTGTAAGCCTAATGGGTAATAATTTGATACGATTCGAGAATTGTAAAATAAGTATAAATGATACAAAATATGAAAATTTCTTGATGTATGACAACTTTATTATACCATACCTCAATAATGTAACCATAGAGAAAATTGAAATGAAATTTTCTGCAGAAGAAATTAATATAAAGCACTTAGAAAATCGGAAAATGATAGAGGAAATTAAACTAAGGAACATCGCGCATGAACACGTACATCTTTGGGCAACATCCATAATAATCATTATCTTAGTTCTCCACCCGGTAACCCCATTCCCTGTTGCACCTCAAACACGCGCAAAATACATGATCAACGATACGCAGATCATGTTCGCATGCGCTTCCATCTTTGCGCTACACGCGCCGACATATGAAACCCTTAGTGCATTCCTTTCCCACAGACAAACTTCATCCAAAAGCTGTGTGAACGGTTTTATGTTTTAAATACCTGCAGAAAAGTTCAGTTCAGCAGTCAGTTGCACTCAGTCTTATTTTTGGTCTCGGATCGTCAGTCGTTATAAGTCATGTAATAAAAGAAATAAATGCAAAAAAAAAAGAAAGAAAAAAAATGATAAGGTTTTTTTTTTTGCAATCGGTATAAGGCATACAAAACTATACCATCGCACTATGTGAACAAACATTTGGTGACACCTGTGAGGTTGGATCTAGTTACAGTAGCAAAAGTACTTACATAAAAACGTACGGGAAAAAAAATACCGAATTCTCAGGAGACAAATTTCATTGGACTTACGGCATTTTACATACGTACACAAATTGCTTTCCATCAGAGGTAAGTGGCAGGTAAGTGTGTGAATTTCAGAAGATAAGAGTATCTAGATATTTAATTCTCTTTTCAACAGTTCCTCTCCGTTTTGTACTTTCTTGCACATGGGTCATACAAAAAATGTATAGGAAATAATTACACCATTCCACTGAGTCAATCATCAGTTTCACTATGTGTGGACTACATTTGCAGGCTTATATTGCGGGTCAAGGGAAAGAGATAAGTGCCTTATAAACAAGATTGGTTGAAATCAGTAATTCAGTAATGGCTATACCAAAAATAACTCAATATCTTTAAAGGTTCTATCAAAAGTTTAACATCAAGGGGACAATCGGGGCTATTGATTGTACACATATTGCAATAGTCGCCCCGCCAAAGAATAATTCCAGAACTCCTGCGCATTTGTACATGAACAGAAAAGGCTTTTTTTGATTAATGGCTCATTTTATGTTATTATTTTTATATCCTTGTGTTTAGGTTTGTGAACAAAATCTGAAGTTTCTGCATTTAAGCGCGAAATTCCCTGGATCATGCCATGATTGCGGCATTTGGACAACATCCTCAGTCCAAATGCAGCTTATTCAAAGTCATAACAGTCAGCAGTTCAAGTGGCTTGTGGATGATTCTGGATATCCATTAAGACATTGTTAATGACCCCAGTAGATAATCCTTCTTCGCAGAACGAGCTTGCATTCAATCAAGTTCACATAAAGGCCAGGAATGTGATTGAACTAGCTTTTGGTGTTCTGAAATCTCGTTTCAGATGTCTGTTAAAGCATCGAGTACTGCATTACTCCCATGAGAAGTCTGCAAATATTGTTTACATCTGTAGTATCTTGCATAATATCATGCAAAGTCGCAATATAGAAACATTTGAAGATAATCAGACTCCAGAACCAGCAATTTCAACGGATACCAGTGAAGAAAAGATTATTACGCTGAAGGGAAACAAGTCCGGCAAATGTATATCAATACATTTACTAGTCAAAACGTTTTAATTAATTAAAAAACCTATTTCTCATTTACATATATGTTTTATTTATTTTGTTTATCAATGACAACCTTCACAAAACAGAAATACTGCGAAAGGCTTCAGCCATTACTTTCTGTGTGTCAACGATTTGCTGCTGCATCCTTATTCGTTCTTCTTCGGCTGCCTTATCCATAGCCAACCTCTTGGTACATGAGTCTAGCACGTGGGCATAAATGTCGGCTGTTAATTGTCGTGTGCGGCATCTTGATGAGGATGCTGAAGTCGTCGACGGTGATTCAATTGTGTCATCCTCAATAATATCCTCGAAGGCAAATGACGCCGATGACGTTGGCGTGCCAGGCGAATCCAAGGATCCTTCCGGATTATCTGAAATCTTAAAATGAAAACATATTCAATTAGTAAAGAAAACACTTAGTAAAGAAACACTTACTACACATCCAAACGTTGGGACAGATTCTAGCCCGTCCATTGCGGCCGCACCGAATATGTTGAGCACCTTTTCCTCGAAGGGACCATTTAAATTCTTCTGCACTTTAACTTTCCGTGCACGAGGACGCAACTGGTGTTTCCAGTGGCTTAAGGTCTGTAAAGAAGCATGTAACATTATATGTAATACCAAATTGACGTCGAATAGAAAAATTTACCTGTTTCTACATGACCGCAATGCGATCTGGCCCTGTCAAGGCGCTTAGCTCATCTGCTAATGCGGCCCAAAAGTTCTGCATCCTATTGGGGTCAGTTGGATCAGTTTTGCCCAGAAGAAAATCGGGATTCATTTCCAAGAAATTCGTATAATGGTCCAACTGCTCCTGGGATGTACGCTGATATTTTCTTGTTCCTGCAAAATAATCATTATTAATAAACACTTATACAAATTTCATTAATATACACAATATTACCTTGTTCGCTACGTTCTGTCATTATTTTGTAGATATTACTTTTCCAAAATCAAGTATTAGTAGACCGCTCAGTAAGAAAAAAAAGCGCGAATATAATAATTGTCAAAAAAAAACAATTTTTGACATGGAAAGGTTACTATTCTTGTGTGTTTTCTTGTGAGATTTTAGCCAGAATACCAAATAGCTGAAACCTCACAAGGTAGGCATCATAATTTTCGCCTCACTGATATTTGTGCGTTGTGACCACATCATAACCAGAATAGGGGTGTAAATTACAAAAACGAATATCCAGTCATTATACATATTTTCAACATATTAGCTCAAGAAATAGAAAGTTCAGTGAATAAGCATCATCATAAAGAGAAAAAAAGGCTTAGCCAACATCGCATTTATGGATTATGATGACGAGCAGGAAATCAGGCGAAGATTAGAAATAAATGGGAAAAAATATATAACAAAATTGTAATTGACGGACTTAACAACCAAATTCGCATAAGCTACCACTTTGACGAACTTATACACAATATAACAAAACATATAAATGGAGAACTACAAAGTCTAAGCAATGCAATTAATAGGCAATTCTTAGAAATCGCCCACATGCACCAGGCATTGCAAATACAATATGACATACAATTACTAACAGAACAAGTTAGGAAAGTAAAGGAAAATGTTTTAGCAAGTCAACTTGGAATCTTGGGAAGGGATTTTCTGTCACCAAAAGAAGTAGAAATGTTTAACATTACAATAAGTGATTTGTCAAACATAAAAAGATCTGTAATTAGTTATAACGATCAAATAATTTTTGTACTAATGCTACCAAACTACTCAAGTGTTGAATATTTTAAGATATTAATTGAACCTGTACCAAATAGAACTAATCTAGAGTTAGCTACCGCTTACAGAGAATTTATAAGTGATGGAAAACACAACTACTGTAATGTAAATGGGACAACTGAAATAAAAGATTTAGAATTAATTAAAGATTCTTGTATTTCCAAAACTTTTACTAAAAATCCCAGATGTAATTTTAAGAATAATACGAACATAGAAATTAATCGGCTGACCAATAACATTGTAATAACCAAAAATATCCCATAAGCTCAAGTAACACATAATTGTCATAATTTTAGTGTAAACCTAATGGGTAATAATTTGATAAGATTCGAGAATTGTAAAATGCATGAGAAACGGTACGCAGATCATGTTTGCAAGCGCTTCCACCTTTGCGCTACACGCGCCGACATATGAAACCCTTAGTGCATTCCTTTCCCACAGACAAACTTCATCCAAAAGCTGTGTGAACAGTCTTATGTTTTATATACCTGCAGAAAAGTTCAGTTCAGCAGTCAGTTGCACTCAGTCTTATTTTTGGTCTCGGATCGTCAGTCGTTATAAGCCATGTAATAAAAGAAATAAATGCAAGAAAAAGAAAGAAAAAAAATTAAAAGTTTCCTTATGCAAACGGCATTCGGCATACATAACTATACCATTGCACTACGTGCACAAACATTTGGTGCCACCTGTGAGGTTGTGGGTTAATAACAGAAGCAAAAGTACTTACTTAAAAACGTACTAGAAAAAAAAAAAATACCGAATTCGCAGGAGACAAATTTCATTGGACTTACGGCATTTTACATACGTACACAAATTGCTTTCCATCAGAGGTAAGTGGCAGGTAAGTATGTGAATTTCAGAAGATAAGAGTATCTAGATATTTAATTCTCTTTTCAACAGTTCCTCTCCGTTTTGTACTTTCTTGCACATGGGTCATACAAAAAATGTATAGGAAATAATTACACCATTCCACTGAGTCAATCATCATTTTCACGATGTGTGGACTACATTTGCAGGCTTATATTGCGGGTCAAGGGAAAGAGATAAGTGCCTTATAAACAAGATTGGTTGAAATCAGTAATTCAGTAATGGCTATACCAAAAATAACTCAATATCTTTAAAGGTTCTATCAAAAGTTTAACATCAAGGGGACAATCGGGGCTATTGATTGTACACATATTGCAATAGTCGCCCCGCCAAAGAATAATTCCAGAACTCCTGCGCATTTGTACATGAACAGAAAAGGCTTCCACAGCATAAATGTTGAAGCCGTAAGATTTTTTTTGATTAATGGCTCATTTTATGTTATTATTTTTATATCCTTGTGTTTAGGTTTGTGAACAAAATCTGAAGTTTCTGCATTTAAGCGCGAAATTCCCTGGATCATACCATGATTGCGGCATTTGGACAACATCCTCAGTCCAAATGCAGCTTATTCAAAGTCATAACAGTCAGCAGTTCAAGTGGCTTGTGGATGATTCTGGATATCCATTAAGACATTGTTAATGACCCCAGTGGATAATCTTTCTTCGCAGAACGAGCTTGCATTCAATCAAGTTCACATAAAGGCCAGGAATGTGATTGAACGAGCTTTTGGTGTTCTGAAATCTCGTTTCAGATGTCTGTTAAAGCATCGAGTACTGCATTACTCCCATGAGAAGTCTGCAAATATTGTTTACACCTGTAGTATCTTGCATAATATCATGCAAAGTCGCAATATAGAAACTTTTGAAGATAATCAGACTCCAGAACCAGCAATTTCAACGGATACCAGTGAAGAAAAGATTATTACGCTGAAGGGAAACAAGTCCGGCAAATGTATATCAATACAATACAAAACGTTTTAATTAATTAAAAAACCTATTTCTCATTTACATATATGTTTTATTTATTTTGTTTATCAATGACAACCTTCACAAAACTGAAATACTACGAAAGGCTTCAGCCATTACTTTCTGTGTGTCAACGATTTGCTGCTGCATCCTTCTTCGTTCTTCTTCGGCTGCCTTATCCATAGCAAACCTCTTGGTACATGAGTCTAGCACGTGGGCATAAATGTCGGCTGTTAATTGTCGTGTGCGGCATCTTGATGAGGATGCTGAAGTCGTCGACGGTGATTCAATTGTGTCATCCTCAATAATATCCTCGAAGGCAAATGACGCCGATGACGTTGGCGTGCCAGGTGAGTCCAAGGATCCTTCCGGATTATCTGAAATCTTAAAATGAAAACATATTCAATTAGCATTCATAATTAATAATATATATGTACGTAAAGAAACACTTACTACACATCCAAACGTTGGGACAGATTCTAGCCCGTCTATTGCGCCGGCACCGAATATGTTCAGCGCCTTTTTCTCAAAGGGACTTAGCTGAGTTGCACACGGTGGGCCACCACCAGTTAAATTCTTGTGCACTTTGACTTTCCGTGCACGAGAACGCAACTGGTGTTTCCAGTAGCTTAAAGTCTGCAAAGAATGCATGTAACATTATATGTAATACCAAATTGACGTCTAATAGAAAAGCTTACCTGTTACCTATAAATACTTATACATATTTCATTAATATAAACAATATTACCTTGTTCGCTATGTTCTGCCATTATTTTGTAGATATTATTTTCCCAAAATCAAGTATAAGTA
Source organism: Eristalis intricaria (assembly GCA_964034865.1). Taxonomy (NCBI): domain Eukaryota; kingdom Metazoa; phylum Arthropoda; class Insecta; order Diptera; family Syrphidae; genus Eristalis; species Eristalis intricaria. The sequence goes on along the minus strand of OZ035873.1, from coordinate 49,116,815 downwards.
GACCGCTCAGTAAGAAAAAAAAGCGCGAATATAATAGTTGTCAAAAAAAAATCAGTTTTTGACATTGCAACGAAGTCACCTCACCATGGTGACTATTCTTGTGTGTATTCTTGTGAGGTTTTCGCCAGAATACCTAATAGCTGAAACCTCACAAGGTAGGCATCATAATTTTCGCCTCACTGATATTTGTGCGTTGTGACCACATCATAACCAGAATAGGGGTGTAAATTACAAGAACGAATATCCAGTCATTATACATATTTTCAACATATTAGCTCAAGAAATAGAAAGTTCAGTGAACAAGCATCAGCATAAAGAGAAAAGAGGTTTAGCCAACATCGTATTTATGGATTATGATGACGAGCAGGAAATCAGGCAAAGATTAGAAATAAATGGAAAAAAAAACAAAATTGTAATTGACAGACTAAACAACCAAATTCGAATAAACTACCACTTTGACGAACTTATAAACAATGTAACAAAACATATAAATGGAGAACTACAAAGTCTAGGCAATGCAATTAATAGGGAATTCTTAGAAATGGCCCACATGCAGCAGGCATTCCAAATACAATATGACATACAATTACTAACAGAACAAGTTAGGAGAGTAAAGGAAAATGTTTTAGCAAGTCAACTTGGAATCTTCGGAAGGGATTTTCTGTTACCAAAAGAACTAGAAGTGTTTAACATTACAATAAGTGATCATTACAATAAAGATGAATAAGTCAAACATAAAAAGTTCTGTAATTAGTTATAACGATCAAATAATTTTTGTACTAATGCTAACAAACTACTCAAGTGTTGAATATTTTAAGATATTAATTGAACCTGTACCAAATAGAACTAATCTAGAGTTAGCTACCGCTTACAGAGAATTTATAAGTGATGGAAAACACAACTACTGTAATGTAAATGGGACAACTGAAATAAAAGATTTAGAATTAATTAAAGTTTCTTGTATTTCCAAAACTTTTACTAAAAATCCTAGATGTAATTTTAAGAATAATACGAACATAGAAATTAAGCGGCTGACCAATAACATTGTAATAACCAAAAATATCCCATAAGCTCAAGTAACACATAATTGTCATAATTTTAGTGTAAGCCTAATGGGTAATAATTTGATACGATTCGAGAATTGTAAAATAAGTATAAATGATACAAAATATGAAAATTTCTTGATGTACGACAACTTTATTATACCAAACCTCAATAATGTAACCATAGAGAAAATTGAAATGAAATTTTCTCCAGAAGAAATTAATATAAAGCACTTAGAAAATCGGAAAATGATAGAGGAAATTAAACTAAGGAACATCGCGCATGAACACGTAAATCTTTGGGCAACATCCATAATAATCATTATCTTAGTTCTCCACCCGGTAACCTCATTCCCTGTTGCACCTCAAACACGCGCAAAAGCATGATCAACGGTACGCAGATCATATTCGCATGCGCTTCCATCTTTGCGCTACACGCGCCGACATATGAAACCCTTAGTGCATTCCTTTCCCACAGACAAACTTCATCCAAAAGCTGTGTGAACGGTTTTATGTTTTAAATACCTGCAGAAAAGTTCAGTTCAGCAGTCAGTTGCACTCAGTCTTATTTTTGGTCTCGGATCGTCAGTCGTTATAAGCCATGTAATAAAAGAAATAAATGCAAAAAAAAGAAAGAAAAAAAATTAAAAGTTTTCTTATGCAAACGGCATACGGCATACATAACTATACCATTGCACTACGTGCACAAACATTTGGTGCCACCTGTGAGGTTGTGGGTTAATAACAGAAGCAAAAGTACTTACTTAAAAACGTACTAGAAAAAAAAAAATACCGAATTCTCAGGAGACAAATTTCATTGGACTTACGGCATTTTACATACGTACACAAATTGCTTTCCATCAGAGGTAAGTGGCAGGTAAGTATGTGAATTTCAGAAGATAAGAGTATCTAGATATTTAATTCTCTTTTCAACAGTTCCTCTCCATTTTGTACTTTCTTGCACATGGGTCATACAAAAAATGTATAGGAAATAATTACACCATTCCACTGAGTCAATCATCATTTTCACGATGTGTGGACTACATTTGCAGGCTTATATTGCGGGTCAAGGGAAAGAGATAAGTGCCTTATAAACAAGATTGGTTGAAATCAGTAATTCAGTAATGGCTATAAAAAAAAATAACTCAATATCTTTAAAGGTTCTATCAAAAGTTTAACATCAAGGGGACAATCGGGGCTATTGATTGTACACATATTGCAATAGTCGCCCCGCCAAAGAATAATTCCAGAACTCCTGCGCATTTGTACATGAACAGAAAAGGCTTCCACAGCATAAATGTTGAAGCCGTAAGATTTTTTTTGATTAATGGCTCATTTTATGTTATTATTTTTATATCCTTGTGTTTAGGTTTGTGAACAAAATCTGAAGTTTCTGCATTTAAGCGCGAAATTCCCTGGATCATGCCATGATTGCGGCATTTGGACAACATCCTCAGTCCAAATGCAGCTTATTCAAAGTCATAACAGTCAGCAGTTCAAGTGGCTTGTGGATGATTCTGGATATCCATTAAGACATTGTTAATGACCCCAGTGGATAATCTTTCTTCGCAGAACGAGCTTGCATTCAATCAAGTTTACATAAAGGCCAGGAATGTGATTGAACGAGCTTTTGGTGTTCTGAAATCTCGTTTCAGATGTCTGTTAAAGCATCGAGTACTGCATTACTCCCATGAGAAGTCTGCAAATATTGTTTACACCTGTAGTATCTTGCATAATATCATGCAAAGTCGCAATATAGAAACTTTTGAAGATAATCAGACTCCAGAACCAGCAATTTCAACGGATACCAGTGAAGAAAAGATTATTACGCGGAAGGGAAACAAGTCCGGCAAATGTATATCAATACATTTACTAGTCAAAACGTTTTAATTAATTAAAAAACCTATTTCTCATTTACATATATGTTTTATTTATTTTGTTTATCAATGACAACCTTCACAAAACTGAAATACTGCGAAAGGCTTCAGCCATTACTATCTGTGTGTCAACGATTTGCTGCTGCATCCTTCTTCGTTCTTCTTCGGCTGCCTTATCCATAGCAAACCTCTTGGTACATGAGTCTAGCACGTGGGCATAAATGTCGGCTGTTAACTGTCGTGTGCGGCATCTTGATGAGGATGCTGAAGTCGTCGACGGTGATTCAATTGTGTCATCCTCAATAATATCCTCGAAGGCAAATGACGCCGATGACGTTGGCGTGCCAGGCGAATCCAAGGATCCTTCCGGATTATCTGAAATCTTAAGATGAAAACATATTCAATTAGCATTCATAATTAATAATATATATGTACGTAAAGAAACACTTACTACACATCCAAACGTTGGGACAGATTCTAGCCCGTCTATTGCGCCGGCACCGAATATGTTGAGCGCCTTTTCCTCAAAGGGACTTAGCTGAGTTGCACACGGTGGGCCACCACCAGTTAAATTCTTGTGCACTTTGACTTTCCGTGCACGAGAACGCAACTGGTGTTTCCAGTAGCTTAAAGTCTGCAAAGAATGCATGTAACATTATATGTAATACCAAATTGACGTCTAATAGAAAAGCTTACCTGTTACCTATAAATACTTATACATATTTCATTAATATACACAAAATTACCTTGTTCGCTATGTTCTGCCATTATTTTGTAGATATTATTTTCCCAAAATCAAGTATTAGTAGACCGCTCAGTAAGAAAAAAAAGCGCGAATATAATAGTTGTCAAAAACGATCAGTTTTTGACATTGCAACGAAGTCACCTCACCATGGTGACTATTCTTGTGTGTATTCTTGTGAGGTTTTCGCCAGAATACCTAATAGCTGAAACCTCACAAGGTAGGCATCATAATTTTCGCCTCACTGATATTTGTGCGTTGTGACCACATCATAACCAGAATAGGGGTGTAAATTACAAGAACGAATATCCAGTCATTATACATATTTTCAACATATTAGCTCTAGAAATAGAAAGTTCAGTGAACAAGCATCAGCATAAAGAGAAAAGAGGTTTAGCCAACATCGTATTTATGGATTATGATGACGAGCAGGAAATCAGGCAAAGATTAGAAATAAATGGCAAAAAAAACAAAATTGTAATTGACAGACTAAACAACCAAATTCGAATAAACTACCACTTTGACGAACTTATAAACAATGTAACAAAACATATAAATGGAGAACTACAAAGTCTAGGCAATGCAATTAATAGGGAATTCTTAGAAATGGCCCACATGCAGCAGGCATTCCAAATACAATATGATTTACAATTACTAACAGAACAAGTTAGGAGAGTAAAGGAAAATGTTTTAGCAAGTCAACTTGGAATCTTCGGAAGGGATTTTCTGTTACCAAAAGAACTAGAAGTGTTTAACATTACAATAAGTGATCATTACAATAAAGATGAATAAGTCAAACATAAAAAGTTCTGTAATTAGTTATAACGATCAAATAATTTTTGTACTAATGCTAACAAACTACTCAAGTGTTGAATATTTTAAGATATTAATTGAACCTGTACCAAATAGAACTAATCTAGAGTTAGCTACCGCTTACAGAGAATTTATAAGTGATGGAAAACACAACTACTGTAATGTAAATGGGACAACTGAAATAAAAGATTTAGAATTAATTAAAGTTTCTTGTATTTCCAAAACTTTTACTAAAAATCCTAGATGTAATTTTAAGAATAATACGAACATAGAAATTAAGCGGCTGACCAATAACATTGTAATAACCAAAAATATCCCATAAGCTCAAGTAACACATAATTGTCATAATTTTAGTGTAAGCCTAATGGGTAATAATTTGATACGATTCGAGAATTGTAAAATAAGTATAAATGATACAAAATATGAAAATTTCTTGATGTACGACAACTTTATTATACCAAACCTCAATAATGTAACCATAGAGAAAATTGAAATGAAATTTTCTCCAGAAGAAATTAATATAAAGCACTTAGAAAATCGGAAAATGATAGAGGAAATTAAACTAAGGAACATCGCGCATGAACACGTAAATCTTTGGGCAACATCCATAATAATCATTATCTTAGTTCTCCACCCGGTAACCTCATTCCCTGTTGCACCTCAAACACGCGCAAAAGCATGATCAACGGTACGCAGATCATATTCGCATGCGCTTCCATCTTTGCGCTACACGCGCCGACATATGAAACCCTTAGTGCATTCCTTTCCCACAGACAAACTTCATCCAAAAGCTGTGTGAACGGTTTTATGTTTTAAATACCTGCAGAAAAGTTCAGTTCAGCAGTCAGTTGCACTCAGTCTTATTTTTGGTCTCGGATCGTCAGTCGTTATAAGCCATGTAATAAAAGAAATAAATGCAAAAAAAAGAAAGAAAAAAAATTAAAAGTTTTCTTATGCAAACGGCATACGGCATACATAACTATACCATTGCACTACGTGCACAAACATTTGGTGCCACCTGTGAGGTTGTGGGTTAATAACAGAAGCAAAAGTACTTACTTAAAAACGTACTAGAAAAAAAAAATACCGAATTCTCAGGAGACAAATTTCATTGGACTTACGGCATTTTACATACGTAAACAAATTGCTTTCCATCAGAGGTAAGTGGCAGGTAAGTATGTGAATTTCAGAAGATAAGAGTATCTAGATATTTAATTCTCTTTTCAACAGTTCCTCTCCATTTTGTACTTTCTTGCACATGGGTCATACAAAAAATGTATAGGAAATAATTACACCATTCCACTGAGTCAATCATCATTTTCACGATGTGTGGACTACATTTGCAGGCTTATATTGCGGGTCAAGGGAAAGAGATAAGTGCCTTATAAACAAGATTGGTTGAAATCAGTAATTCAGTAATGGCTATAAAAAAAATAACTCAATATCTTTAAAGGTTCTATCAAAAGTTTAACATCAAGGGGACAATCGGGGCTATTGATTGTACACATATTGCAATAGTCGCCCCGCCAAAGAATAATTCCAGAACTCCTGCGCATTTGTACATGAACAGAAAAGGCTTCCACAGCATAAATGTTGAAGCCGTAAGATTTTTTTTGATTAATGGCTCATTTTATGTTATTATTTTTATATCCTTGTGCTTAGGTTTGTGAACAAAATCTGAAGTTTCTGCATTTAAGCGCGAAATTCCCTGGATCATGGCATGATTGCGGCATTTGGACAACATCCTCAGTCCAAATGCAGCTTATTCAAAGTCATAACAGTCAGCAGTTCAAGTGGCTTGTGGATGGTTCTGGATATCCATTAAGACATTGTTAATGACCCCAGTGGATAATCCTTCTTCGCAGAACGAGCTTGCATTCAATCAAGTTCACATAAAGGCCAGGAATGTGATTGAACGAGCTTTTGGTGTTCTGAAATCTCGTTTCAGATGTCTGTTAAAGCATCGAGTACTGCATTACTCCCATGAGAAGTCTGCAAATATTGTTTACACCTGTAGTATCTTGCATAATATCATGCAAAGTCGCAATATAGAAACTTTTGAAGATAATCAGACTCCAGAACCAGCAATTTCAACGGATACCAGTGAAGAAAAGATTATTACGCGGAAGGGAAACAAGTCCGGCAAATGTATATCAATACATTTACTAGTCAAAACGTTTTAATTAATTAAAAAACCTATTTCTCATTTACATATATGTTTTATTTATTTTGTTTATCAATGACAACCTTCACAAAACTGAAATACTGCGAAAGGCTTCAGCCATTACTATCTGTGTGTCAACGATTTGCTGCTGCATCCTTCTTCGTTCTTCTTCGGCTGCCTTATCCATAGCAAACCTCTTGGTACATGAGTCTAGCACGTGGGCATAAATGTCGGCTGTTAACTGTCGTGTGCGGCATCTTGATGAGGATGCTGAAGTCGTCGACGGTGATTCAATTGTGTCATCCTCAATAATATCCTCGAAGGCAAATGACGCCGATGACGTTGGCGTGCCAGGCGAATCCAAGGATCCTTCCGGATTATCTGAAATCTTAAGATGAAAACATATTCAATTAGCATTCATAATTAATAATATATATGTACGTAAAGAAACACTTACTACACATCCAAACGTTGGGACAGATTCTAGCCCGTCTATTGCGCCGGCACCGAATATGTTGAGCGCCTTTTCCTCAAAGGGACTTAGCTGAGTTGCACACGGTGGGCCACCACCAGTTAAATTCTTGTGCACTTTGACTTTCCGTGCACGAGAACGCAACTGGTGTTTCCAGTAGCTTAAAGTCTGCAAAGAATGCATGTAACATTATATGTAATACCAAATTGACGTCTAATAGAAAAGCTTACCTGTTACCTATAAATACTTATACATATTTCATTAATATACACAAAATTACCTTGTTCGCTATGTTCTGCCATTATTTTGTAGATATTATTTTCCCAAAATCAAGTATTAGTAGACCACTCAGTAAGAAAAAAAAGCGCGAATATAATAGTTGTCAAAAACGATCAGTTTTTGACATTGCAACGAAGTCACCTCACCATGGTGACTATTCTTGTGTGTATTCTTGTGAGGTTTTCGCCAGAATACCTAATAGCTGAAACCTCACAAGGTAGGCATCATAATTTTCGCCTCACTGATATTTGTGCGTTGTGACCACATCATAACCAGAATAGGGGTGTAAATTACAAGAACGAATATCCAGTCATTATACATATTTTCAACATATTAGCTCAAGAAATAGAAAGTTCAGTGAACAAGCATCAGCATAAAGAGAAAAGAGGTTTAGCCAACATCGTATTTATGGATTATGATGACGAGCAGGAAATCAGGCAAAGATTAGAAATAAATGGCAAAAAAAACAAAATTGTAATTGACAGACTAAACAACCAAATTCGAATAAACTACCACTTTGACGAACTTATAAACAATGTAACAAAACATATAAATGGAGAACTACAAAGTCTAGGCAATGCAATTAATAGGGAATTCTTAGAAATGGCCCACATGCAGCAGGCATTCCAAATACAATATGATTTACAATTACTAACAGAACAAGTTAGGAGAGTAAAGGAAAATGTTTTAGCAAGTCAACTTGGAATCTTCGGAAGGGATTTTCTGTTACCAAAAGAACTAGAAGTGTTTAACATTACAATAAGTGATCATTACAATAAAGATGAATAAGTCAAACATAAAAAGTTCTGTAATTAGTTATAACGATCAAATAATGTTTGTACTAATGCTAACAAACTACTCAAGTGTTGAATATTTTAAGATATTAATTGAACCTGTACCAAATAGAACTAATCTAGAGTTAGCTACCGCTTACAGAGAATTTATAAGTGATGGAAAACACAACTACTGTAATGTAAATGGGACAACTGAAATAAAAGATTTAGAATTAATTAAAGATTCTTGTATTTCCAAAACTTTTACTAAAAATCCTAGATGTAATTTTAAGAATAATACGAACATAGAAATTAAGCGGCTGACCAATAACATTGTAATAACCAAAAATATCCCATAAGCTCAAGTAACACATAATTGTCATAATTTTAGTGTAAGCCTAATGGGTAATAATTTGATACGATTCGAGAATTGTAAAATAAGTATAAATGATACAAAATATGAAAATTTCTTGATGTACGACAACTTTATTATACCAAACCTCAATAATGTAACCATAGAGAAAATTGAAATGAAATTTTCTGCAGAAGAAATTAATATAAAGCACTTAGAAAATCGGAAAATGATAGAGGAAATTAAACTAAGGAACATCGCGCATGAACACGTAAATCTTTGGGCAACATCCATAATAATCATTATCTTAGTTCTCCACCCGGTAACCTCATTCCCTGTTGCACCTCAAACACGCGCAAAAGCATGATCAACGGTACGCAGATCATATTCGCATGCGCTTCCATCTTTGCGCTACACGCGCCGACATATGAAACCCTTAGTGCATTCCTTTCCCACAGACAAACTTCATCCAAAAGCTGTGTGAACGGTTTTATGTTTTAAATACCTGCAGAAAAGTTCAGTTCAGCAGTCAGTTGCACTCAGTCTTATTTTTGGTCTCGGATCGTCAGTCGTTATAAGCCATGTAATAAAAGAAATAAATGCAAAAAAAAGAAAGAAAAAAAATTAAAAGTTTTCTTATGCAAACGGCATACGGCATACATAACTATACCATTGCACTACGTGCACAAACATTTGGTGCCACCTGTGAGGTTGTGGGTTAATAACAGAAGCAAAAGTACTTACTTAAAAACGTACTAGAAAAAAAAAATACCGAATTCTCAGGAGACAAATTTCATTGGACTTACGGCATTTTACATACGTACACAAATTGCTTTCCATCAGAGGTAAGTGGCAGGTAAGTATGTGAATTTCAGAAGATAAGAGTATCTAGATATTTAATTCTCTTTTCAACAGTTCCTCTCCGTTTTGTACTTTCTTGCACATGGGTCATACAAAAAATGTATAGGAAATAATTACACCATTCCACTGAGTCAATCATCAGTTTCACGATGTGTGGACTACATTTGCAGGCTTATATTGCGGGTCAAGGGAAAGAGATAAGTGCCTTATAAACAAGATTGGTTGAAATCAGTAATTCAGTAATGGCTATACCAAAAATAACTCAATATCTTTAAAGGTTCTATCAAAAGTTTAACATCAAGGGGACAATCGGGGCTATTGATTGTACACATATTGCAATAGTCGCCCCGCCAAAGAATAATTCCAGAACTCCTGCGCATTTGTACATGAACAGAAAAGGCTTCCACAGCATAAATCTTGAAGCCGTAAGATTTTTTTTGATTAATGGCTCATTTTATGTTATTATTTTTATATCCTTGTGTTTAGGTTTGTGAACAAAATCTGAAGTTTCTGCATTTAAGCGCGAAATTCCCTGGATCATGCCATGATTGCGGCATTTGGACAACATCCTCAGTCCAAATGCAGCTTATTCAAAGTCATAACAGTCAGCAGTTCAAGTGGCTTGTGGATGATTCTGGATATCCATTAAGACATTGTTAATGACCCCAGTGGACAATCCTTCTTCGCAGAACGAGCTTGCATTCAATCAAGTTCACATAAAGGCCAGGAATGTGATTGAACGAGCTTTTGGTGTTCTGAAATCTCGTTTCAGATGTCTGTTAAAGCATCGAGTACTGCATTACTCCCATGAGAAGTCTGCAAATATTGTTTACACCTGTAGTATCTTGCATAATATCATGCAAAGTCGCAATATAGAAACATTTGAAGATAATCAGACTCCAGAACCAGCAATTTCAACGGATACCAGTGAAGAAAAGATTATTACGCTGAAGGGAAACAAGTCCGGCAAATGTTTATCAATACATATATGTTTTATTTATTTTGTTTATCAATGACAACCTTCACAAAACTGAAATACTGCGGAAGGCTTCAGCCATTACTTTCTGTGTGTCAACGATTTGCTGCTGCATCCTTCTTCGTTCTTCTTCGGCTGCCTTATCCATAGCAAACCTCTTGGTACATGAGTCTAGCACGTGGGCATAAATGTCGGCTGTTAACTGTCGTGTGCGGCATCTTGATGAGGATGCTGAAGTCGTCGACGGTGATTCAATTGTGTCATCCTCAATAATATCCTCGAAGGCAAATGACGCCGATGACGTTGGCGTGCCAGGCGAATCCAAGGATCCTTCCGGATTATCTGAAATCTTAAAATGAAAACATATTCAATTAGCATTCATAATTAATAATATATATGTACGTAAAGAAACACTTACTACACATCCAAACGTTGGGACAGATTCTAGCCCGTCTATTGCGGCCGCACCGAATATGTTGAGCGCCTTTTCCTCAAAGGGACTTAGCTGAGTTGCACACGGTGGGCCACCACCAGTTAAATTCTTGTGCACTTTGACTTTCCGTGCACGAGAACGCAACTGGTGTTTCCAGTAGCTTAAAGTCTGCAAAGAATGCATGTAACATTATATGTAATACCAAATTGACGTCTAATAGAAAAGCTTACCTGATACCTATAAATACTTATACATATTTCATTTATATACACAAAATTACCTTGTTCGCTATGTTCTGCCATTATTTTGTAGATATTATTTTCCCAAAATCAAGTATTAGTAGACCGCTCAGTAAGAAAAAAAAGCGCGAATATAATAGTTGTCAAAAACGATCAGTTTTTGACATTGCAACGAAGTCACCTCACCATGGTGACTATTCTTGTGTGTATTCTTGTGAGGTTTTCGCCAGAATACCTAATAGCTGAAACCTCACAAGGTAGGCATCATAATTTTCGCCTCACTGATATTTGTGCGTTGTGACCACATCATAACCAGAATAGGGGTGTAAATTACAAGAACGAATATCCAGTCATTATACATATTTTCAACATATTAGCTCAAGAAATAGAAAGTTCAGTGAACAAGCATCAGCATAAAGAGAAAAGAGGTTTAGCCAACATCGTATTTATGGATTATGATGACGAGCAGGAAATCAGGCAAAGATTAGAAATAAATGGCAAAAAAAACAAAATTGTAATTGACAGACTAAACAACCAAATTCGAATAAACTACCACTTTGACGAACTTATAAACAATGTAACAAAACATATAAATGGAGAACTACAAAGTCTAGGCAATGCAATTAATAGGGAATTCTTAGAAATGGCCCACATGCAGCAGGCATTCCAAATACAATATGATTTACAATTACTAACAGAACAAGTTAGGAGAGTAAAGGAAAATGTTTTAGCAAGTCAACTTGGAATCTTCGGAAGGGATTTTCTGTTACCGAAAGAACTAGAAGTGTTTAACATTACAATAAGTGATCATTATAATAAAGATGTATAAGTCAAACATAAAAAGTTCTGTAATTAGTTATAACGATCAAATAATTTTTGTACTAATGCTACCAAACTACTCAAGTATTGAATATTTTAAGATATTAATTGAACCTGTACCAAATAGAACTAATCTAGAGTTAGCTACCGCTTACAGAGAATTTATAAGTGATGGAAAACACAACTACTGTAATGTAAATGGGACAACTGAAATAAAAGATTTAGAATTAATTAAAGATTCTTGTATTTCCAAAACTTTTACTAAAAATCCCAGATGTAATTTTAAGAATAATACGAACATAGAAATTAAGCGGCTGACCAATAACATTGTAATAACCAAAAATATCCCATAAGCTCAAGTAACACATAATTGTCATAATTTTAGTGTAAGCCTAATGGGTAATAATTTGATACGACTCGAGAATTGTAAAATAAGTATAAATGATACAAAATATGAAAATTTCTTGATGTATGACAACTTTATTGTACCAAACCTCAATAATGTAACCATAGAGAAAATTGAAATGAAATTTTCTGCAGAAGAAATTAATATAAAGCACTTAGAAAATCGGAAAATGATAGAGGAAATTAAACTAAGGAACATTGCGCATGAACACGTACATCTTTGGGCAACATCCATAATAATCATTATCTTAGTTCTCCACCCGGTAACCCCATTCCCTGTTGCACCTCAAACACGCGCAAAATACATGATCAACGATACGCAGATCATGTTCGCATGCGCTTCCATCTTTGCGCTACACGCGCCGACATATGAAACCCTTAGTGCATTCCTTTCCCACAGACAAACTTCATCCAAAAGCTGTGTGAACGGTTTTATGTTTTAAATACCTGCAGAAAAGTTCAGTTCAGCAGTCAGTTGCACTCAGTCTTATTTTTGGTCTCGGATCGTCAGTCGTTATAAGTCATGTAATAAAAGAAATAAATGCAAAAAAAAAAAAGAAAGAAAAAAAATGATAAGGTTTTTTTTTGCAATCGGCATAAGGCATACAAAACTATACCATCGCACTATGTGAACAAACATTTGGTGACACCTGTGAGGTTGGATCTAATTACAGTAGCAAAAGTACTTACATAAAAACGTACGGGAAAAAAAAATACCGAATTCTCAGGAGACAAATTTCATTGGACTTACGGCATTTTACATACGTACACAAATTGCTTTCCATCAGAGGTAAGTGGCAGGTAAGTGTTTGAATTTCAGAAGATAAGAGTATCTAGATATTTAATTCTCTTTTCAACAGTTCCTCTCCGTTTTGTACTTTCTTGCACATGGGTCATACAAAAAATGTATAGGAAATAATTACACCATTCCACTGAGTCAATCATCAGTTTCACGATGTGTGGACTACATTTGCAGGCTTATATTGCGGGTCAAGGGAAAGAGATAAGTGCCTTATAAACAAGATTGGTTGAAATCAGTAATTCAGTAATGGCTATACCAAAAATAACTCAATATCTTTAAAGGTTCTATCAAAAGTTTAACATCAAGGGGACAATCGGGGCTATTGATTGTACACATATTGCAATAGTCGCCCCGCCAAAGAATAATTCCAGAACTCCTGCGCATTTGTATATGAACAGAAAAGGCTTCCACAGCATAAATGTTGAAGCCGTAAGATTTTTTTCGATTAATGGCTCATTTTATGTTATTATTTTTATATCCTTGTGCTTAGGTTTGTGAACAAAATCTGAAGTTTCTGCATTTAAGCGCGAAATTCCCTGGATCATGCCATGATTGCGGCATTTGGACAACATCCTCAGTCCAAATGCAGCTTATTCAAAGTCATAACTGTCAGCAGTTCAAGTGGCTTGTGGATGATTCTGGATATCCATTAAGACATTGTTAATGACCCCAGTGGATAATCTTTCTTCGCAGAACGAGCTTGCATTCAATCAAGTTCACATAAAGGCCAGGAATGTGATTGAACGAGCTTTTGGTGTTCTGAAATCTCGTTTCAGATGTCTGTTAAAGCATCGAGTACTGCATTACTCCCATGAGAAGTCTGCAAATATTGTTTACACCTGTAGTATCTTGCATAATATCATGCAAAGTCGCAATATAGAAACTTTTGAAGATAATCAGACTCCAGAACCAGCAATTTCAACGGATACCAGTGAAGAAAAGATTATTACGCTGAAGGGAAACAAGTCCGGCAAATGTATATCAATACATATATGTTTTATTTATTTTGTTTATCAATGACAACCTTCACAAAACTGAAATACTGCGAAAGGCTTCAGCCATTACTTTCTGTGTGTCAACGATTTGCTGCTGCATCCTTCTTCGTTCTTCTTCGGCTGCCTTATCCATAGCAAACCTCTTGGTACATGAGTCTAGCACGTGGGCATAAATGTCGGCTGTTAACTGTCGTGTGCGGCATCTTGATGAGGATGCTGAAGTCGTCGACGGTGATTCAATTGTGTCATCCTCAATAATATCCTCGAAGGCAAATGACGCCGATGACGTTGGCGTGCCAGGCGAATCCAAGGATCCTTCCGGATTATCTGAAATCTTAAAATGAAAACATATTCAATTAGCATTCATAATTAATAATATATATGTACGTAAAGAAACACTTACTACACATCCAAACGTTGGGACAGATTCTAGCCCGTCTATTGCGCCGGCACCGAATATGTTGAGCGCCTTTTTCTCAAAGGGACTTAGCTGAGTTGCACACGGTGGGCCACCACCAGTTAAATTCTTGTGCACTTTGACTTTCCGTGCACGAGAACGCAACTGGTGTTTCCAGTAGCTTAAAGTCTGCAAAGAATGCATGTAACATTATATGTAATACCAAATTGACGTCTAATAGAAAAGCTTACCTGTTACCTATAAATACTTATACATATTTCATTAATATAAACAATATTACCTTGTTCGCTATGTTCTGCCATTATTTTGTAGATATTATTTTCAGAAAATCAAGTATAAGTAGACCGCTCAGTAAGAAAAAAAAGCGCGAATATAATAGTTGTCAAAAAAAAATCAGTTTTTGACATTGCAACGAAGTCACCTCACCATGGTGACTATTCTTGTGTGTATTCTTGTGAGGTTTTCGCCAGAATACCTAATAGCTGAAACCTCACAAGGTAGGCATCATAATTTTCGCCTCACTGATATTTGTGCGTTGTGACCACATCATAACCAGAATAGGGGTGTAAATTACAAGAACGAATATCCAGTCATTATACATATTTTCAACATATTAGCTCAAGAAATAGAAAGTTCAGTGAATAAGCATCAGCATAAAGAGAAAAGAGGTTTAGCCAACATCGTATTTATGGATTATGATGACGAGCAGGAAATCAGGCAAAGATTAGAAATAAATGGCAAAAAAAACAAAATTGTAATTGACAGACTAAACAACCAAATTCGAATAAACTACCACTTTGACGAACTTGTAAACAATGTAACAAAACATATAAATGGAGAACTACAAAGTCTAGGCAATGCAATTAATAGGGAATTCTTAGAAATGGCCCACATGCAGCAGGCATTCCAAATACAATATGACATACAATTACTAACAGAACAAGTTAGGAGAGTAAAGGAAAATGTTTTAGCAAGTCAACTTGGAATCTTCGGAAGGGATTTTCTGTTACCAAAAGAACTAGAAGTGTTTAACATTACAATAAGTGATCATTACAATAAAGATGAATAAGTCAAACATAAAAAGTTCTGTAATTAGTTATAACGATCAAATAATTTTTGTACTAATGCTAACAAACTACTCAAGTGTTGAATATTTTAAGATATTAATTGAACCTGTACCAAATAGAACTAATCTAGAGTTAGCTACCGCTTACAGAGAATTTATAAGTGATGGAAAACACAACTACTGTAATGTAAATGGGACAACT
The DNA here is from genome assembly GCA_964034865.1 of Eristalis intricaria. NCBI lineage: Eukaryota > Metazoa > Arthropoda > Insecta > Diptera > Syrphidae > Eristalis > Eristalis intricaria. The sequence continues at coordinate 49,101,084 of OZ035873.1, read as the reverse complement.
GAAATAAAAGATTTAGAATTAATTAAAGATTCTTGTATTTCCAAAACTTTTACTAAAAATCCTAGATGTAATTTTAAGAATAATACGAACATAGAAATTAAGCGGCTGACCAATAACATTGTAATAACCAAAAATATCCCATAAGCTCAAGTAACACATAATTGTCATAATTTTAGTGTAAGCCTAATGGGTAATAATTTGATACGACTCGAGAATTGTAAAATAAGTATAAATGATACAAAATATGAAAATTTCTTGATGTATGACAACTTTATTGTACCAAACCTCAATAATGTAACCATAGAGAAAATTGAAATGAAATTTTCTGCAGAAGAAATTAATATAAAGCACTTAGAAAATCGGAAAATGATAGAGGAAATTAAACTAAGGAACATCGCGCATGAACACGTACATCTTTGGGCAACATCCATAATAATCATTATCTTAGTTCTCCACCCGGTAACCCCATTCCCTGTTGCACCTCAAACACGCGCAAAATACATGATCAACGATACGCAGATCATGTTCGCATGCGCTTCCATCTTTGCGCTACACGCGCCGACATATGAAACCCTTAGTGCATTCCTTTCCCACAGACAAACTTCATCCAAAAGCTGTGTGAACGGTTTTATGTTTTAAATACCTGCAGAAAAGTTCAGTTCAGCAGTCAGTTGCACTCAGTCTTATTTTTGGTCTCGGATCGTCAGTCGTTATAAGTCATGTAATAAAAGAAATAAATGCAAAAAAAAAAGAAAGAAAAAAAATGATAAGGTTTTTTTTTGCAATCGGCATAAGGCATACAAAACTATACCATCGCACTATGTGAACAAACATTTGGTGACACCTGTGAGGTTGGATCTAATTACAGTAGCAAAAGTACTTACATAAAAACGTACGGGAAAAAAAAATACCGAATTCTCAGGAGACAAATTTCATTGGACTTACGGCATTTTACATACGTACACAAATTGCTTTCCATCAGAGGTAAGTGGCAGGTAAGTGTTTGAATTTCAGAAGATAAGAGTATCTAGATATTTAATTCTCTTTTCAACAGTTCCTCTCCGTTTTGTACTTTCTTGCACATGGGTCATACAAAAAATGTATAGGAAATAATTACACCATTCCACTGAGTCAATCATCAGTTTCACGATGTGTGGACTACATTTGCAGGCTTATATTGCGGGTCAAGGGAAAGAGATAAGTGCCTTATAAACAAGATTGGTTGAAATCAGTAATTCAGTAATGGCTATACCAAAAATAACTCAATATCTTTAAAGGTTCTATCAAAAGTTTAACATCAAGGGGACAATCGGGGCTATTGATTGTACACATATTGCAATAGTCGCCCCGCCAAAGAATAATTCCAGAACTCCTGCGCATTTGTATATGAACAGAAAAGGCTTCCACAGCATAAATGTTGAAGCCGTAAGATTTTTTTCGATTAATGGCTCATTTTATGTTATTATTTTTATATCCTTGTGTTTAGGTTTGTGAACAAAATCTGAAGTTTCTGCATTTAAGCGCGAAATTCCCTGGATCATGCCATGATTGCTGCATTTGGACAACATCCTCAGTCCAAATGCAGCTTATTCAAAGTCATAACTGTCAGCAGTTCAAGTGGCTTGTGGATGATTCTGGATATCCATTAAGACATTGTTAATGACCCCAGTGGATAATCTTTCTTCGCAGAACGAGCTTGCATTCAATCAAGTTCACATAAAGGCCAGGAATGTGATTGAACGAGCTTTTGGTGTTCTGAAATCTCGTTTCAGATGTCTGTTAAAGCATCGAGTACTGCATTACTCCCATGAGAAGTCTGCAAATATTGTTTACACCTGTAGTATCTTGCATAATATCATGCAAAGTCGCAATATAGAAACTTTTGAAGATAATCAGACTCCAGAACCAGCAATTTCAACGGATACCAGTGAAGAAAAGATTATTACGCTGAAGGGAAACAAGTCCGGCAAATGTATATCAATACATATATGTTTTATTTATTTTGTTTATCAATGACAACCTTCACAAAACTGAAATACTGCGAAAGGCTTCAGCCATTACTTTCTGTGTGTCAACGATTTGCTGCTGCATCCTTCTTCGTTCTTCTTCGGCTGCCTTATCCATAGCAAACCTCTTGGTACATGAGTCTAGCACGTGGGCATAAATGTCGGCTGTTAACTGTCGTGTGCGGCATCTTGATGAGGATGCTGAAGTCGTCGACGGTGATTCAATTGTGTCATCCTCAATAATATCCTCGAAGGCAAATGACACCGATGACGTTGGCGTGCCAGGCGAATCCAAGGATCCTTCCGGATTATCTGAAATCTTAAAATGAAAACATATTCAATTAGCATTCATAATTAATAATATATATGTACGTAAAGAAACACTTACTACACATCCAAACGTTGGGACAGATTCTAGCCCGTCTATTGCGCCGGCACCGAATATGTTGAGCGCCTTTTTCTCAAAGGGACTTAGCTGAGTTGCACACGGTGGGCCACCACCAGTTAAATTCTTGTGCACTTTGACTTTCCGTGCACGAGAACGCAACTGGTGTTTCCAGTAGCTTAAAGTCTGCAAAGAATGCATGTAACATTATATGTAATACCAAATTGACGTCTAATAGAAAAGCTTACCTGTTACCTATAAATACTTATACATATTTCATTAATATAAACAATATTACCTTGTTCGCTATGTTCTGCCATTATTTTGTAGATATTATTTTCCCAAAATCAAGTATAAGTAGACCGCTCAGTAAGAAAAAAAAGCGCGAATATAATAGTTGTCAAAAAAAAAATCAGTTTTTGACATTGCAACGAAGTCACCTCACCATGGTGACTATTCTTGTGTGTATTCTTGTGAGGTTTTCGCCAGAATACCTAATAGCTGAAACCTCACAAGGTAGGCATCATAATTTTCGCCTCACTGATATTTGTGCGTTGTGACCACATCATAACCAGAATAGGGGTGTAAATTACAAGAACGAATATCCAGTCATTATACATATTTTCAACATATTAGCTCAAGAAATAGAAAGTTCAGTGAATAAGCATCAGCATAAAGAGAAAAGAGGTTTAGCCAACATCGTATTTATGGATTATGATGACGAGCAGGAAATCAGGCAAAGATTAGAAATAAATGGCAAAAAAAACAAAATTGTAATTGACAGACTAAACAACCAAATTCGAATAAACTACCACTTTGACGAACTTGTAAACAATGTAACAAAACATATAAATGGAGAACTACAAAGTCTAGGCAATGCAATTAATAGGGAATTCTTAGAAATCGCCCACATGCAGCAGGCATTCCAAATACAATATGACATACAATTACTAACAGAACAAGTTAGGAGCGCAAAGGAAAATGTTTTATCAAGTCAACTTGGAATCTTCGGAAGGGATTTTCTGTTACCGAAAGAACTAGAAGTGTTTAACATTACAATAAGTGATCATTATAATAAAGATGTATAAGTCAAACATAAAAAGTTCTGTAATTAGTTATAACGATCAAATAATTTTTGTACTAATGCTAACAAACTACTCAAGTGTTGAATATTTTAAGATATTAATTGAACCTGTACCAAATAGAACTAATCTAGAGTTAGCTACCGCTTACAGAGAATTTATAAGTGATGGAAAACACAACTACTGTAATGTAAATGGGACAACTGAAATAAAAGATTTAGAATTAATTAAAGATTCTTGTATTTCCAAAACTTTTACTAAAAATCCTAGATGTAATTTTAAGAATAATACGAACATAGAAATTAAGCGGCTGACCAATAACATTGTAATAACCAAAAATATCCCATAAGCTCAAGTAACACATAATTGTCATAATTTTAGTGTAAGCCTAATGGGTAATAATTTGATACGATTCGAGAATTGTAAAATAAGTATAAATGATACAAAATATGAAAATTTCTTGATGTACGACAACTTTATTATACCAAACCTCAATAATGTAACCATAGAGAAAATTGAAATGAAATTTTCTGCAGAAGAAATTAATATAAAGCACTTAGAAAATCGGAAAATGATAGAGGAAATTAAACTAAGGAACATCGCGCATGAACACGTAAATCTTTGGGCAACATCCATAATAATCATTATCTTAGTTCTCCACCCGGTAACCTCATTCCCTGTTGCACCTCAAACACGCGCAAAAGCATGATCAACGGTACGCAGATCATATTCGCATGCGCTTCCATCTTTGCGCTACACGCGCCGACATATGAAACCCTTAGTGCATTCCTTTCCCACAGACAAACTTCATCCAAAAGCTGTGTGAACGGTTTTATGTTTTAAATACCTGCAGAAAAGTTCAGTTCAGCAGTCAGTTGCACTCAGTCTTATTTTTGGTCTCGGATCGTCAGTCGTTATAAGCCATGTAATAAAAGAAATAAATGCAAAAAAAAGAAAGAAAAAAAATTAAAAGTTTTCTTATGCAAACGGCATACGGCATACATAACTATACCATTGCACTACGTGCACAAACATTTGGTACCACCTGTGAGGTTGTGGGTTAATAACAGAAGCAAAAGTACTTACTTAAAAACGTACTAGAAAAAAAAAATACCGAATTCTCAGGAGACAAATTTCATTGGACTTACGGCATTTTACATACGTACACAAATTGCTTTCCATCAGAGGTAAGTGGCAGGTAAGTGTTTGAATTTCAGAAGATAAGAGTATCTAGATATTTAATTCTCTTTTCAACAGTTCCTCTCCGTTTTGTACTTTCTTGCACATGGGTCATACAAAAAATGTATAGGAAATAATTACACCATTCCACTGAGTCAATCATCAGTTTCACGATGTGTGGACTACATTTGCAGGCTTATATTGCGGGTCAAGGGAAAGAGATAAGTGCCTTATAAACAAGATTGGTTGAAATCAGTAATTCAGTAATGGCTATACCAAAAATAACTCAATATCTTTAAAGGTTCTATCAAAAGTTTAACATCAAGGGGACAATCGGGGCTATTGATTGTACACATATTGCAATAGTCGCCCCGCCAAAGAATAATTCCAGAACTCCTGCGCATTTGTACATGAACAGAAAAGGCTTCCACAGCATAAATGTTGAAGCCGTAAGATTTTTTTTGATTAATGGCTCATTTTATGTTATTATTTTTATATCCTTGTGCTTAGGTTTGTGAACAAAATCTGAAGTTTCTGCATTTAAGCGCGAAATTCCCTGGATCATGGCATGATTGCGGCATTTGGACAACATCCTCAGTCCAAATGCAGCTTATTCAAAGTCATAACAGTCAGCAGTTCAAGTGGCTTGTGGATGGTTCTGGATATCCATTAAGACATTGTTAATGACCCCAGTGGATAATCCTTCTTCGCAGAACGAGCTTGCATTCAATCAAGTTCACATAAAGGCCAGGAATGTGATTGAACGAGCTTTTGGTGTTCTGAAATCTCGTTTCAGATGTCTGTTAAAGCATCGAGTACTGCATTACTCCCATGAGAAGTCTGCAAATATTGTTTACACCTGTAGTATCTTGCATAATATCATGCAAAGTCGCAATATAGAAACATTTGAAGATAATCAGACTCCAGAACCAGCAATTTCAACGGATACCAGTGAAGAAAAGATTATTACGCTGAAGGGTAACAAGTCCGGCAAATGTATATCAATACATTTACTAGTCAAAACGTTTTAATTAATTAAAAACCCTATTTCTCATTTACATATATGTTTCATTTATTTTGTTTATCAATGACAACCTTCACAAAACTGAAATACTGCGAAAGGCTTCAGCCATTACTTTCTGTGTGTCAACGATTTGCTGCTGCATCCTTCTTCGTTCTTCTTCGGCTGCCTTATCCATAGCAAACCTCTTGGTACATGAGTCTAGCACGTGGGCATAAATGTCGGCTGTTAACTGTCGTGTGCGGCATCTTGATGAGGATGCTGAAGTCGTCGACGGTGATTCAATTGTGTCATCCTCAATAATATCCTCGAAGGCAAATGACGCCGATGACGTTGGCGTGCCAGGCGAATCCAAGGATCCTTCCGGATTATCTGAAATCTTAAAATGTAAACATATTCAATTAGCATTCATATATAATAATATATATGTACGTAAAGAAACACTTACTACACATCCAAACGTTGGGACAGATTCTAGCCCGTCTATTGCGCCGGCACCGAATATGTTGAGCGCCTTTTCCTCAAAGGGACTTAGCTGAGTTGCACACGGTGGGCCACCACCAGTTAAATTCTTGTGCACTTTGACTTTCCGTGCACGAGAACGCAACTGGTGTTTCCAGTAGCTTAAAGTCTGCAAAGAATGCATGTAACATTATATGTAATACCAAATTGACGTCTAATAGAAAAGCTTACCTGTTACCTATAAATACTTATACATATTTCATTAATATACACAAAATTACCTTGTTCGCTATGTTCTGCCATTATTTTGTAGATATTATTTTCCCAAAATCAAGTATTAGTAGACCGCTCAGTAAGAAAAAAAAGCGCGAATATAATAGTTGTCAAAAAAGATCAGTTTTTGACATTGCAACGAAGTCACCTCACCATGGTGACTATTCTTGTGTGTATTCTTGTGAGGTTTTCGCCAGAATACCTAATAGCTGAAACCTCACAAGGTAGGCATCATAATTTTCGCCTCACTGATATTTGTGCGTTGTGACCACATCATAACCAGAATAGGGGTGTAAATTACAAGAACGAATATCCAGTCAGTATACATATTTTCAACATATTAGCTCAAGTAATAGAAAGTTCAGTGAATAAGCATCAGCATAAAGAGAAAAGAGGTTTAGCCAACATCGTATTTATGGATTATGATGACGAGCAGGAAATCAGGCAAAGATTAGAAATAAATGGCAAAAAAAACAAAATTGTAATTGACAGACTAAACAACCAAATTCGAATAAACTACCACTTTGACGAACTTATAAACAATGTAACAAAACATATAAATGGAGAACTACAAAGTCTAGGCAATGCAATTAATAGGGAATTCTTAGAAATCGCCCACGTGCAGCAGGCATTCCAAATACAATATGACATACAATTACTAACAGAACAAGTTAGGAGCGTAAAGGAAAATGTTTTATCAAGTCAACTTGGAATCTTCGGAAGGGATTTTCTGTTACCGAAAGAACTAGAAGTGTTTAACATTACAATAAGTGATCATTATAATAAAGATGTATAAGTCAAACATAAAAAGTTCTGTAATTAGTTATAACGATCAAATAATTTTTGTACTAATGCTAACAAACTACTCAAGTATTGAATATTTTAAGATATTAATTGAACCTGTACCAAATAGAACTAATCTAGAGTTAGCTACCGCTTACAGAGAATTTATAAGTGATGGAAAACACAACTACTGTAATGTAAATGGGACAACTGAAATAAAAGATTTAGAATTAATTAAAGATTCTTGTATTTCCAAAACTTTTACTAAAAATCCCAGATGTAATTTTAAGAATAATACGAACATAGAAATTAAGCGGCTGACCAATAACATTGTAATAACCAAAAATATCCCATAAGCTCAAGTAACACATAATTGTCATAATTTTAGTGTAAGCCTAATGGGTAATAATTTGATACGACTCGAGAATTGTAAAATAAGTATTAATTATACAAAATATGAAAATTTCTTGATGTATGACAACTTTATTATACCAAACCTCAATAATGTAACCATAGAGAAAATTGAAATGAAATTTTCTGCAGAAGAAATTAATATAAAGCACTTAGAAAATCGGAAAATGATAGAGGAAATTAAACTAAGGAACATCGCGCATGAACACGTACATCTTTGGGCAACATCCATAATAATCATTATCTTAGTTCTCCACCCGGTAACCCCATTCCCTGTTGCACCTCAAACACGCGCAAAATACATGATCAACGATACGCAGATCATGTTCGCATGCGCTTCCATCTTTGCGCTACACGCGCCGACATATGAAACCCTTAGTGCATTCCTTTCCCACAGACAAACTTCATCCAAAAGCTGTGTGAACGGTTTTATGTTTTAAATACCTGCAGAAAAGTTCAGTTCAGCAGTCAGTTGCACTCAGTCTTATTTTTGGTCTCGGATCGTCAGTCGTTATAAGTCATGTAATAAAAGAAATAAATGCAAAAAAAAAGAAAGAAAAAAAATGATAAGGTTTTTTTTTTGCAATCGGCATAAGGCATACAAAACTATACCATCGCACTATGTGAACAAACATTTGGTGACACCTGTGAGGTTGGATCTAATTACAGTAGCAAAAGTACTTACATAAAAACGTACGGGAAAAAAAAATACCGAACTCTCAGGAGACAAATTTCATTGGACTTACGGCATTTTACATACGTACATAAATTGCTTTCCATCAGAGGTAAGTGGCAGGTAAGTGTGTGAATTTCAGAAGATAAGAGTATCTAGATATTTAATTCTCTTTTCAACAGATCCTCTCCGTTTTGTACTTTCTTGCACATGAGTCATACAAAAAATGTATAGGAAATAATTACACCATTCCACTGAGTCAATCATCAGTTTCACGATGTGTGGACTACATTTGCAGGCTTATATTGCGGGTCAAGGGAAAGAGATAAGTGCCTTATAAACAAGATTGGTTGAAATCAGTAATTCAGTAATGGCTATACCAAAAATAACTCAATATCTTTAAAGGTTCTATCAAAAGTTTAACATCAAGGGGACAATCGGGGCTATTGATTGTACACATATTGCAATAGTCGCCCCGCCAAAGAATAATTCCAGAACTCCTGCGCATTTGTACATGAACAGAAAAGGCTTCCACAGCATAAATGTTGAAGCCGTAAGATTTTTTTTGATTAATGGCTCATTTTATGTTATTATTTTTATATCCTTGTGTTTAGGTTTGTGAACAAAATCTGAAGTTTCTGCATCTAAGCGCGAAATTCCCTGGATCATGCCATGATTGCGGCATTTGGACAACATCCTCAGTCCAAATGCAGCTTATTCAAAGTCACAACAGTCAGCAGTTCAAGTGGCTTGTGGATGATTCTGGATATCCATTAAGACATTGTTAATGACCCCAGTGGATAATCTTTCTTCGCAGAACGAGCTTGCATTCAATCAAGTTCACATAAAGGCCAGGAATGTGATTTAACGAGCTTTTGGTGTTCTGAAATCTCGTTTCAGATGTCTGTTAAAGCATCGAGTACTGCATTACTCCCATGAGAAGTCTGCAAATATTGATTACACCTGTAGTATCTTGCATAATATCATGCAAAGTCGCAATATAGAAACTTTTGAAGATAATCAGACTCCAGAACCAGCAATTTCAACGGATACCAGTGAAGAAAAGATTATTACGCTGAAGGGAAACAAGTCCGGCAAATGTATATCAATACATTTACTAGTCAAAACGTTTTAATTAATTAAAAAACCTATTTCTCATTTACATATATGTTTTATTTATTTTGTTTATCAATGACAACCTTCACAAAACTGAAATACTGCGAAAGGCTTCAGCCATTACTTTCTGTGTGTCAACGATTTGCTGCTGCATCCTTATTCGTTCTTCTTCGGCTACCTTATCCATAGCAAACCTCTTGGTACATGAGTCTAGCACGTGGGCATAAATATCGGCTGTTAATTGTCGTGTGCGGCATCTTGATGAGGATGCTGAAGTCGTCGACGGTGATTCAATTGTGTCATCCTCAATAATATCCTCGAAGGCAAATGACGCCGATGACGTTGGCGTGCCAGGTGAATCCAAGGATCCTTCCGGATTATCTGAAATCTTAAAATGAAAACATATTCAATTAGCATTCATAATTAATAATATATATGTACGTAAAGAAACACTTACTACACATCCAAACGTTGGGACAGATTCTAGCCCGTCTATTGCGCCGGCACCGAATATGTTGAGCGCCTTTTTCTCAAAGGGACTTAGCTGAGTTGCACACGGTGGGCCACCACCAGTTAAATTCTTGTGCACTTTGACTTTCCGTGCACGAGAACGCAACTGGTGTTTCCAGTGCTTTGACGAACTTATAAACAATGTAACAAAACATATAAATGGAGAACTACAAAGTCTAGGCAATGCAATTAATAGGGAATTCTTAGAAATGGCCCATATGCAGCAGGCATTCCAAATACAATATGACATACAATTACTAACAGAACAAGTTAGGAGAGTAAAGGAAAATGTTTTAGCAAGTCAACTTGGAATCTTCGGAAGGGATTTTCTGTTACCGAAAGAACTAGAAGTGTTTAACATTACAATAAGTGATCATTATAATAAAGATGTATAAGTCAAACATAAAAAGTTCTGTAATTAGTTATAACGATCAAATAATTTTTGTACTAATGCTACCAAACTACTCAAGTGTTGAATATTTTAAGATATTAATTGAACCTGTACCAAATAGAACTAATCTAGGGTTAGCTACCGCTTACAGAGAATTTATAAGTGATGGAAAACACAACTACTGTAATGTAAATGGGACAACTTAAATAAAAGATTTAGAATTAATTAAAGATTCTTGTATTTCCAAAACTTTTACTAAAAATCCTAGATGTAATTTTAAGAATAATACGAACATAGAAATTAAGCGGCTAACCAATAACATTGTAATAACCAAAAATATCCCATAAGCTCAAGTAACACATAATTGTCATAATTTTAGTGTAAGCCTAATGGGTAATAATGTGATACGATTCGAGAATTGTAAAATAAGTATAAATGATACAAAATATGAAAATGTCTTGATGTACGACAACTTTATTATACCAAACCTCAATAATGTAACCATAGAGAAAATTGAAATGAAATTTTCTGCAGAAGAAATTAATATAAAGCACTTAGAAAATCGGAAAATGATAGAGGAAATTAAACTAAGGAACATCGCGCATGAACACGTAAATCTTTGGGCAACATCCATAATAATCATTATCTTAGTTCTCCACCCGGTAACCTCATTCCCTGTTGCACCTCAAACACGCGCAAAAGCATGATCAACGGTACGCAGATCATATTCGCATGCGCTTCCATCTTTGCGCTACACGCGCCGACATATGAAACCCTTAGTGCATTCCTTTCCCACAGACAAACTTCATCCAAAAGCTGTGTGAACGGTTTTATGTTTTAAATACCTGCAGAAGAGTTCAGTTCAGCAGTCAGTTGCACTCAGTCTTATTTTTGGTCTCGGATCGTCAGTCGTTATAAGTCATGTAATAAAAGAAATAAATGCAAAAAAAAAAGAAAGAAAAAAAATGATAAGGTTTTTTTTTTGCAATCGGCATAAGGCATACAAAACTATACCATCGCACTACGTGAACAAACATTTGGTGACACCTGTGAGGTTGGATCTAATTACAGTAGCAAAAGTAGTTACATAAAAACGTACGGGAAAAAAAAAAATTGCTTTCCCTCAGAAGTAAGTGGCAGGTAAGTGTGTGAATTTCAGAAGATAAGAGTATCTAGATATTAAATTCTCTTTTCAACAGTTCCTCTCCGTTTTGTACTTTCTTACACATGGGTCATACAAAAAATGTATAGGAAATAATTACACCATTCCACTGAGTCAATCATCAGTTTCACGATGTGTGGACTACACTGGCAGGCTTATACTGCGGGATACCAGAACTTTGTACATGAACAGAAAAGGCTTCCACAGCATAAATGTTGAAGCCGTAAGATTTTGTTTGATTAACGGCTCATTTAATGTTATTATTTTTATATTCTTGTGTGTAGGTTTGTGATCAAAATCTGAAGTTTCTGCATTTTAATGCGAAATTCCCTGGATCATGCCATGATTCCGGCGTTTGGACAACATCGTCAGTCCGAATGCAGCTTATTCAAAGTCATAACAGCGGGCAGTTCAAGTGGCTTGTGGATGATTCTGGATATCCATTAAAACATGGTTAATGACCTCAGTGGATAATCCTTCTTCGCAGAACGAGCTTGCATTCAATCAAGTTCACATAAAGGCCAGGAATGTGATTGAACGAGCTTTTGGTGTTCTGAAATCTCGTTTCAGATGTCTGTTAAAGCATCGAGTACTGCATTACTCCCATGAGAAGTCTGCAAATATTGTTTACACCTGTAGTATCTTGCATAATATCATGCAAAGTCGCAATATAGAAACATTTGAAGATAATCAGACTCCAGAACCAGCAATTTCAACGGATACCAGTGAAGAAAAGATTATTACGCGGAAGGGAAACAAGTCCGGCAAATGTATATCAATACATTTACTAGTCAAAACGTTTTAATTAATTAAAAAACCTATTTCTCATTTACATATATGTTTTATTTATTTTGTTTATCAATGACAACCTTCACAAAACTGAAATACTGCGAAAGGCTTCAGCCATTACTTTCTGTGTGTCAACGATTTGCTGCTGCATCCTTCTTCGTTCTTCTTCGGCTGCCTTATCCATAGCAAACCTCTTGGTACATGAGTCTAGCACGTGGGCATAAATGTCGGCTGTTAACTGTCGTGTGCGGCATCTTGATGAGGATGCTGAAGTCGTCGACGGTGATTCAATTGTGTCATCCTCAATAATATCCTCGAAGGCAAATGACGCCGATGACGTTGGCGTGCCAGGCGAATCCAAGGATCCTTCCGGATTATCTGAAATCTTAAGATGAAAACATATTCAATTAGCATTCATAATTAATAATATATATGTACGTAAAGAAACACTTACTACACATCCAAACGTTGGGACAGATTCTAGCCCGTCTATTGCGCCGGCACCGAATATGTTGAGCGCCTTTTCCTCAAAGGGACTTAGCTGAGTTGCACACGGTGGGCCACCACCAGTTAAATTCTTGTGCACTTTGACTTTCCGTGCACGAGAACGCAACTGGTGTTTCCAGTAGCTTAAAGTCTGCAAAGAATGCATGTAACATTATATGTAATACCAAATTGACGTCTAATAGAAAAGCTTACCTGTTACCTATAAATACTTATACATATTTCATTAATATACACAAAATTACCTTGTTCGCTATGTTCTGCCATTATTTTGTAGATATTATTTTCCCAAAATCAAGTATTAGTAGACCGCTCAGTAAGAAAAAAAAGCGCGAATATAATAGTTGTCAAAAAAGATCAGTTTTTGACATTGCAACGAAGTCACCTCACCATGGTGACTATTCTTGTGTGTATTCTTGTGAGGTTTTCGCCAGAATACCTAATAGCTGAAACCTCACAAGGTAGGCATCATAATTTTCGCCTCACTGATATTTGTGCGTTGTGACTACATCATAACCAGAATAGGGGTGTAAATTACAAGAACGAATATCCAGTCAGTATACATATTTTCAACATATTAGCTCAAGTAATAGAAAGTTCAGTGAATAAGCATCAGCATAAAGAGAAAAGAGGTTTAGCCAACATCGTATTTATGGATTATGATGACGAGCAGGAAATTAGGCAAAGATTAGAAATAAATGGCAAAAATAACAAAATTGTAATTGACAAACTAAACAACTAAATTCGAATAAACTACCACTTTGACGAACTTATAAACAATGTAACAAAACATATAAATGGAGAACTACAAAGTCTAGGCAATGCAATTAATAGGGAATTCTTAGAAATCGCCCACATGCAGCAGGCATTCCAAATACAATATGACATACAATTACTAACAGAACAAGTTAGGAGCGCAAAGGAAAATGTTTTATCAAGTCAACTTGGAATCTTCGGAAGGGATTTTCTGTTACCGAAAGAACTAGAAGTGTTTAACATTACAATAAGTGATCATTATAATAAAGATGTATAAGTCAAACATAAAAAGTTCTGTAATTAGTTATAACGATCAAATAATTTTTGTACTAATGCTACCAAACTACTCAAGTGTTGAATATTTTAAGATATTAATTGAACCTGTACCAAATAGAACTAATCTAGAGTTAGCTACCGCTTACAGAGAATTTATAAGTGATGGAAAACACAACTACTGTAATGTAAATGGGACAACTGAAATAAAAGATTTAGAATTAATTAAAGATTCTTGTATTTCCAAAACTTTTACTAAAAATCCCAGATGTAATTTTAAGAATAATACGAACATAGAAATTAAGCGGCTGACCAATAACATTGTAATAACCAAAAATATCCCATAAGCTCAAGTAACACATAATTGTCATAATTTTAGTGTAAGCCTAATGGGTAATAATTTGATACGACTCGAGAATTGTAAAATAAGTATAAATGATACAAAATATGAAAATTTCTTGATGTATGACAACTTTATTATACCAAACCTCAATAATGTAACCATAGAGAAAATTGAAATGATATTTTCTGCAGAAGAAATTAATATAAAGCACTTAGAAAATAGAGAAAGAACTTTAGAAAAAATGATAGAGGAAATTAAACTAAGGAACATCGCGCATGAACACGTACATCCTTGGGCAACATCCATAATAATCATTATCTTAGTTCTCCACCCGGTAACCCTATTCCCTGTTGCACCCCAAACACGCGCAAAATACATGATCAACGATACGCAGATCATGTTCGCATTCGCTTCCATCTTTGCGCTACACGCGCCGACATATGAAACCCTTAGTGCATTCCTTTCCCACAGACAAACTTCATCCAAAAGCTGTGTGAACGGTTTTATGTTTTAAATACCTGCAGAAGAGTTCAGTTCAGCAGTCAGTTGCACTCAGTCTTATTTTTGGTCTCGGATCGTCAGTCGTTATAAGTCATGTAATAAAAGAAATAAATGCAAAAAAAAAGAAAGAAAAAAAATGAAAAGTTTTTTTTTTTGCAATCGGCATAAGGCATACAAAACTATACCATCGCACTACGTGAACAAACATTTGGTGACACCTGTGAGGTTGGATCTAATTACAGTAGCAAAAGTACTTACATAAAAACGTACGGAAAAAAAAAATTGCTTTCCCTCAGAAGTAAGTGGCAGGTAAGTGTGTGAATTTCAGAAGATAAGAGTATCTAGATATTAAATTCTCTTTTCAACAGTTCCTCTCCGTTTTGTACTTTCTTACACATGGGTCATACAAAAAATGTATAGGAAATAATTACACCATTCCACTGAGTCAATCATCAGTTTCACGATGTGTGGACTACATTTGCAGGCTTATACTGCGGGATACCAGAACTTTGTACATGTACAGAAAAGGCTTCCACAGCATAAATGTTGAAGCCGTAAGATTTTGTTTGATTAATGGCTCATTTAATGTTATTATTTTTATATTCTTGTGTGTAGGTTTGTGATCAAAATCTGAAGTTTCTGCATTTTAATGCGAAATTCCCTGGATCATGCCATGATTCCGGCGTTTGGACATAACAGCGGGCAGTTCAAGTGGCTTGTGGATGATTCTGGATATCCATTAAAACATGGTTAATGACCCCAGTGGATAATCCTTCTTCGCAGAACGAGCTTGCATTCAATCAAGTTCACATAAAGGCCAGGAATGTGATTGAACGAGCTTTTGGTGTTCTGAAATCTCGTTTCAGATGTCTGTTAAAGCATCGAGTACTGCATTACTCCCATGAGAAGTCTGCAAATATTGTTTACACCTGTAGTATCTTGCATATTATCATGCAAAGTCGCAATATAGAAACATTTGAAGATAATCAGACTCCAGAACCAGCAATTTCAACGGATACCAGTGAAGAAAAGATTATTACGCTGAAGGGAAACAAGTCCGGCAAATGTATATCAATACATTTACTAGTCAAAACGTTTTAATTAATTAAAAACCCTATTTCTCATTTACATATATGTTTTATTTATTTTGTTTATCAATGACAACCTTCACAAAACAGAAATACTGCGAAAGGCTTCAGCCATTACTTTCTGTGTGTCAACGATTTGCTGCTGCATCCTTATTCGTTCTTCTTCGGCTGCCTTATCCATAGCCAACCTCTTGGTACATGAGTCTAGCACGTGGGCATAAATGTCGGCTGTTAATTGTCGTGTGCGGCATCTTGATGAGGATGCTGAAGTCGTCGACGGTGATTCAATTGTGTCATCCTCAATAATATCCTCGAAGGCAAATGACGCCGATGACGTTGGCGTGCCAGGCGAATCCAAGGATCCTTCCGGATTATCTGAAATCTTAAAATGAAAACATATTCAATTTGCATTCATAATTAATAATATATATGTACGTAAAGAAACACTTACTACACATCCAAACGTTGGGACAGATTCTAGCCCGTCTATTGCGCCGGCACCGAATATGTTGAGCGCCTTTTCCTCAAAGGGACTTAGCTGAGTTGCACACGGTGGGCCACCACCAGTTAAATTATTGTGCACTTTGACTTTCCGTGCACGAGAACGCAACTGGTGTTTCCAGTAGCTTAAAGTCTGCAAAGAATGCATGTAACATTATATGTAATACCAAATTGACGTCTAATAGAAAAGCTTACCTGTTACCTATAAATACTTATACATATTTCATTAATATACACAAAATTACCTTGTTCGCTATGTTCTGCCATTATTTTGTAGATATTATTTTCCCAAAATCAAGTATTAGTAGACCGCTCAGTAAGAAAAAAAAGCGCGAATATAATAGTTGTCAAAAAAGATCAGTTTTTGACATTGCAACGAAGTCACCTCACCATGGTGACTATTCTTGTGTGTATTCTTGTGAGGTTTTCGCCAGAATACCTCACAAGGAAGGCATCATAATTTTCGCCTCACTGACATTCGTGCGTTGTGACCACATCATAACCAGAATAGGGGTGTAAATTACAAGAACGAATATCCAGTCATTATACATATTTTCAACATATTAGCTCAAGAAATAGAAAGTTCAGTGAATAAGCATCAGCATAAAGAGAAAAGAGGTTTAGCCAACATCGTATTTATGGATTATGATGACGAGCAGGAAATCAGGCAAAGATTAGAAATAAATGGCAAAAAAAACAAAATTGTAATTGACAGACTAAACAACCAAATTCGAATAAACTACCACTTTGACGAACTTATAAACAATGTAACAAAACATATAAATGGAGAACTACAAAGTCTAGGCAATGCAATTAATAGGGAATTCTTAGAAATCGCCCACGTGCAGCAGGCATTCCAAATACAATATGACATACAATTACTAACAGAACAAGTTAGGAGCGTAAAGGAAAATGTTTTATCAAGTCAACTTGGAATCTTCGGAAGGGATTTTCTGTTACCGAAAGAACTAGAAGTGTTTAACATTACAATAAGTGATCATTATAATAAAGATGTATAAGTCAAACATAAAAAGTTCTGTAATTAGTTATAACGATCAAATAATTTTTGTACTAATGCTACCAAACTACTCAAGTGTTGAATATTTTAAGATATTAATTGAACCTGTACCAAATAGAACTAATCTAGAGTTAGCTACCGCTTACAGAGAATTTATAAGTGATGGAAAACACAACTACTGTAATGTAAATGGGACAACTGAAATAAAAGATTTAGAATTAATTAAAGATTCTTGTATTTCCAAAACGTTTACTAAAAATCCCAGATGTAATTTTAAGAATAATACGAACATAGAAATTAAGCGGCTGACCAATAACATTGTAATAACCAAAAATATCCCATAAGCTCAAGTAACACATAATTGTCATAATTTTAGTGTAAGCCTAATGGGTAATAATTTGATACGACTCGAGAATTGTAAAATAAGTATAAATGATACAAAATATGAAAATTTCTTGATGTATGACAACTTTATTATACCAAACCTCAATAATGTAACCATAGAGAAAATTGAAATGATATTTTCTGCAGAAGAAATTAATATAAAGCACTTAGAAAATCGGAAAATGATAGAGGAAATTAAACTAAGGAACATCGCGCATGAACACGTACATCTTTGGGCAACATCCATAATAATCATTATCTTAGTTCTCCACCCGGTAACCCCATTCCCTGTTGCACCCCAAACACGCGCAAAATACATGATCAACGATACGCAGATCATGTTCGCATGCGCTTCCATCTTTGCGCTACACGCGCCGACATATGAAACCCTTAGTGCATTCCTTTCCCACAGACAAACTTCATCCAAAAGCTGTGTGAACGGTTTTATGTTTTAAATACCTGCAGAAGAGTTCAGTTCAGCAGTCAGTTGCACTCAGTCTTATTTTTGGTCTCGGATCGTCAGTCGTTATAAGTCATGTAATAAAAGAAATAAATGCAAAAAAAAAGAAAGAAAAAAAATGATAAGGTTTTTTTTTTGCAATCGGCATAAGGCATACAAAACTATACCATCGCACTATGTGAACAAACATTTGGTGACACCTGTGAGGTTGGATCTAATTACAGTAGCAAAAGTACTTACATAAAAACGTACGGGAAAAAAAAAATTGCTTTCCCTCAGAAGTAAGTGGCAGGTAAGTGTGTGAATTTCAGAAGATAAGAGTACCTAGATATTAAATTCTCTTTTCAACAGTTCCTCTCCGTTTTGTACTTTCTTACACATGGGTCATACAAAAAATGTATAGGAAATAATTACACCATTCCACTGAGTCAATCATCAGTTTTACGATGTGTGGACTACATTGGTAGGCTTATACTGCGGAATACCAGAACTTTGTACATGAACAGAAAAGGCTTCCACAGCATAAATGTTGAAGCCGTAAGATTTTGTTTGATTAATGGCTCATTTAATGTTATTATTTTTATATTCTTGTGTGTAGGTTTGTGATCAAAATCTGAAGTTTCTGCATTTTAATGCGAAATTCCCTGGATCATGCCATGATTCCGGCGTTTGGACAACATCGTCAGTCCGAATGCAGCTTATTCAAAGTCATAACAGCGGGCAGTTCAAGTGGCTTGTGGATGATTCTGGATATCCATTAAAACATGGTTAATGACCCCAGTGGATAATCCTTCTTCGCAGAACGAGCTTGCATTCAATCAAGTTCACATAAAGGCCAGGAATGTGATTGAACGAGCTTTTGGTGTTCTGAAATCTCGTTTCAGATGTCTGTTAAAGCATCGAGTACTGCATTACTCCCATGAGAAGTCTGCAAATATTGTTTACACCTGTAGTATCTTGCATAATATCATGCAAAGTCGCAATATAGAAACTTTTGAAGATAATCAGACTCCAGAACCAGCAATTTCAACGGATACCAGTGAAGAAAAGATTATTACGCTGAAGGGAAACAAGTCCGGCAAATGTATATCAATACATTTACTAGTCAAAACGTTTTAATTAATTAAAAAACCTATTTCTCATTTACATATATGTTTTATTTATTTTGTTTATCAATGACAACCTTCACAAAACTGAAATACTGCGAAAGGCTTCAGCCATTACTTTCTGTGTGTCAACGATTTGCTGCTGCATCCTTCTTCTTTCTTCTTCGGCTGCCTTATCCATAGCAAACCTCTTGGTACATGAGTCTAGCACGTGGGCATAAATGTCGGCTGTTAATTGTCGTGTGCGGCATCTTGATGAGGATGCTGAAGTCGTCGACGGTGATTCAATTGCGAAGGCAAATGACGCCGATGACGTTGGCGTGCCAGGCGATTCTAAGGATCCTTCCGGATTATCTGAAATCTTAAAATGAAAACATATTCAATTAGCATTCATAATTAATAATATATATGTTCGTAAAGAAACACTTACTACACATCCAAACGTTGGGACAGATTCTAGCCCGTCTATTGCGGCCGCACCGAATATGTTGAGCGCCTTTTCCTCGAAGGGACTTAGCTGAGTTGCACACGTTGGGCCACCACCAGTTAAATTCTTGTGCACTTTGACTTTCCGTGCACGAGAACGCAACTGGTGTTTCCAGTAGCTTAAAGTCTGCAAAGAATGCATGTAACATTATATGTAATACCAAATTGACGTCTAATAGAAAAGCTTACCTGTTACCTATAAATACTTATACAAATTTCATTAATATACACAATATTACCTTGTTCGCTATGTTCTGCCATTATTTTGTAGATATTATTTTCCCAAAATCAAGTATAAGTAGACCGCTCAGTAAGAAAAAAAAGCGCGAATATAATAGTTGTCAAAAAAAAATCCCAGATGTAATTTTAAGAATAATACGAACATAGAAATTAAGCGGCTGACCAATAACATTGTAATAACCAAAAATATCCCATAAGCTCAAGTAACACATAATTGTCATAATTTTAGTGTAAGCCTAATGGGTAATAATTTGATACGACTCGAGAATTGTAAAATAAGTATAAATGATACAAAATATGAAAATTTCTTGATGTATGACAACTTTATTATACCAAACCTCAATAATGTAACCATAGAGAAAATTGAAATGATATTTTCTGCAGAAGAAATTAATATAAAGCACTTAGAAAATCGGAAAATGATAGAGGAAATTAAACTAAGGAACATCGCGCATGAACACGTACATCTTTGGGCAACATCCATAATAATCATTATCTTAGTTCTCCACCCGGTAACCCCATTCCCTGTTGCACCCCAAACACGCGCAAAATACATGATCAACGATACGCAGATCATGTTCGCATGCGCTTCCATCTTTGCGCTACACGCGCCGACATATGAAACCCTTAGTGCATTCCTTTCCCACAGACAAACTTCATCCAAAAGCTGTGTGAACGGTTTTATGTTTTAAATACCTGCAGAAGAGTTCAGTTCAGCAGTCAGTTGCACTCAGTCTTATTTTTGGTCTCGGATCGTCAGTCGTTATAAGTCATGTAATAAAAGAAATAAATGCAAAAAAAAAGAAAGAAAAAAAATGATAAGGTTTTTTTTTTGCAATCGGCATAAGGCATACAAAACTATACCATCGCACTATGTGAACAAACATTTGGTGACACCTGTGAGGTTGGATCTAATTACAGTAGCAAAAGTACTTACATAAAAACGTACGGGAAAAAAAAAATTGCTTTCCCTCAGAAGTAAGTGGCAGGTAAGTGTGTGAATTTTAGAAGATAAGAGTACCTAGATATTAAATTCTCTTTTCAACAGTTCCTCTCCGTTTTGTACTTTCTTACACATGGGTCATACAAAAAATGTATAGGAAATAATTACACCATTCCACTGAGTCAATCATCAGTTTCACGATGTGTGGACTACATTGGTAGGCTTATACTGCGGAATACCAGAACTTTGTACATGAACAGAAAAGGCTTCCACAGCATAAATGTTGAAGCCGTAAGATTTTGTTTGATTAATGGCTCATTTAATGTTATTATTTTTATATTCTTGTGTGTAGGTTTGTGATCAAAATCTGAAGTTTCTGCATTTTAATGCGAAATTCCCTGGATCATGCCATGATTCCGGCGTTTGGACAACATCGTCAGTCCGAATGCAGCTTATTCAAAGTCATAACAGCGGGCAGTTCAAGTGGCTTGTGGATGATTCTGGATATCCATTAAAACATGGTTAATGACCCCAGTGGATAATCCTTCTTCGCAGAACGAGCTTGCATTCAATCAAGTTCACATAAAGGCCAGGAATGTGATTGAACGAGCTTTTGGTGTTCTGAAATCTCGTTTCAGATGTCTGTTAAAGCATCGAGTACTGCATTACTCCCATGAGAAGTCTGCAAATATTGTTTACACCTGCAGTATCTTGCATAATATCATGCAAAGTCGCAATATAGAAACATTTGAAGATAATCAGACTCCAGAACCAGCAATTTCAACGGATACCAGTGAAGAAAAGATTATTACGCTGAAGGGAAACAAGTCCGGCAAATGTATATCAATACATTTACTAGTCAAAACGTTTTAATTAATTAAAAAACCTATTTCTCATTTACATATATGTTTTATTTATTTTGTTTATCAATGACAACCTTCACAAAACTGAAATACTGCGAAAGGCTTCAGCCATTACTTTCTGTGTGTCAACGATTTGCTGCTGCATCCTTCTTCTTTCTTCTTC
This sequence comes from Eristalis intricaria, assembly GCA_964034865.1. Classification (NCBI taxonomy): domain Eukaryota; kingdom Metazoa; phylum Arthropoda; class Insecta; order Diptera; family Syrphidae; genus Eristalis; species Eristalis intricaria. The sequence goes on along the minus strand of OZ035873.1, from coordinate 49,079,212 downwards.
GGCTGCCTTATCCATAGCAAACCTCTTGGTACATGAGTCTAGCACGTGGGCATAAATGTCGGCTGTTAATTGTCGTGTGCGGCATCTTGATGAGGATGCTGAAGTCGTCGACGGTGATTCAATTGCGAAGGCAAATGACGCCGATGACGTTGGCGTGCCAGGCGATTCTAAGGATCCTTCCGGATTATCTGAAATCTTAAAATGAAAACATATTCAATTAGCATTCATAATTAATAATATATATGTTCGTAAAGAAACACTTACTACACATCCAAACGTTGGGACAGATTCTAGCCCGTCTATTGCGGCCGCACCGAATATGTTGAGCGCCTTTTCCTCGAAGGGACTTAGCTGAGTTGCACACGTTGGGCCACCACCAGTTAAATTCTTGTGCACTTTGACTTTCCGTGCACGAGAACGCAACTGGTGTTTCCAGTAGCTTAAAGTCTGCAAAGAATGCATGTAACATTATATGTAATACCAAATTGACGTCTAATAGAAAAGCTTACCTGTTACCTATAAATACTTATACAAATTTCATTAATATACACAATATTACCTTGTTCGCTATGTTCTGCCATTATTTTGTAGATATTATTTTCCCAAAATCAAGTATAAGTAGACCGCTCAGTAAGAAAAAAAAGCGCGAATATAATAGTTGTCAAAAAAAAAAATCAGTTTTTGACATTGCAACGAAGTCACCTCACCATGGTGACTATTCTTGTGTGTTTTCTTGTGAGGTTTTCGCCAGAATACCTCACAAGGAAGGCATCATAATTTTCGCCTCACTGACATTCGTGCGTTGTGACCACATCATAACCAGAATAGGGGTGTAAATTACAAGAACGAATATCCAGTCATTATACATATTTTCAACATATTAGCTCAAGAAATAGAAAGTTCAGTGAATAAGCATCAGCATAAAGAGAAAAGAGGTTTAGCCAACATCGTATTTATGGATTATGATGACGAGCAGGAAATCAGGCAAAGATTAGAAATAAATGGCAAAAATAACAAAATTGTAATTGACAGACTAAACAACCAAATTCGAATAAACTACCACTTTGACGAACTTATAAACAATGTAACAAAACATATAAATGGAGAACTACAAAGTCTAGGCAATGCAATTAATAGGGAATTCTTAGAAATGGCCCACATGCAGCAGGCATTCCAAATACAATATGACATACAATTACTAACAGAACAAGTTAGGAAAGTAAAGGAAAATGTTTTAGCAAGTCAACTTGGAATCTTGGGAAGGTATTTTCTGTCACCAAAAGAAGTAGAAATGTTTAACATCACAATAAGTGATTTGTCAAACATAAAAAGATCTGTAATTAGTTATAACGATCAAATAATTTATGTACTAATGCTACCAAACTACTCAAGTGTTGAATATTTTAAGATATTAATTGAACCTGTACCAAATAGAACTAATCTAGAGTTAGCTACCGCTTACAGAGAATTTATAAGTGATGGAAAACACAACTACTGTAATGTAAATGGGACAACTGAAATAAAAGATTTAGAATTAATTAAAGATTCTTGTATTTCCAAAACTTTTACTAAAAATCCCAGATGTAATTTTAAGAATAATACGAACATAGAAATTAAGCGGCTGACCAATAACATTGTAATAACCAAAAATATCCCATAAGCTCAAGTAACACATAATTGTCATAATTTTAGTGTAAGCCTAATGGGTAATAATTTGATACGATTCGAGAATTGTAAAATAAGTATAAATGATACAAAATATGAAAATTTCTTGATGTATGACAACTTTATTATACCAAACCTCAATAATGTAACCATAGAGAAAATTGAAATGATATTTTCTGCAGAAGAAATTAATATAAAGCACTTAGAAAATCGGAAAATGATAGAGGAAATTAAACTAAGGAACATCGCGCATGAACACGTAAATCTTTGGGCAACATCCATAATAATCATTATCTTAGTTGCAATCACGCTTGTAATTCGAAAAAGTAGAAGCTCAGTAAAATTAACGTTAATGTTGAAGCAAAAAAATGGATTCTCTGAAGCAGAATCGTAAGGTTGGGGGGGGGGGGCGAGTTACGTGGGAGACTTCACTTCCATTCCCCTGCCGGTAACCCCATTCCCTTTTGCACCTCAAACACGCGCAAAATGCATGATCAACGGTACGCAGATCATGTTTGCAAGCGCTTCCACCTCTGCGCTATACGCGCCGACATATGAAACCCTTCGTGCATTCCTTGCCCACAGGCAAACTTCATCCAAAAGCTGTGTGAACGGTTTTATGTTTTAAATACCTGCAGAAAAGTTCAGTTCAGCAGTCAGTTGCACTCAGTCTTATTTTTGGTCTCGGATCGTCAGTCGTTATAAGTCATGTAATAAAAGAAATAAATGCAAAAAAAAAAGAAAGAAAAAAAAATTAAAAGTTTTCTTATGCAAACGGCATATGGCATACATAACTATACCATTGCCCTACGTGCACAAACATTTGGTCCCACCTGTGAGGTTGGATCTAATTACAGAAGCAAAAGTACTTACATAAAAACGTACGGGGAAAAAAAAAATACCGAATTCTCAGGAGACAAATTTCATTGGACTTACGGCATTTTACAGACGTATACAAATTTTTTTCCATTAGAGGTAAGTGGCAGGTAAGTGTGTGAATTTCAGAAGATAAGAGTATCTAGATATTTAGTTGGTAATCTCCAAAATGAGCGAGGTAGATAAAGATTCCGCTCCGTCCAGTAAATTGCAACGGGAGTTGGCGGACAAAGTACTGATGTGACAAGTGCAGTGTGACATGTTGGACGAAATACAATGGAATTTGCTGGACAGACTGCAGAAGACTCTTCGTAATTTTAAAAAAGACAAAGCGAAACGCCGGACAGATCCTTATTTCGAAATACGGAGAAATAAATTAGAGCAGCTATACTCCGAATTCAACATAAATCATCATAAGCTAGTTCAATTTTCCCAAAATGTTAAAGAAAAGAGATATTGAATTCATTCATCACGGTTAAAAGCACATGTGGCCTCATCATTGGATTCAATTAAGACATTCTTGGACTTGTTCTTTCCTATGTTTCCGTTTTCTTCTCTAAGATATTTTGTCAAGGGTTTTGCAACTTGGGCGTAGTCCTTTATGAAGCGGCGATAATAACCGGAGACCTTTAGAAACGATCTTAGGGCTCGAAGAAATTTTGGTACTTCATAACCGACAATGTCATTAGGACACGTTCTTATACCTTCCGCAGATACACGGAAACATAAAAATTCTACCTAATTTTTAAAGAATTTGTATTCTTCGGGGAATATACTCATGTTGGCATGCAGGAGCTTAGAAAATATTGTCCTAATTTTTTCCAAATGTTCCTTTTCAGTTTTCGAAAAAATTATCACGTCGTCTATGTCGGCATCACCAATTTGTTCTAGTTCAATTCTTAAGACGTCGTCAATTGCTCGCTGAAATATGCTAGGAGCATTTTTCAAGCTGAAAGGTAATCTGGGCTCTAATCGCGTAAGGCGACAATCGTCTAGCCATAGCGCATCGGCGATAGTTTCGCTTCATGTAAGCATAGAAAAACGATAGCGTCTGAGAGATATCGTTTTGGTTGCTTCGAGTAGACTGAAAACTGTCATTAACTATCGTCTCGCAGACTGATTTTTGGCGATACCTACTTCAGTATCGTCTCCTATTAAATAAGAACAATATACATATATATATCTTGTTCTACACTTTTAAGACATTTTTAGAGTGATAGGTCGTATTTGTATTAGTTTTGTTCGCAAACTGAAATGAGAATGTGTTAGTGAAATTTGAGAGGAATGAGAGCACAGATGTCATTTTTACGTGAGAGTTAATATTTTCAGAGCACTCAAACTATAACGATAGGCGAGACGATAGTGAGTTGTTATCAGATGAAGTATGATCTAATCTTGTGATTATGGCATCGAAATTTAGAACTGTATTAAATGAAGATAGTATTAAATCAGTCGATCCCACAATTTTGTTTCGCATTATGGCTATAGCCTGATATTACCTTTCCGTTCCTTCATAAGATTCAAGTAGCTCTATTGCAGTCTTAGCCGCTTGACGCCACGAAATATATTTCGCTCGTTCACCTGCGAAATCTGATAAGGATTTTATCAAATCGAGCGAAATTGGGCATGTAGCGTTGGGCTTATTTTAAGAAATAGGTTCATATGCAACGACCGAAGGTGAAGACAAATGCACTGAGTTGACTCATTTACTTTTTTATTTTCTGTTATTAAATCGTTCATTTTTTTTACAATTGAAGAACACGCTGTTTCAACTGCTACTCCAACGGCAGATGGAACTATTTGCGCGATGTTTTTTGCCATATTAGGATATGGAAATACACGAAACACACTAAAAATGTAAGCAGTCTTAATTTGATAGTTATTACTAAAATAATAGAATAAACACTAATTGCGTTATTTACTAGAGCTTATTTCACTTATTTACTGCATATTATTTAATTTATTTACCATCCTCAGTTTCGGGTTGCTCACGTTTTTTTTGTATTAATAAGTACGTGTTAAGTATCTTTATTTGATTTCTGCTCTTATTTTCGTAATACAAATTTTTGGAGCACATAAATACTTCACGAGCTTCCACGTCTCCGTATCTCCAGATCTCTGTATGTCAATGTTTGATAGTTAAGTTCTTGTTAAGTGACAACTCGAACACTCGAAAACTCGATTTTGTTGGTGGATTTAACGTTCGTCGCATTTTTGATTGCTCTATTCTCTTCTTATGAAGATGTTTGGAACACACAATACTTCGCGAAAAAAAAACAGTTGGGCGCCGGTTAAATAAAACGATTCGCTTCGTTTTCGTTCCAGTCTATGACTGATTTTATTTTCACTCGTTAAACTTAAACTGACCTGTCTTAACAATAAATGATTACTAAGGGAAATATTCTGTGTTCAGTGGATGAGTGGCCAAAAAGTGCTGATTGTGTATCGTTTGACGAAATTACAGGGTGAATGTGCTTGGAGTAAATGTGCTGGAGTGCAGTGTGTGACGGCAGTGCATTGTAAGCTGTAAAGGGATTGCGCAGGCGGAAGTGCATTGTGGAAGTTCAAGTTGGGGTTACGCCGAGTTGCTGCCGTTAATTTATCATGCTATGCTTTATAATCACTACATTGATTGTCCTCTGCGCCAGTTGTTGCCCGTGTCTTCCATATACAACGGCGTCCTGAGCAGAATAGTTTCCGACATGTCGAAGTTAATATTCAGCTTCCAGTCATCGCAATTTCTCATTGGTGCATCGAAGTCACCCTGCGTGAGAGTAGTGATTTCCTCGATCTTTGGACCTGATCTGTAACCATCAAGTCGTGGCATACGTTTTTTTTTTTACTTCATTTTTATTGTTGAATTCATAACAACTTACATACTAGACAAAAATGCTTAAAACTAGTTAGACGAACAATGTTCTATTTCTAACTTACTGGCCCTAGGCGGGTACTCTAAGCTTAACTTATTCTTAATCCATGTCTTTCGGCCTAATCTAACGGAGTAAAATATAAATGAAAATTTAAAAAGAACAAGTTACTATTAAGAAAAAAGTGGAAAACTTAATGACTGGACGACTTATATAAAAACTTACAAGCTAACTTACATTCTACCTTAAAATAAAACCTACAAGCTAAGTTAAGCTAACCTAAGTATATATGCATATATACTTGTATATACCCCTATAAACATGTGTATACGCATATATCCTTAATGTACACAATGTATACATGTATCGTCATGTATACACATATACATTCTTGCTTTTTTTTATTTTTTTTTATATGTTTTATCTTTTTTTTTTATATGTATTATATATATACATACATTTTTTTTTGTTTTTTTATACACATATATACAACTTAAGAAACTACCTTAAAATTACCCTAAGTTATATAAGTCGGCCGTAGGTTGCGGCTGATAGATTTCCATCTACTACGCTACAAGACGGAGACCGACTGCGCCCCATAAGGGGGAACGCACAACCCTTTCTACCCCGGGTCTAAAGGGTTCGACGCTGGAGTTCCCTCGGTCTCCAGCCACCAGAAATGTTGGTGCTGCCTAGCAACATCCCGAGTGTCCCGGCTGGATACCGCCGTACTGAACTGGAGGAGACCCTCCTCAGCTCGTTGGTTGAGTCGCAGATCCACAGTTGATCTGGCTATGTGAAAATGAGCGGTACCGCTTTCATATCTTGTAATAGGCCGTACTTATATAAATGGAGAAAAGTTTCTGGGGGATCGAAGCCACTGTGGCATACCCTTTCGTGGTATTCTGGATTGGGGTAGTAAGCCCCTGAGATCAAGTTATCGGACGAGTTCATCGCTCTAGCAGTATGACCTCGAATCAACTTCAACAGGAAAATGTCCACTCTTATCACGTTTGCCCTGTTGTATAAGACCTCATTGGAATAGAATTTTATGTACTGGCAAGCCCTAAGACAAGCCCTCTCAAACAACCGAATCTTTTCCATAAAGCTTGCACTCACGTTGAACCACACGGGACAGCCATAGGTGAGCATTGGCCGGATGAGGGCCATGTAACAGATAACCTTACCCTCGCATCGAGGTGGCTGTTGTAAAATAGTCTCTTTGAAAGGGCAAATGCGCCTCGGGCCCTGGCCAGAGCAGCATCTACATGTTTGTTAAAATATAGATACTGATCTAGCCAGATCCCCAGGTATCTGACTACAGTCTTTTTTTTTTTTTCGCCAATTCTTTTTCGTATCCGCCGAGGCCTTATACAACGGCGTTCTGAACAGAATGGTTTCCGATTTCCGGAAGTTAATACTCAACTTCCAGACTTCGCAACTTCTCATGAATGAATCGAAGTCACCCTGTGTGAGAGTAGTGATTTCCTCGATCTTTTTGCCTGATCTGTACACGATCAAGTCATCGGCGTACGCAATTGCATGAGGAAGAGAACTTAACAGATCGCTCAAGTAAATGTTGAACAGGATCGGCGAATTAGCGGCACCCTGTTGGAGACCATTTTTTACCTCAAATATACCTGTGGAGTTCACGTTGCCATTCTTGACTACGAACCGTCTACCGGTAAGCATGTTACACAGTAGGTACAGCAGTGGTTTGCTAATGCCTAGCCGATTGAGCTTGTAGAAAAGTCCTTCTAACCATACGGTGTCAAAGGCCTTCTCCAGGTCAATCAAGCAGGCATCCGTACATTGTTTCTGGCTCTTGTTCCATTGGATATCCGACACCAGTTTTGACGCGGCATGAATAGTGTCATGCCCCGCTTTGAAACCGAATTATATTTTTTGTCCTTAGTCCAGTTGATCAGAACTCTATTCATCTTTCTCGAATACCTTGCTGATATTCAGCAGGAGACTTATTGACCGGAGGTTGCATGGATTCGAGGAATCTTTTCCTCTCTTGGATATGGATTGCACAATAGGCGTTTTCCAATGCTCCGGATAATGTGCATTATTCAGAGCATTGTTAAACAGGATTGTGTACATATTAATCACTTCCAGGGGGAGGGGTCTTAGCACAATGTTGGAGATCCCGGCGATTCCAACAGACTTTTTCTTCGTTAATGATTCGAAGACAGCTTGGAGTTCTGTCTTCGATATGAACGGGGGATGAACCCCTTCGTCGGCGATGGCATTATCTGCCATGTTATCATCATTGAACACGACAAAGCCAGTGTTCTCCGATCGCCATTGTTGCAGATCCTCACGAAGAAGAGTGTTGTTAGCCCGTACTCGGTTCTCCAGGTCGTGGTTCGCGCGAATACTCTCATTCACCTTATACACTTCCTGAAGGACCGCGCCAAGTACCTCCACTTTTTCTTGCGGATCTTCGACCACAAAGAAGTTATCCTTGAGTACGGCGTTATCACGATCAATACCTGCTGTAGTCAGTACTTGTTCATTGACCGTCGTTCTGGGAAGCTTAAGACACGGAAGATCGCTTTGCTTCTTACTACTGAAGAATTTATTTATTTGAGGAAACACACTCGGGTTGTTAGATCGCACAGCCCGAATCTTATCGTTCCAATACTATTTAGCAGAAAGTCTGTAATTTTGGACAATTAATGTCTGAATGTTCTTAATTAGCAATTTCACTGTCCTAACTTCCTCACTACTTCTGTCAGTAAACCGCCTGTACAAGTTTTTTAATCTTATTAGGAGTCTACTTTTTTGTTGGTGGAGTGCATCAATTTTCGCATTGCGGTACAAGTTTTGGTTATTAGTGTGTAAATATCGTGGTATCGTACTGTCCATCGTTCGTTTGATTGTTTCGTCCAATCGCATTAGATACATGTCAATCTCTTCGTTTGACAAGTTTCTATTGGACGGTATGTTGAGCGCGTTCGAAGAGATTCATTTGTCGTCATTTGTCTAGAGAAGCGTGTCCATCGAGCCCTACTATAATTGTAGGGGTACGTTTGAACAAACTCTCCTAATTCCGCAATGTCTTTGGAGATCTTGATTTCGGCACTAAGTCCGCATTAGTCACTGAGATACACGAATGTGCTCAAGCAGTTTACCGTTTGTGCGTTTGTGTCTGTCAGCTGCAGTCTTGAGTCCAACAGCAGAAGATCCAGATATGAGCAGCTTCTGGGATAAGACGAGATCTCTGTTGCTTTCAAATCGAGTCTATGCTCGACACTGTGTAAGCAAAACCAGTTATAAAGCTGGTCCCCCTGCGATTGGAAACCATGTTCCCCCAATATCCATGTCGGGCATTTAAGTCCCCGGCCAAAATGAAATAGTTCTCCTCCGAGTCCAGCCTCAGACATCGAAAGAGTGAGTCGAGCTCTGATATAGTTGTTCTGGAACTAGGGTTGCCAGAGGAGTAGACCGACACCACAAACAACCTAATTCCACTGTGGAGCGAAATGTACACGATGCAGGCCTCCAACTCTTGAAACCTTCGTACTTCACTACTATACACTACCTTGTGTTTAATGTTATTTTTTATGAAGATCGCAACACCGCCTCCACCACTGGAATTGGGTCGGTCTCTTCTAATAACGTTATAATTGCTGTGCTCCAGTATGCCACTCCGAGTTAGCTTGGTTTCGCTAATCAGCATCAGCTCTGGGCTTTGGTCGTCCAAAAGTTTAAAGAGCTTGTTTTTTCGAGGGATCCCTATCAATGAATTTGCATTCACTGCAAGGATCTTGTAAGTGAACTCGTTCATCTGCGCACCCATTAAAATGGTTGACGTGGTTGGCTTTGCAGGAGCGCCAAGATTTGGTCCACCCGCTCCTCTAACCGATCCATACGCCTTTCACTGGAGGATTTCCAATCCGGCGTTGGATCGTGTGCTCTTGGCACTGAAGGTTGCGGCACTACCTTCGGTGATTGCTGCTTTTCCGTATATCTCTGACCGGACACCATTTGGGAGAACGTCATAAGAGGCGTTACGGCTAGCCCGAGTGGATTTTTCACTGGGGGCTGCTTCCGCATAACCATTTTTGTTTTCAGATCTTGGAATTTAGGGCAACCCCGATAGTTGGCGGTGTGCCCCGTGTTCCCGCAGAGCACGCATTTGATCTGACTCTTGTCAGCTGCTCCCTTTTGCCCCAGAGGAGAATTCTCCGCACTGTGCTTCTCACTGCACTTGACGCATCGAGGCTGCATTTGGCAGTTCGACGCGGCGTGCCCGAACCTTTGGTAGCGAAAGCATTGTGCAATGCCCTCCCGCCTTCTTATGCTGTCCCACTCGCATTTATGGTAATCTAATAACTTGATTTTCTTTAGATTATCCACTTTGCTTGTTGGTGTAACCTGTACAATATAGAAGGGTAATTTCCGCGCCTCTCTCTTTGCCTTAACTGTGGTGAAAGGCTTGACCCCGACGTACTCAATTCCCTAGCACACTTGCTCTTTGAGCAGTTGGAGGACCTTCTCCGCTTCGATCGGGGAAGTAAGCTTTAACAGCCGAGACTGACACTTTTCGCCTTTTGGAGTGAACGAAAAGAACTCCAACGTCGACCTCTTTAAAAACCTTTTTAATATATTATAGTCATCCACTGTCTTGCAGTCGATTGCGTACTTCTTCATGCTTCTACAAATATAAAAATTGCCTGAACCTACGGCCTCCTTGCACATCTTGGCAGTTTGTTCAATATCCGCCTTGTAGATATTGATTGGCGGCACCTTTTCTTTCTTCTGCTGCTGTTGCGTTAGTGGTTGCTGCTGTTCAGTTGCTGGTTGCTGCTGTTCGGTTGTTTGTTGCTGCTATTGTGTTTCTTCTTGACGTCGCTGTTTCTTTACCGAGCACTCCTTTGTTGCTGGTCGCTGGTGTTGCTTGACCGCTGGCGGCTGTTGTGTTGCTGGCAGTTGTGCAGTTTTTGTCCGCTGTTGTTGCTGAGTTTCTTTCAGCTGTTGTTGTTGTTCAGCTGTTGGTTGTTGTTGCTGGACTGCAGACCTTGGTTGCTGCTGCTTCTTTTTTTGTTGCGGCTTATTTGCCACTTGTTGTTGCTTGTTTTGCTGATCCAGCATTCTTCTCGCAACAGTCTTCGCTTTCAGCTCTCTGATTTCATGCAGGATCGCTTTCACTGAATTCTCCCCTACATGTCGTCGACTAGCTTCTCCTTCATCATGTACCCGCTCGACTTCGTCTTCTGTGTCGGAGGAGAGGGAATCAAAGCTGTTGCTGCTCACGGCGAACAAGCCTTCCCCTCCATCGGACACATACTGCACCGTCTCTTCCACCTCCGACTCGCCTTCAGTTGTGCAAGCCGATGCCGCTTCACTTAGCTCTCCTTTTCGGCGACGCCTTCTTCCTCCTCCTCTTACCAGTGCCTTCGATGGAAACTGTTTCTGGATGGCCTGATGCTGCCACCGGTTGTTGTTGGTCGTTGTCCGCTTCTAAGAGCGCGGACCGCTCGACAGATTCCATTTCTCAGCACTCACTTATACAGATGTTCTGTAGTGTGTCAGGAAATAAATAAAAAAAGTTTTTTTTTTTGGTTCAGCCCCAAGTCGGCCTCGAACCGGGCACCTGTAGAGCCAGGCGAACTGACCCTTTTATTTTTTCATGTAATTTTATTTATTCTGAAATATGTTACTTCCTTGCTAGACAAAATTACTTAAATCTAGCTTAAGTAACTTAAGAATTTACAATGTTCTTAAAACTAACCTACTGACCCTATGCGGGTACTCTAAGCTAATCTAATTTATGTTCTAATTGTGCCCTTCGGCTTAATCTGCGATTTTTCAGTCTTTATGACAATCTGTTATTACATTTTTCTTTGCCAAGAAAACTTTTAAAAAACTTGGCTAAGCTTAACTACTTACACTACCTAATACTAACTTACCATAAGATAAAACTGAATACTATCTTAACTATGTCCGTAACAGTACGGACACGTGCACCAGGGCGTATATGTTATGTATATGCCTAACATATATAATTTAAACGCCGTGATGTACCTTTTTTTTGTTTTTGATTCATATATTGTTTTGTTTTTTTTTTGGTTTTGTTGTTTTATTAATTTTTTTTGGTTTTTTTGTTTTTTACTTTTTTTTTAATTTTTTTTTTCTCTTAATATCTACCTTAGAAACTATATAAGCTGGCCACTATGGTCAGCTATCTGATCCTCTTGAAAAGCTAGCGGTGGCGGAGGCTGGTTTTGGTGTAACCACCAGTAAAATTGCCGTTCTTTGGCAGACTCTTTCCTATCTCGAGAGGGGATCGCTCTACTGAACCGGAGGAGATCTTCGTGGGTGCGAACGACATCTGGTTCGTATTGAAGTCGCCTATCCACTGTTCGGCGTACGACATGGAAGATGATAGGACATCCTTGTGGATCCTGTATAAGGCCAATTGTGTCTAGATAGAGGAATGCTTCGTGAGGAATAAAGCCGTTAAGGAGCACCCTTTCATGGTACATACAATTGGGGTAGTAAGCCCCAAACATCAGACTGTTGGAAGAGGTCATAGCATGCAGTGTGCCTTCTGATCAGCTTAATAGTAAAATGATCTATAATGTTAACGTTCGCCTCGTTGTACAGGACATCGTTAGGATAGTACTTCTTGTACTCAGACGAGTACGATACAGACGGAGACAGCTCCTAAGACACTACCTCTCGAACACCCTCATCTTTTCCATCTGGGAAGGACTCACGTTGAACCACAATGGATAACCGTACACCATAATGGGCCGTACTAGGGCCATGTAGCAGATTACCTTCACTCTGGTATCAAGTTGGCTGCTGAAAAACAACCTTCTTGCCGCAGCAAAGGCTTTTCTGGCTTTCGTCAGAGCAATATCTATATGTTTGTCAAAATACAGATATTGATCCAGCCAAATGCCTAGATATCTAACTACACTTTTTACAGCTAACGGCCGACCATGCGGGTCAACTATGCCGAACTTACGCCAGTTTTGGCGCGTATCCCGCGTTGCCCTGTCCAACGTGGCCCGGAAAAGACTAGTTTCGCATTTCTGGAAGTTGATAAGCAGCTTCCAGTCGTCGCAAAATCGCTGGATTTTCTCGAAGTCACGCTGCAACAAGATGTTTATTACCTCGACCTTCGGACCTGATCTGTACGCAACTAGGTCGTCGGCGTACGCAATTAAGTGCGGCATGGAACCTATAAGATCTGCAGTGAATATGGAAAACAGGATCGGGGAACCGATGGCCCCCTGTTGCAGACCGTTTTTAATGTTAAAGACCGTAGTGGAAGTTACGTCACCATTTTTCACAACGAACTTTCTACCTGTTATCATGTCATAGACCATGTATAGTAATGGTTTACTTATTCCTAGCCTGACCAGCTTGAGGAAGAGGCCCTCCAACCAAACGGTGTCGAACGCCTTCTCCAAGTCAATCAGACAGGCACCCGTGCACTGATCTTTGTTTTTATTCCATTGTATGTCGGACACCAGTTTTGACGCGGCATTAATGGTATCATGCCCCGCCCGGAATCCGAACTGGTTGTCCGGTATGATTTTCTTTTCATCAGCCCATTGCTTCAGAACTCGAATGACTATCTTTTCAAAAACCTTGCTTATGCAGGCAAGTAGACTGATGGACCGAAGATTTGTCGGAAGGGACTTATCTTTGTCCCGTTTAGGGATCGGTGGAACAACAGCTGTTTTCCAGTGCGTGGGGTAATGTGCATTGCTCAGCGCATTGTTGAACAAGGTTGTGTAAATTTGTACAGCTTCGGGGGGAAGATGGCGAAGCACAATGTTCGGTATTCCATCGATTCCCACTTACTTATTCTTCTTCAGCGAGTGGAAGATACCCTGGAGATCTTCTTGAGAAATCAAGATGTGATTCCCATCATTGGCGACGGCACTATGTGCCATGTTCTCGTCATTGAACCTCGTGAAACCTGGATTCTCTGATCGCCATTGACTTATCTCATTGCGGAGATAGAAGTGGTTTAGCAGGGCTCTGTTCTCCAGATCGTGATTCGGCCTACTAACCTCGTTGACCGTATACACTCTCTGGAACACTGTACCAATAGCTGTAACCTTCTCCTGGGGATCTTCCACCGCAAAGAAGTCATTGTCTAGCACTGCCTCATCTGGATCAATGCCAACTGAAGTCAGTATTTGTTCGTTGTCTGTCGTCCTGGGAAGCCTTACGATTTGAATGTCGTTTTGATCTTTCCTCCGAAATATTTTATTTACTTGCGGGAACATACCCGGGTTGTTGGATCGTACAGCCCGGATTTTGTTGCCCCAGTGCAAGCTTATAGCCAAGCTATAGTTTATGCGTATTAACTGTTGGAGGTTCTTAATCTCCGACTTCAATGCTCTGATTTCCGCGTTTTGCGGATCTGTAAAACGCCTGTGCAAGAGTTTGAGTCTTTACAGCAGCCTACTTTTGTGCACGTGAAGTGCATCGATGGTAGCATTTCGATAAACATCGCTGTTGTCGATTTGAACTACCTTCGGAATTGTTTTGTCCATCGTACATTTGACTACGTCGTCCATTTGTATGAGGTACCTGTCAACCTCTTCGTTCGTCAGGTTTCTGTTTGTCGGCGGATTGATCCCACTCGAACATAGTTCTGTGGATAAAGTCCTGGAGAAGCGTGGCCAGCGGGCCTTATTATAATTATAAGGGTGCCTCTGGACATACTCCTCCAGTCCTTCCACCTCATTCGGGAGCTGAATAACTGCGAAGAGCCCGCTGTGATCACTCTCGTACTCAACAGCAGTTAGACAGTTCCGTGTGCGTCTTTCCACGTCTAGTATAGTCAGTCGTTTGTCTATCAGCATCAGATCCAGACAGGACCCGCTTCTAGGATACGATGGCCTATCGGTTGCAAGCAAATCTAGCTTGAACTCAATATTGTGCTCTACCAACCAGTTATACAATGAGGTCCCCCTGGTGTTATGCACCACGTTGCCCCACTCTATATGCCTCGAGTTCAAGTCCCCGGCTACGATATAGTAGTTCTCCTCCGAGCTCAGTCGAAGGCTAGTGAAAAGAGTATCGAGCTCTGAAATGAAATATTGGTTGATGCGTGACTTGTCAGTCGCATAGATAGCGATCACATATAGCCGCTTACCACCCCAAAAGGGGATGCGTGCGATACACGTTTCTATGGCCTGGAATCTCCGCACTTCACCGCTATACACGACCTTATGACAAAGGCATTTTTTATTAAGAGCGCGACTCCACCAGCTTGGTAGCTTCGATCTCTTCGAATAATATTGTAATTTTTGTACCTGAGTGGGTGCGTCTGGCTTAGCTTAGTTTCTCAAACCATCAACACATCAGGATTATGGGTCTGCAACAAGTTACCGAAATTTAATTGACGTTTAGGGCGGATCAGTGAATTCACATTCACTGCTAGAATTTTCAGGTTGCAGGCTCCCTGCGCAGCCATTATACCGATGTTGCATTTGGCTCTCCAAACAGCGTCGAATAGATGAGGTATATTCGCGCTGCTTGTTCTTTTAACTGGTTCTGGAATTGGGTTTGGAGTTGAGCGATCTGCCTCTGGATAGAGAGCAGGATCGTCTGCACATCCAAATTTGCTTCTGGTTGCCTGGCCACAGGGACCTGGGTAACTTTCGGCACTGTCTGTTGAACCGGTCGCCCAGCCGATGCCACTTGGGCATAGGAGACTGCCGGTGTAACAGTGGTAGCTGGAGCACACGGCACTGGCCTCGCTTCTACCATTTTCTCCCTTACGTTTGGCCTCTATGATTTTCCTGATTTCTTGGACCTTAGGACATCCCCGATAGTTTGCAGGGTTTCCGCTAATCTTACAGAGCACTCACGTCAGTTTGCTCCTGTCCTGAACTTTATCGGTCCCTAAAGGACATTCCCCGCGATTGTGGGTTCCTGCGCATTTGACATAGCGAGACTGCATATCGCAGTTCGCCGCGGCATGCCCAAACCTCTGACACTGGAGCGTGTTCTTTGTCTTTTTTATTGTTTCCCATGTAACAGACAGAGTGCCTAAATGGGTAATTTTGTTTAGGCTCTCTAGTTTGCTGTCTGGGGTGACCTGAACTAGGAAGAAAGGAAGTTTCCTATTCACCCTTCTCGATGCCGCAGTGATGAAGGGCTTAACCCCTACGACCTGGACATCTTCGCTCTGCGCTTGGCGCAGAATAGCGGGGATCTCATCGGGATCATTGTCGGGATCCACGTCCTTAAGGAGCATGGTCTGCACCTTTTCCCCTTTCGGAGTGTACGAGAAAAACTCGGCCTCCGACACCGCTAACCTTTCTTTGACTACGTGATTGTCTGCCATTGATAAGCAATGGACAGAGACACGTAGTGGATCCTTATACTTAATAAAATATGACTCTTTTGTGGCCAACTTACACAGTATGTCAACGTCTTTCGTCTCCAGTCCGAAGACGTTGATCGGAGGGTATCTCTCCTCTTTGGCTGGCTGCTGCTGTTGCGGTTGCTTCTGCTGTGCCTTCTTCTTTTGATGTTGTTGTTGTTGCTGCTGCTGCTTTGGCCTCTGCTGTTGTTGTTGCTGCTCCTTTGGCTGCTGCTGTTGTTGTTGCTGCTGCTGCTGTTTTTGTAGCTGCTGTTGTTGTTGTGCAGCCTCTTTGGCTGCTCTTCTGGCCCTTAGTTTGACTTGGAGGGCTTGAATGTTAGCGTCCAGCTCCTCCCTCTCTCGCTGGCTTTTTTCCAGCCGCTCCCGGTCCTCTTCCTCTTCGTCCTCTGATTGGGCTGTGGTTGGAGCTTCTTCCTCCTCTTCTTTCTTCCCTCTTCTTGTGTTGCCTGGTGGCCTGATGTCCCAGCCACCGGTACAACATCACCCGATTTTTCGAGCTCGGGTCGCTCCACTTGCTCCATCGCACTTTTTTTTCACACTTAGTGTCTGTTTTTAATTTAATTCGAACCCGGCACCACGAAGTCACCGGCGATCACTCTACCGCGACGCTATCGGGTCTTGTAACTTTTTGCACCACTTTACACACTTGAACTGTCTATGTTCGCACTAAGCTGAAACACGTCTGCACTTGGTAGAGGTCTGTGAACGACTGAAGCACTGACCCTACCTATTCGGCCACTCGTCTGTTATATAAACTCGCGGCAACTTCCGCACTTGATAACTCGAAGTCTTATTTTTTATTTTTCTAAGCGCTAATCACTCGCGAACTGCACTACTCGAAGGTCTATGAGTGACTCGAGTCGTGGTATACGTCATTACATGAGGAAGACAGCTTATCAAATCCTTCAAGAGTTTAATAAGATCGGCGAATTAACGTTGTTGGAGACCTTTCTTGACTTGAAAGATACCCTCAGAGTTGACGTTGCCGTTCTTTGCTTGCCGATTAAGCTTAACTCTAACCGTACTGTGTCAAGAGCCTCCTCCAGATCAATGAAGCGTACATTGTTTCTGGCTCTTGTTCCATTGGATATCCGACACCTGTTTCGAAGCCGCATGAATAGTGTCATGCCCCGCATTTTTGTTCTTTGTCCACTTGATCAAAGCTCTATTTATCACCTTCTCGAATAACTTTCTGATGTTCGAAAGGAGACTAACTGACCGGACCTCTCTTGCATATGGGTTGCAGGATGCTAATGTGTAAAAAATGCTAATGTGCATCTCAGAATAATGTCTCAGAACAATGTTCGAGATCCCGTCGACTTCCACTGACTTCTTTTTCTTCAGTGATTCGACGACCGCTAGGAATACTGTCATCGATATGAGTGGGGGATGAACCCCTTAGCCGGCAATGGCATTATTTGCTCTGTTATCATCATTGAACACTACAAAGTCAGTCTTCTCGGATAGCTATTGTTGCAGATCTTCACGAAGAAGAGTGTTGGTAGTTTCTCCAGGTTGTGGTTTGGGCGATTACTTACTTACTTACTTCATTGTCCATCGTTCTGGAAAGCTTAAGACACGGAATATCGCTTTGCTTGTTACACCCACTTCTGGGGAACGACGAGATCTCTGTTGCTTTCAAATCGAGTCTATACGTGACACTGTCTTTTTTTTTTCTCGTTCTTTCCTTGTTTTCTCTATTTACATTTTAATTGTCTTTCTTGATTTATACATTTTTATATCATATTTCTATATTTTTGTTCTCTATTGTAATATGTTCTCTTTTAAATCTGAACTGTACTTATTCTTAAGAAAATTTCTTGTATGTACAGAAACACTCAATAAATACAAATACAAATACTGGCAAAACCAGCTAAAAAGTGACCCCCTATGTGCTGGGAATCCATGTTCTCCCAATATCCACGTCGAGCATTTAAGTCCCAGGCCAAAATAAAACCGTTCTTCTCCGAGTCCACCCTCAGAAATTGAAAGAGTGAATCGAGCTGTGCTATAGTCATTCAGGAACTAGGGTTGCCAAAGGATCGAAATCCATACGATGCAGGCCTCTAACTCCTCGAACCGTTATATTTCACTGCTTTACACTATTTTGTGCTTTATTTTACTTTTAATTAGAATTTTAACTTTGCCTCCACATTATATCCTCCAGTATGCCTCTCCGAGTTAGCTTGGTTTCTCTAATCAGCATCAACTTTGGGCTTTGATCGTCCAACAATCCATAGAGTTCGTTTTTTGTGGTATCCCTATCAATGAATTTGCATTCACACCAAGGAATAAAAGATCTGATTCGTCTGCACAGCCATTGCACAGCGTAATTTTCACTGGGGGTTGTTGTTGCAGAACCGCTTTTGCTTTTCGTTTCTGGAACTTGGGGCAAACCTGAGCTTGCGGTGTGGCCCGCGTTCCCGCAACGTATGCACTTGAGCTGATAATTTTCAGGTCCTCCCTCTTGCCCCAGAGAACAATTCCCCGATCACTGGTCCTCACCGCACATTACGCATTTGGCAGTTCGACGCGGAGTGCCTGAACCTTTGGCAGCGGTAGCATTGAGCAATGCCATCGCATCTAGTTTTTCTCCTTCATCTCTAAAGGCGTAAAACGCCAGCCCCGATTGTCGAAGCTTTACTGGCCGCTCGAAGCGTAGAAGGTCTTCCAACTGCTCAAAGAGCAAGTGTGCTTCGGTATCAAGTTGGTTGGGCTCGAGCCCCTCTCCATTGTTAAGGCACGGAATGAGGGGTGCAAATTGTTCTCTTACATAGTTCAGCTATCTCCCGCAAGCAAACCAGACATTTTTTCATGCGGCGTCGAAACTGGTGTCGGATATCCAATGGAACAAGAGCCACAATGCACGAGTGCCTGCTTGATAAATATGAAGAAGGTCCTTGACAGCGTATAGGGAGCGTTTGAGAGCGTTAGAAGTTTTTTCGCCAAGCTCAATCGGCTAAGCATTAGCAAAGAATGTCAACTAGACCTCTGAGGGTATATTTCAAGTCAAAAATGGTCTCCAACAGGGTGCCGTTAATTCGCTTCTGAGAAATTTAATTTATGATATTGTTAATGACTCTTTTCTTCTGTGCCTTTAAGTATTTTTCGAGGGGAAACAACGAAAGAAAAAACCCACCATATGAAGAAAACAAAAAAAGGGAAGTAAATAATTACATAAATAGTTAAATAAATAAATATATAAATAAATAAATAAATAAATAAATAAATAAATAAATAAATAAATAAATACATAAATAAATAAATAAATAAATAAATAAATAAACAAATAAACAAATAAAAATAAATAAAGAATATAATATGTATAAATGAAGAAATAAATAAATAAATATATATATGAATAAATAAATATTAATTATTAACAGAAAAAAAACAAAAAATAAATAAATAAATAAATGCAGAACTAATATATACATTGTTATAACTGTACAATGACAAAAAGCTAGGTGACATTTAACTCATTAACAAGGGGATTTTCAGGTAAACTACACTTTATATGAAAAGATTGTGTTAGCCTTCCTATTCTATCCGAGATCAAGTCAACACTAACTTTTCGATGTAACTTAGAGGCAGAATAGTACCAAGGAAGGTTGAGCATCATTTTCAACAGTTTATTTTGCTGAATCTGTAATTTTTTGATATGACACTTAGCACAATTTCCCCACACAGGACAACCATAAAGCAAGAGTGCTTGAAAAATTAATTTATGTATAATCATTTTATTTTGGTCGGATAAGAGTGATTTTCTGTTTATAAATGGGTATACGATTTTTATAGCGATGCTAATTTTGTCCAAGGTTTTGCATATAGGGTATTGAAATCTCAGCTTTTTGTCTAGATATATACCCAAGTATCTAACTGTGTTTTCCCAAGGAATCGGCTGATCATTGATGATCATTATTTGGTTAGATGGGAGAAAAAAATGTTTTCTTTTTCTGGAGAAAAAGATAGCTTGAATTTTTCCCACGTTCAATTTTATTTTCCACTTTTTGCATTAGTCATTGAATATCTTTGCCGCATTTTTCGCATATCATCACCATATGTTGCAAATTCACATTCTGGTAAATATGGAAAGTCGGATGTATATAGATTATATAAAGGTGGTCCTATTACAGAGCCTTGCGGGACAAAATACAAACAACAAGACGGGCACACATAACAAATAAGACGGGCTATTATTCACAAACACTATGAAATTACGGTTTGACAAGAAACTTTGAATGACTTTGCACAGAAAAGAAGGAAAATTAAAGCTAAGCATTTTGAATATAAGTCCGTTGTGCCAGACGGAATCAAATGCTTTCTCTATGTCGAGGAGAAGCATGCCCGTCGACTTTCCTACACATCGATTTTTTTAATGAGATTGGTGATTCGAAGTACTTGATGGCTGGTACTGTGAAATCTTCGAAACCCGAATTGTTCATTGGGAATTAATTTGTGCACATCAATTATACTTAGCAGCGTGTCCTTGAGAACTTTTTCGAAAATCTTACTTAGGCTACTTAGCAAGCTAATTGGTCTATAGCTCTCAGGACTGTCTGTTGGTTTTCCTGCTTTCGGAATCGGAATTACTTTTGCTGTTTTCCAAGCAGTTAGAAAGTATTGAACATTGAGGCAAGAATTTATTATTAAAGTCAAATATGTAATTCCAATCTTAGGTAGATGCTTAAGATAAGTATTTTTGATATTGTTAAGGCCAGATGTTTTCCTTATCTGTAAGTTTTTTATGTGGAACTTTCGTTCTCCTTAACGAACGCATTTATTGGCGTTTCAACCGCAATAGAATTAAATGCCTCTAAAGAATCGCTTACTGCTTTCGTTGTATCAACGTCGCCTAAGCTATCCGAAACAATGTGATTTTTGGCAAACGTTTGACTGAATAATTTAGCTTTGTCATTATCCGTGTAGTATGTATTGCAATTATATTTAAGAGCTGGAATTTGTTTATTTTTGTTTTTGACAATCCTGACAATGTTCCAGAAAGGCTTGGAAGCTTTGTCAAGGAAGTTTAACTTAGTGTTCCATACTTCATTTCGTTTATTTTGTATTAAATTCGAGATTACCTTGTTAAAATATTTAACCATAGTGTAAGAAAAAGTGTGCCTATACCTTTACCAATTTCTTCTATGTTTATTCCTTAATTTAATAAGCTCAATAACGTGATCTGGAAGTTTCATACAATTAAATTTTCTACTCTGGGGATACTACAGTTCGCAGAGTTTAATACATGTTCAGAAAACATACTGATAATGTTATCGACGTCTTCTCTTGTGGCTATATTTTCTAGTTGTTTGAAGTTCGAATATTCTGAAGTTTCGTTTTCAGTCGAGCCCGAAAAATTGACCAATCTGCGTTTTTCATATCTAAAAAATATTGGACTTTTTTTTTACCGAACTTAGGGATTCGACAAACAACTGGATTGTGGTCGGATGACAGATAATCAATTGATATAGGTTGAGAAATTCGACTAGAGATATTAGTTATGAGCAGGTCAAGAACAGATGGACTACCACGGTAACCAGCTGGAAAATACGTAGGACTAGACGGAAATAAAACACAAATTGGCAACATTACAGACAGACTAGATAAAACGTTGCCCCACGAATTTGCTCTTGTGCAACCCCAATCTCTATGCCTAAAGTTTAGGTCACCGCCAATTAGAAACTCGCCACTCATAGTGAGAAGTTTTCTTAAGTCTGACCTGAGTATTAATTGGGTTGCAATGGTATTTACCTTGCCTGGAAAGTAAACACAAGAAATGTTTATTGCCTGGCCGTTTACTTTACTTTTTTACCTTTACTTCAATACCTATATTTTCCACAAACTGAGTTTGAATGCTGTGCAAAAGTTCAAGTTGAATCGATCTCCTTATTAAAATAGCTACACCTCCACCTCTTCTGTCACTTCTACCTATGCGATAACATTTGTAAGCAGAAGTTGAAATATTAATACCAGCTGTTAACCAACTTTCAGTTACTAGTGCAATATCTATCCCGTTAGTATTTTAAAAGTGTATAAATTCGACATGCTTATTTAAAATACCTCTGGCATTCCATGTAACAATGTTTAAATTACTATCTGTTATATTATTTGACATTAGAGTACAAAAAACTAGTAGCTAATTGCGCTATGGCATTAAATTGATCGAATTTTGTTTTACAAGAAGCTAACTTAGTTATCATTTCCATGACTAGAACGTTTAATTCCTCCATAGAAAAAAGGTCATTGTTACATTTACCCAAAGTTGGTTGGTGTATTTCGTTTCCCCAAGTGGTTGGTGGCTGAACGCAGCTGATGCCGTCTGTGTGTTGATTGCTTTTCTCGATCGTTTTTCTCTGGTGCGAAAAAGATGGGAAATCCGTCATTAATTGCAAATCGATTTGCACATTATGTACTGGTGCAGCAGTGGGAGCTTTCACTTGCGAAAAAGCTGTTTTTAAGCGCTAGCGCGATTCGTTTCTTCTATTCACCATGTTGCTTTTAAGCTCTAAGTATTTGGCTCTACTTAGGCAAGATGTGTCATTTGCTTTATGAGCACCGTTGCAGTTAGCACATATAATAATTGCATTATTATTGTAGTCGGCAGTCTTATGTGAACCCGTAACAAATTCCACAATAGCAGTGGCGTTCGCCTTGTCTGAACATCTGATAGTTGTGGCATTGTGTTAATTTCCCTTTCAATTTTCTTTGAAAGCTCCAACTGACTTGTGTGTGGAAAACTGATCTGAAATTCTTTTTTAAGTCTATTAATTTGTCTATGTATTTTTCGTAGTTCTTCACGTTTTTTTTTTTGATTTCAGTGCACTTTAGGCCGCTTTCAATTAATTCGTTTTCAAGAAAATCCACTTCCATATTGTTGATTCCAAATAGTACGACTTTAAATGCTTTTTCATTTTTTCCATCATGTGTGAAAAATGTACAGTTTTCTTCTTTAAGAGAACGAATAACAGAGTTGTATGATTGCACAGTTTCACAATTGAATTTTTTTTCACTGAGTAAGTGGATATGTTTAATGATCTCATCAAATTGTCAAATAGCTAAACACTGCCAGGGCCTTCACTAATTATGCCTTGGGTCCCTTTTACCCGAATTATTGCTCATATTACGAGGTTTTTTATCCGAGGGATTCGAAATGCCCTCGGATTTCGGTGATCTCCCCCGTTTCGTAATTTTCAATGTTTTTCTTAATTGCGATTTGGGAAAATTAACCGAGTAGTAATGTCAAGCGCAGACAAAAGCTCCTCGACAACTGGCCTATATAAATATTGTTGCGGTATATTTGCACATCTATTGACATATTTTTGAATCCTTTGCATATGTATTCATACACGTACATACGTATGTGCTCTCTTTTTCTTTACTCAATATTTCATTACACATTACTCATTGTCAGCTTACGTTCAGATCTCAACTCATTCAGTCATCGTCTCCGTTGACATCGTGTTCTTTTTCGTTATCCCTATTTCTTGTGTTTCAATTACTTTTCCCTACAATATTTAGTTTTCAATAAATGTTTATAATTATATTTTAAAAGTTATTAGTATTTCATTCGTTCAACACAAAAACATTGGTCCTTCGTAGCCACATTAAAATAAAAGAATTAGCGCGTGTTTCAAATTCAATTAATCGTAGTATATGCACGCCGTTATCTTGCTCGCAACAAGCGTCGCGAAATTTACCGTTTCTCAGTATCATCGTTCGCATTTGATACAGTACGAAGCAAAAGCTGCGCGTCTTTTTCAAATAACCGTTCGGTCATAGGACGCTCTATTAATTAAACCTTCAGAAAACTATTAACACTAATAAAAGATAATTTAATAATTTAAACATACTTTTCGCATCATGTCGGCTATAATAAAACGTGATAGTGCACGAAATGGCCTTAAACGCAGTTTAACTTCAAGCAAGAAATCGGAGCAATATGACGAGGCATCGCTGGAATCATTCTTCGTTCTCTTGGAGCAGCAATGGAGCGCTTTTTGCACAGCACAAGATGCAGTCGAACTTTCCTGCGGCAGCGACACCATACAGGCTCAAGAAGCTGAAAGACAACAGGGCGAAGATTGGTATAGGCAGGCATTCGTAAATTTCAAACGCGCTGCAAATACATGCAAGGCGAACAGCAACGCAACGAAAACAGGTAACATCAAACATTCTTCTCGTTCAGATATCAAGCTTCCACCAATGGACTTGCCACACTTTTCTGCCGATCCGAAAGATTGGAGACCATTCCGAGACGCGTTCACGTCATTCTTCCACAACGAGGCAAATATTTCTGGTGCACTCAAACTACATTACCTGCGAAGCAGTCTGCAAGGCGAGGCTCTTAACGTAGTATAAGCGTTCCCAATAACTGACGACAACTACAGTGAAGCATGGGAGTTATTACGAAAACGTTATGACGTTGAGCGAGTTATCGTCGACTCACATTTTTGAGCTCTTTTTTCCATCAAAAAAGTCAACAACGAATCTTCGGCTGAGTTGAAAGCACTCCTCGACAGCACTCAGGAGCATTACCAGTCACTTAAAGCGCTTGGAAGACCGGTAGAAAATTGGGACGATTGGCTTTTACATCTCACCACATGCAAGCTCGACGCGGAAACTCATAAATAATGGGAACTCTCACAGGCAAATGACAAGGTTGCCGATTTTGATACGCTGGTGTCTTTCTTGGAAAAGAGGTGCCGTTCTTTGGACGCTATTACTTCGCATCAACAAAGCAAAACAATTGCCAAAGTTCACTCTAGTCAACCCAAGAGTAAAGGCAAACCCGGTACGGGAGTTTTTCACAGCGTAACACCAAGTCAATCAGAATCCAGCAAATCTTCCAGACTTCAAAAGCATGTATGCACATATTGCTCCAGCTCGCATAGAATTCACATCTGCGACAATTTTCGGAAACTCGACGTTGAGGGACGACTCTCGTTCGTGCAGAAGAAGAATTTGTGTACAAATTGCCTCACACCTGGTCACGATTATTTAAATTGTCGTAGTGAAAACTACTGTCGTGTTTGCCAAGCACGTCATCACACCTTATTACATCGAGAGGTGCAAATATCGACCACAGCAACTGCAATCAACAGTTCAGTACCATTTGATCGCCCTTCAAGCAATATCACATTCTCCTCGGTACAGCCATCGTCAAAGTTATGGACCAAAGTGGATCATTTCAAATAGCCAGATTGCTTTTCGATAATGGTTCACATCTATCATTCGTCTCCGAAAGCTGTGTACAACGGTTGAAACTGAAGAGAAGCTCCAGCTCAACGATGATCGAAGGAATAGGTGGTACAGCAGCAGGGAAATCTAAAGGTGAAATAAGACTCAACATTTCATCTACCGATGAAAGTTTCACAACGTCTGTTCGTGCTCAAATACTCACTAAAATAACCAACAACATACCATTCGCTCCACTGAACGAAGTTCGCTGGCCTCATATTGAGAGACTTCAATTGGCAGATTCGCAATTCCATACACCAGCAGCAGTTGACATCCTCATAGGAACCGATGTGTTAGGTCAATTCCTTCGCGCAGGTTTGATCAAAGGGCCTGACGGTACTCCTTGCGCTCAGCTATCGACTCTTGGTTGGATTCTCTTCGGAAAGGCTGTGGACTCAGTTCATCAAAATACTTCGCTATGTCTGCATACTGACAACACTCTGACAAAAGCTGTTTCTAAATTCTGGCAAGTAGAATCCATACCTGAGGTAAAACATCTCACCGTCGAAGAAGAGCTCTGCGAGAAACATTTCCAACAAACTCACTATCGGCAACACGATGGCAGGTACGTTGTTAAGCTTCCGTTCAAACCTGACTGTCCTCTAGGTCAATCGCGTGAAGCAGCTGTTCGATCTCTACTTCGCATGGAAAAGCATTTTACCAAGGATGAAGACCTTCGAATCCAGTACAGAGATTTCATCCATGAGTTCATCGACCTCGGGCATATGGAAGAAACACATCCGATTACGGAAGCCACGAAACACTATTACATGCCTCATAGAGCCGTAGTGAAGGAAGCACAACAACGAAGTTGAGAGTTGTTTTCAATGCGTCATGCCGCACAACCACTGGATTTTCGCTGAATGACTCCCAAATGATAGGTCCTCAACTTCAACCCGATTTATTTTCGACACTGCTATGACTACGCACTCATCGTTTTGCTATGTGCGCGGATGTAGCGAAAATGTATCGCCAAGTTAGAGTCGACGCAGAACATGTTGACTACCAACGGATCCTATGGCGAGATTCTCCAAATGAAGACATAAAGGATTATCGTTTGCTGACTGTAACTTATGGCGTTGCATCGGCTTCTCATCTTGCTGTTAAGGCTCTTCAGCAAACTGCTATCGACGAAGGCCAAAATCATCCGTCGGCGACGCAAACCATATTGCGTGATTTTTACATGGACGGTTTGCTTACTGGCTGTTACGAAGAAACCGATTTACATCGATTACAGGTAGAGATATCCACTATCTTAAGCCGTGGCGGATTTCTTCTTAGAAAATGGTCGTCAAACTCTTCGCTCGTAATCAACTCCATACCAGAAGATCTAGTTGAAGCAACACAGCCGAGAGATCTTTCGGAAGAAGACAGCGTTCGTACATTAGGTCTTCAATGGGAACCTTCCTCGGACAAGCTATCATTCACTGTTCAGGTTCATGAAATTGATTTTACTAATTTAACTAAGAGACTACTTCTTGCAGATGCCTCCAGACTTTTCGATCCGCTTGGAATATTATCACCCAGCACAATCATACCCAAAATGTTGTTCCAACGATTATGGAGACCAAAGGTGGACTGGGATGAGACTGTGCCGCTAGATGTCAAACAACAGTGGTATCAATACAGGGAACATATCACTAACCTCGCAGCAATCAAAGTGCCGAGGTGGGTTGGTATGGGTATCCCAAACGTCGACACCGATATATATGGTTTTGCTGATGCCTCACAATCTGCATACGCATCAGTCGTATACGCACGCACAGTCTCTCCTGATGGTAAAATCAACGTTTACCTCCTTACAGCAAAAACAAGGGTAGCTCCACTGAAATTCGCCACCGTATCTCTACCTCGCCTGGAACTATGTGCTGCTACGTTACTGGCTCAACTTGTTGCACACATTCAACCATCCTTACAGCCCCATGTTCGTAATATTTACGGGTGGACCGATTCAAGCATTGCTCTGGCCTGGATTCGCCAACCTCCCGGAAAGTGGTGCACTCTTGTTGCGAATCGCGTATCACAGATTCAGGAAGTAATACCTTCTGCGAACTGGTTCCACGTACATTCTTCGGACAACCCAGCAGACTGCGCTACAAGAGGCGTATTTCCACAGCATTTAATCAACCATTCAATCTGGTGGGATGGTCCACCATGGTTGAAACTACCCGAGACTTCGTGGCCACCACAACAACTTTTCACAACAAACCATGATCAAAAATCAGAGCCAATATATTTAGCAAGTGAACTCCAACCTCCGCCTATATGGGAAATCATCGACAAATATTCATCTTTATCTCGTTTGAAACGTGTTACAGCATATATACTGCGATTCCTGCATAACGTTCGAGCTGCCGTCGAAATGAAGAGGAACCGTCATGAAATAACTCGTCGAAACGACATCCATTTGTCCATCCACGAGCTCGATGAAGCTACTACTCTCTGGATACGTCTTACTCAACTGTATTTCTTCCCCGAAGATATTCAGCGCATCCGATCTTGTAAGCACGTGAGTCGCCAAAGTAAAGTCCTTCGATTACACCCGTTCTTGGACGAAAAAGGACTTCTCAGAGTGGGAGGCCGGTTGAGCAACGCACAAGTTCGTTCGGATAAGAAATACCCAATTCTACTTCCGGCAAAAGCAAAGTTTACCAAACTCATCTGTGAAGATATTCACAAATTAACATTGCATGCAGGTCCACAAACAATGCAGGCAGTGTTGCAAGGTCGATTTTGGGTTATCGGAGCTCGCCAGGTGCTTAGACAAATTTCAAGATCGTGCGTTAAATGTCTTCGCTACTCACGGGCAGTTCAACAGCAAATTATGGGTAATCTGCCAAAACCACGAGTGGAAGCATCGAGAGCTTTTTATCGTAGCGGAGTAGATTTCGCTGGGCCATTACGATTCCGTTTATCAAAGAGACGCGGTACGAAAGCTGTCAAGGGTTACATAGCCGTGTTTATCTGCATGTCTACTGGAGCAATGCATTTGGAACTTTCAAGCGATTTGTCAACTGCATCGTTCATCGCCGCATTCAAGCGTTTTGTTTCACGTCGTGGTCGATGTGGAGAGCTATATAGTGATAACGGCACCAATTTCGTCGGGGCTGAAAAAGAATTGAAGAGAATGCTGGAAGTTGCAGTTAAAGACGGGCAATTGGCAAAGCATCTATCTGCCGATGGTACGGCCTGGCACTTTAACCCTCCAGCTGCCACACACATGGGTGGGAAGCAGCAGTGAAACGTGTTAAATTTCATCTTCGACGTACACTAGGAGACATCCTATTAACATACGAGGAGTTTACTACACTCTTGGCGGAAATAGAGGCTTGCGTTAACTCCAGACCCCTCTGCTCAATGTCAACCGATGTAAACGATTTTGACGCGCTTACTCCCGGACATTTTTTGATTGGGGAGCCTATTAAAACGATACCTGAACCCGACACGATACACTTCAAGGGAAGTTTAGTAAACAGATGGCAACTTATATCGAATTTAAAGCAGCATTTCTGGAGAAGATGGAGTACGGAGTATGTGGTGCAACTTCAACAACGCGCTAAATGAACTCGGTCTAGCCCAAATTTTCAAATGGGTGACTTAGTTTTAATTTGAGACGACATGTTACCTCCAGGTAAATGGAAATAGGGAAGGATAACCTGTATTCACCCCGGAGCTGATGGCAAAGTACGAGTGGTCACGCTAAAAACAGCCGATGGGATGCTTGTTCGACCTGTTGTCAAGATATCACCGCTGATGTCCATCGATGATGAAAGTTCTGAGCAGCTATCATAGACATTTTTTCAACAAATTTTATAATTCTGTAGCTTGTAACATTCATTTCTTTTAACATATTTTGTAATTTCGTAATTTGTAACAATCTTTTTTTTTGAACAAATTTTGTAATTCGTTCCAAGGTGGGCGGAATGTTGCGGTATTTTTGCACATCTAGTGACATATTTTTGAATCCTTTGCATATGTATTCATACACGTACATACGTATGTGCTCTCTTTTTCTTTACTCAATAATTTAATTACACATTACTCATTGTCAGTTTACGTTCAGATCTCAACTCATTCAGTCATCGTCTCCGTTGACATCGTGTTCTTTTTCGTTATCCCTATTTCTTGTGTTTCAATTACTTTTCCCTACAATATTTAGTTTTCAATAAATGTTTATAATTATATTTTAAAAGTTATTAGTATTTCATTCGTTCAACACAAAAACAAATATAGGCATTAGTAAGATTTTTACCAGCTTCATTTTCGTATTGATAGGGAGAAAACTGGCCCATAACTTGCGAAGACATCCATAGATACGACCGATGGTGTAATTCACATGGTCAATGCATGAACGATTGTGATTTATTTTAAATCCAAGACTCTTGACTTATTCTTCAGAAAACTGTCACATCAAGACGCTGCAGACTATCTTCAACAGTTAAATGAAGAAGATAATTAATTTCGTGGCATGGTGGATGGTATTTTCATTGCACCACCCGATGAAGATGGAAATATCGGGAATCAATTGAAGGCTGGTTGTGAATTAGTATTCAGATATGGTCAACATATTGGTATAATTCAGCGTGGAGAACAGGCTATTCCAATCGGCAACGTGGAGGCCGTTCTTGTATTATGAGCCAAATGATGTTACAAGTGCTGGAATACGAATATTTCCTCAAACAAACTTCGATGGCTGTCGTGATGACAAGTAGCATGAACTCTTCGAACGTTATTTTGATGAAGAGTAAGAACAAGCTATGGAAATTGCTTCCAATTACCAACCGTTTAAAGGCAAACATGATCAAAAATTTCCCTCCCACACAACAATTATTATATGACGAAAGCATGATAGGTTATTATCGAAGACATAGTTGCAAGCAGTTTATCAAAGGTAAGCCAATAAGATTTGGGTTCAAAGCCTGATCGCCGAAGGTGTACACATCTGGGTACATGGTTAATTTCGAAATTTACCAAGGAAAAACTCCTCGATCAAATCCGAAATATGAAGAACGAATTTTCAAATGTTCGCCACCTCTCTTATCAATGATTGATGACTTTAATAATAATAAGAGGCCTGCCGTTTTCCTTCTACTACTTCTTTACAGGCCTTACATTTCTCAAATATCTGACAGCAAGAGGATACAATGCAAAAGGTACGATTTGTTAGAACCGTATTTCTTCAAATTGCCCTATAGAACACAAAAACAATTTAAAAAAAAATTTCTCGTTGAACGTATAAATCGACTAAAATGTCGGAAACAGAAATAAGGTTGGCAAAATGTGTTGATAATTCTGTTGTTTGCATTGCCTCAACTTGTTATGGTGCTTTGCCAACTTCAACAGCATCTTGCTATTCGAGAGAAAAAGGAAGGAAAGTGTGTATTGTTAGACCATGCACAATTACCGAATACAATAAAAACGTATGTGCTGTCGATCGTCTAGAGCAAAATGTGAATAATCACCGAATTTCATACCGAGGAAGAAAGTGGTGGAGCTAAGTTTTCACTTGTTATTGATGTCGCAGGAAATAATGCTTGGCAACTGCAACGAGGATTGATGTAATCCAATCGCTGTTTAATACTGTGCACACTACGATGAAGTAGTGGGCCAAAGAGAAAACGTCTTGAAGATGATTTCACGAAAAATATTCGATATTTTGGATGCATTCAGTATTAATCCATTATTAACAGACCATAAATATCGAGTCGAGATCTTCATTTACCCTATGAAATATATCTTCAATTAAACCCAGAGACCTCGAAGTATGAATTTGTACGTCATCAGCGTAGAGGTGAAAAGACATATTTTTATATTTCTGAACGATGTTCTTTATAAATAAACAAAAAAGTATTGGACCTAGAATTGAACCCTTATGGATTCCTTTCGTAAGATACATCCTTCTAGAAAAATTTTCACCAATGACAACTCGTTGGGATTCGCTGGACAACTCTGGTACTAAATCCAAAATAATTACCCAGTTTTAATTACAAAATATTATGATTTACTTTATCAAAAGTATTTGAAAAATCATACTAACATAATATTGTAAGAAAACATTGACTGGGGTGACTTTGGCTATTTTCCAGCTATCAGGAAATGATGAAGAAGTAATGCAATAATTTATTATGTGCTTTAATGGGCTAATAGTGTGATGTAGAAGCAGCTTTTTAAATCTTCAAGGCATGCCATCCTCACCAGTGGCAATCGATTTTAAGGCATTAATGCTTTTTAAAACATCATTATCATTAACTACATTGAAAACCCAATACAAATATTTTTCATGCACTGGTTTTAAGCTGTCATTTTCATTTTAATTCATTTTTATTATGGAATTCATAACAAATTTTATACTAGAAAAAAATGCTTAAAACTAGTTGGACGAACATTGTTAGTTACTTATTTATTCTAGCTTAATGATCCTTGGCGGGTACTCTAAGCTAAACATAAACTTATTCTATGTCTTGCGACTTAACCTAAAATTATTATGTAAAAAAAGAGTTTCATCATGACTAATATGTGTTTAGACAAAATTTAAAAACTTAATGGCAGTACCTTATTTTTTTTTAAGAAATTACAAGCTAACTTACATTTTGCCTTAAAATAAAACTTACAAACTATCTTAAGCTAATCTACGTATATATACATATACAAATTTGTATAGCTATATACACATGCGTACACGCATATATCCTTATATACATAATATATAGCGCACATATAGCATTGGGATTTTTATACATATATACATTCTTCCTTTTTTTACTTTTTTTTATTGGAATTTACATATATAAACAGCTTACTCACTAACTTACAACTACCCTAAGATATGTAAGTCGGACATAGGTTACAGCTGATATATGTTTAAAATCCGCTGCAAGACGTTGACCGACTACTTCCCATGAGAGGTCGGAACTACCCTTTCTAACCGGGGTCTAATGGATTTGACGTCTCCCGCTCCCCAGCCACCAGAACTTTCGATGTTGCCTAGTAAAATCCCGCACATCCTGCCTAGGTATCACCGCACTGAACCGGAGGAGACTCTCCTCAGCTCATTGTGCGACGGGGTGGTCGTGGTTGAGTCGCCCATCCGCAGTTGATCTGGCGATGTGATAGATGAGCGGTACCGCATTTATATTTTGTATCAGAATGTGCTTATCTAAATGGGCGAATGCTTCTGGGGGGATGAAGCCGTTGTGACGTACGCTTTCGTGGTATTGAGGGTTGGGGTAGTAAGCCCCAGAGAGCAGATTGTTGACCGAGTTCATCGCACTGGCAGTATGACCTCGAATTAGCTTCAGCAGGAAATTGTCCACTCTTCTCAGGTTTGCCCTATTGTATAAGACCTCATTAGAATAGAATTTAATGTACAAGCCCTCTCAAACAACCGAATCTTTTCCATTAAACTTACACTTACGTTGAACCACACGGGACAGGCATAGGTGAGCATTGACCGGATTAGGGCTATTTAGCAGATAACCTTCACCCTCGCATCGAGTTGGCTGTTGTAAAACAGTCTCTTTGTAAGGGCAAATGCACCTTGGGCTCTGGCCAGAGCAGCATCTTCATGTTTGTTAAAATATAGATACTGGTCTAGCCAGATGCCCAGGTATCTGACTACAGTCCTTTGCGGCAGTGGTTGCCCGTGTCGCCCAACGATTGAGAATTTTCGCCAATTCTTTTCCGTATCCGCGGAGGCCTTATACAACGGCGTGATGAACAGATTGGTTACCGAATTCTCGAAGTTGGTTTTCAACTTCCAGTCATCGCACCTTCTCATGAATGAATCGTAGTCACCCTGTGTGAGAGTAGTGATTTCCTCGATCTTTTTGCTTGATCTGTACACGATCAAGTCATCGGCATACGCATTTGCTTGAGGAAGAGAACTTATCAGATCGCTCAAGTAAATGTTGAAACGGATCGGCGAATTAACGGCACCCTGTTGGAGACCATTTTTAACTTCGAATATACCGTCGGTGAGCATGTTACACAGTAGGTACAGCAGTGGGTTGCTAATGCCTAGCCGATTGAGCTTGTAGAAAATACCTTCTAATCATACGGTGCCGAAGGCCTTCTCCAGGTCAATCAAGCAGGCAGCCGTACATTGTTCCTGGCTCTTGTTCCATTGGACATCCGACACCAGTTTCGACGCGGCATGTATAGTGGCATGCCCCGCTTTGAAGAGACTTTTTCTTCTTCAGTGATTCGAAGACTGCTTGGAGTTCTGTCTTCGATATCAACGGGGGATAAACCCATTCCTCGGCGATGGCATTATCTGCCATGTTATCATCATTGAACACGACAAAGCCAGTGTTCCCAGGTCGTGCTTCGGGCCAATACTCTCATTCACCTTGTACACTTCCTGAAAGCCAAGTACCTCCACTTTTTCTTGCGGATCTTCGACCACAAAGAAGTTTTCGTCGAGTGCGGCATTATCTGGATCAATACCTGCTGTTGTCAGTATTTGTGCGTTGTCCGTCGTTCTAGGAAGCTGAAGGCAAGAAAGACCGCTGTTTTTGCTTCGGAAGAATTTATTTATCTGAGGGAACGTGCTCGGGTTGTTGGATCTAACAGCACGAATCTGATTGTTCCCATACAAATTAGCAGAATGTCTGTAGTTCTGAACAATTAATGTTTGAATATTCTTAATCAGCGATTTCAGTGTCCTAACTTCCTCGTCTCGTTTGTCAGTAAACCTCCTGTATAAGGTTCTTAATATTGACAGGAGTTTACTTTTTTGTTGGTGGAGTGCGACAATTGACGCATTACGGTATATGTTTTGATTGTTTGTACGTATATACCGTAGTATCGTACTGTCCATCGTTCGTTTAATTGTCTCGTCCAATTCAATTAGATACATGTCAATCCCTCCGTTTGACAAGTTTCTATTGGAGGGTATGTGGAGCGCGTTCGAAGAGATTGCTCGCGTCATTTGTCTAGAAAGGCGTGTCCAGCGAGCCCTACTGTACTTGTAGTGGTACGTTTGAACAAACTCTCCTAACGCCGCAATATCGTTGGGAATCAAGATTTCGGCACAGAGTCCGAAGAGGTCACTGAGATGCACGAAGGTATTCAAACAGTTTACCGTTTGTTGTTTTGTGTCTTTCAGCTGTAGTCTTCCGTCTAGCAACAGTAGATCCCCTGCTGGGATAGGACGAGATGTCTGTTGCCTTCAAATCGAGTCTATACTCGATACTGTGTAAGCAAAACCAGCTGTTAAGTTGGTCTCCTCTTTTGTTGGAAATTGTGTTTCCCCAATATCCATGTCGGGCATTAAAGTCACTGGCCAGAATAAAGTAGTTTTCCTCACAGTCCAGCCTTAGACATCGAAAGAGTGAATCGAGCTCTGATATCATAGTTCCGGAATGAGAAGAGCTGGAGGAGTAGACCGACACCGCATACAACTTCTTTCCACTGCGGAGAGAAATGCACACGATGCGGGCCTCCAACCCATGCAACCTCCGCACCTCACTGCTATACACTACTTTGTGTTCAATGTTATGTTTTATGAGAATCGCAACACCACCTCCAGCACTGGAATTGGGCCGGTCTCTTCTAATAACATTATATTTACTGTGTCCCAGATTGCCTCTCCGAGTTAGCTTAGTTTTGCTAATCAGCATCAGCTCTGGGCTTTGATCGTCCAACAATCTGTAGAGCTCGTTTTTTCGATTCGATTCTGTCAATGAATTTGCATTCACTGCAAGGATGTTATAAGCACATCCCGTCTGCCCAGCCATTAAGACTGTTGACGTGCTGGATTCTGCAGGAGCGCCAGAATTTGGCCAACTTGCTCTTCTAACCGATCCATACGCATTTCGATGGATGTTTTCCTATCGAGCGCTGGATCGTGTGCTTTCGGTACTGAAACTGGCGGCACTACCTTAGGTAGCTCCTTTTCCGTGCTCCTCTATCTAGATGCCATTTGGGCGTAAGTCACTTGAAGGGTGACGGTTAAGATCCCCCAGTGGATTTTTCATTGGGGACTGCTTCTGCAGAACTTCTTCCGCTCTTGGAACTTAGGGCAACCCCGAAAGTTAGCGGTGTACCCCGTGTTCCCGCAGAATACTCACATTAGCTGACTTTTGTCGGTTGCTCCTTCTTTCGCCAGCGGGACTGCCCGCCTTGTGGTTTTTACTGCACTTCCGGCATCGAGGCTGCATTTGGCAGTTCGACGTGGCGTGCCCAAACCTTAGGCAACGGTCGCATTGGAGAATGCTGTGGCTCCTTTTTATACCATCCCAGATGCTTTCTAGTTAATCTAAGAACTGGATTTTCTTTGGATTGGCCGGTTGGCTTGTGGGCGAAACCTGTACAATATAAAAAGGTGATTTCTGCCCTTCTCTCTTTGCTTTCGCTGTGGTGAAAGGCTTAACCCCGATGATGTCGATACCGTCGCATTTGGAAAACCTTCTCCGCCTAAATCGGCGTGGAGATCTTTAATAACATCTTGTGACACTTTTCTATCTTTGGGGTGTAGGAGAAGAACTCTAACCTCGAAATCTTTAAACACTCTTTCATTATTATGTTGTTAAACCGAAAAGAGTATCGAGCTCAGAAATGAAATATTGATTGATGCGTACCTTGTCAGACGTATAGAAAGCGATCACATATAGCCGCTTACCACCCCGAAGGGGAATACGTGCGAAACACGTTTCTATGGCCTGCAATCTGCAAACTTCACCTTTATACACGACCTTATGACGAAGGCCTTTTTTTAATTAAGAGCGCGACTCCACCAGCTAGGGAGCTTCGATCTCTTATAATGATATTATAATTTTTGTACCTGAGTGGGTGCGAGTGGCCTAGCTTAGTTCCGCAAACCATCAACACATCAGGATTATGGGTCTGCAACAAGTTACCGAAATTTAATCGACTTTCAGGGCGGATCAATGAATTCACATTCACTGCTAGAATTTTAAGGTTGCAGGCTGCCTGCGCAGCCATTATACCGATTTTGCGTTAGGCTTTCCAAACAGCGTCGAATAGATGAGGTCTGCGCTGCTTGTTCTTGTAACTGGTTCGGAAAGTGGTTTTGTAGTTGAGCGATCTGCCTCTGGATAGAGAGCAGGATCGTCTGCACATACAAATTTGCTTCTGGTTGCCTGGCCACAGGAACCTGGGTAACTTTCGGCACTGTCTGTTGAACCGGTCGCCCAGCCGATGCTATTTGGGCATAGGAGACTGCCGGAGTAACATCGGTAGCTTGTTGCAGAAGGCCAAGCGGGTAGCTTCAGTGTCCAGGAGGACGGCGGCACGCTTGTGGTTGCACGGCTAAGCACGCCGGACGGGGTTGGTTCTTGTCCCCTGCCTCGTACACCATCGATTTGCAGACAAAAAAAATCTCTTGCCTGTAACTAGCTACGATAGAAGAGAGATGGGAAAAGATAGAATGAGAGAGAATGAGAGAGAAATCCTAATACCCTAAAGCAGATCACAGACGAACGACTAAAAATATGAAAGAGAAGAAGTAGAAGAGATAGAAAAGTGAAAGAGGAACGTGTGTTCAAGGCCTATGCGAGCCCAATTCCGGTATCTGTGGTGGTAGAGCCACAGATACCGGAATTGGGCTCGCGGAGCTAAGCTATCTATCCTATTCTATGCCTACACTAACCTACCAAAACTTAAATCTAAATCTAACCTAAGCCTAGTCTAACTTAAAACTACCTAGCTCAGCCCTAAACCGAGTCAACGCCCTTCCAGGGTCGCTTGGCGATCAAGGTTCGTACAGAAACCGAGGGGTGCCTGCTGTTGTTGGCACTAGTCCGGCAGTCCAGCCCTCATGTCCCTTGGCGAATTTAATGGGAGATAGCCCGTTAGCGGAGACGTTAGCCACAGCCTAACGTTCCACCCTGTCAAATACCCGAAGAGGACGGCCTTCGCTCATCCTACATACACATGATGGCAAAGACAAACTACTCCATAAAATAAAACATATTTATCTTCATTTTAAAGAAAGACAATTCATTATTTATTGAGAGAAAAAAAATGTAAATTAAATCAATAAAAAAAAACTGACCTAGAAACTCTGAGGTAAAAAAAAAAAAAAAGAAAGTAGAAAAAAACTATGGGGGTTCTAACCCTGGCCAACGCTACGGACCTCACACTACAAATAGAGACTCCCAATAACCACGGAGTCTGCTATTCACAATAACCACGGAGTCTGCTACTCACAATGACCACGGACTCTGCTACTCACAGTATCTATAGTCCCTCGACGTACTGCGCGCAGCAAGGTGAAGGATGAACCTGTGAAAATTAAGGCTGCCTCTTTTCCGCGGGCAACACTCACACACAAACACTAAAGCCAGACTTAATTAATGTGATAATTTACAAAAATTCAAAAAAAAAAACTCCTAAAACTATGCAAGATACTTTACTATTACTTAAATTATAATATTTATTATTTTAGTATTAATTCGGAATAGAATTGAAAGAAAAAAAAATTTGCTGTCGACACTTTCTGGCTCTTCCGTGACACTTTGGCACTTCGATGTCCTTTGTTTGACACTGGCACTTCGATGACTTTTTTGTAGGCACATGCTTCTTCGGCCGGTCACTTGTCACTCCTTTTGTTAGTGTACGTATGGATTTGCTATTATCGGATAGTGGATATTTTTCGGAACGGCGGAAAAGTCGCGGCGCTTGGATTCCAATGATTTCATGTACGCCTTCAGTTATATATATATACATACACAAACACTATATATATATTTATACATATATATATATATATATATATTTATATATATGTACATGCGCGCACATTTCTTCAATAGTATTGTTTTTTTTTATTTGAGCTTTATTTAGGGGAATTTAACAATTGCTCACTAGGAATCACGCCCGTTGTTTATTACTATACGGATACGTTTCGTTTTTTTTTTCTTTAAAAGATATCTCACACTCGATACACAAAATCAATACACACTCCAACAATTCTCATTCATTTCTTCTTTAATCCCATTTTCCAATAATGCTCGCGGATCACTGACATCTCCAATGGGATATCCAGTTTCCAACTGGAATATTGTTAACTCCGACTAAAGATTCGATCTTGCGTCAAACGTCAGTTGATATTACTTTGTTATTGTTCGGTCAACGTGTATTATTCATGTAAGTATAATTTTGTGTTATAATTAAAATTAAACAAAACAAAGAAAAAAATGCTTATACTATCAAATATGCTATCTCTCCCTTAGCAACACCAAATTGGACAATTCACCACATAGGGATAAAAGGATTAATATAAAGGTTATGTGTGTTTGTTTTTGTGTATTGTCACTTCCTAAGCTAGTTGGTTTCGGAGATGACACCAAAAGTGTTATTATTTTATTAAATTTCTTTTTATATTTTCGGTGGAGGAGGGACATCGAGGGACGGTTGGTGGACATGGTAAGTACATGTAATTAAAACAGTGCACATCTTAATAAATTTCTCTTTACGGATAATCTCAGCGTGAAGGCTGCCGCAGCAAGATCGACGACGGTTTATGAGTGGTTGTGAGTAATCCGACCTCGTAAAAAAAGGAAGCCTTCACAATACCTCCCCTACCACTTCTACCATACCTAAAGCCGGTGTTAACGTGTGGCAAGGGCCCACTCCCTAAAGTTGAAAAGTCTCATACTCTACCGACTGATATAACCGAGCTATTAATTCTTAATAATACTATTTGTAATTGCATAATAAATGTATATAAAATATCACAGTTTATATTATCACCTTTCCCAAGTTAAGGGTGTTTAATTTTGTCGTGTTCACCATTGGCCGGGCGCGACTTAATCCAATATAACAGCTTACTCTAAATAAATAAAATAAATATGTCTATCAATATATGTTACTAGCAAGCCCGGCGAACTCCGTTTCGCCACCAGATGGCTTCGTTTTTTGTAACATTTCGTTTGAGAATTACATTTTTTTTTCTTATATTTGAAAAGGAACAATTTTAATTCATTTCACAACAGTAATGAATTCATTTCGATTACAAAAATGAAGTGTAATTTAGTTGAACTTCTCTAAGTAAAAAATGAAAGTGAATCCAAAGTAAATACTGAATCGAAGTGTCCGCAAATTATCCGTTTCATTGAAGTGCTCTTTGGTAAACCACATTTTTTGCGTTTTGGTCTGACGTTAACACAAACAAAGCGGATGGTTTCCCAACTCGTGAACACGCAACGTATAGCTGCCCGTGTGAAAAACAATGACTTTCTAAATTTATCCCGCAAACACTAAGCGATTGGCCTTGCGACTTGTTAATTCCCATTGCGAACGCAAGGCGAACTGGAAATTGTCATCGTTTGAAGTCAAACGGAAGATCAGTCGGAATCATTGGTATTCGAGGAATACATACATTTTCACCTGCGTACTTTCCGTTAATAATGGTTGCCTCAATCAAATTTGGCATGTCTTTTCACCGCAAGTCGAGTACCGTTGCAAAGTCGCGGTGGATTTAAATCACGCGATATCATAATAACTGAACCAAATTTGAGTTGCAAGTTATGTGGTGGAAATTCTAGTAACTCCAGAGAGTTCAAAAACTCCGTTGGATAATTTACAACATCATCGGGATTTGTTATGGAATCAACGGATTAGTATGTCACCAAATCGCCAGCGATTTTTGATTGAATGGTGAAATTCAGTGCGTGTACATCATTATTATTTGCGGAAGAATTGCTCGTTGACTTAACCAAGCATAATTCTGATAATCCTCATTAATTTTTGGGAAAACATTTCCAATAAGAGCTAAAGTTGAACTTTGAAGTTGAACTCTCATATTAGTGGTAAGCGATAATGTTTTTACGTTGTTCCACAAAGGTGATGCCTTCAGGCAAGCATTCAATTCGTCTGCTGGCGTTCCACGGGGAATTACTGGCAACGTCTCCCTGAAATCGCCTGCCAAGTTCCATAACTTCACACGTACGTCATAGCGTCTTGAGCGTATTCGTGCTTGTGGCGTGGGCTTCCGATATAAGATGCTGGGAGAGTCGTCAGGCGTCTAATATTCTGAACATTACCATCTGAATGAATAGCATCACGCAAGTGTATATAGTCCTCAGATCGTAGCTTTGCCTGATTGAATCGGATGAACGCTAAGCGTTCGGTCTCGACTTTGTCATACATGTCGACAGCGAATTGCTGGAATAGCCGACGGCACTTCAGAATGACATTCTCCTCATGTGTATGAATCATCATACGATACTCATAGTAATTAATTGCGCTTAGATTACTGCTCGTTGATACACCTGAAAATGCAAAATTAAATGGAATGTCAATGGAAACCAATAATAGCAATAATTAGTGTGTGAATATTGTACCTGTTATTGGATCGACCATCTTCAACTTGAAGTCGTATTCGTCTTGCCCTTGCCAATATATGATTGGATATTGTAACGCATCGTACAAGCGATATGTCTCATTTATACGATGCATGATATTGCTTCTTCGCTGAACGGCAATGTCTTGTGATTTAGTTGGATCGCCAACAATAATTGCAGCACCATCATCAACGCTGGGTGCATTGAATCTTCGCACATGTTCACCTGTTGGGGTACGATCCGCTCTTATGACAAATTTGTGCGTATCCAATGGCATTTGTTCCAATGCTGTTTTTAACATATTAACCACAGCGTTAAAAGCGTGAAAAAATGCTTGCAACTGTTCAATAACTCGTCTCTTTAACTGTTGTGTTCCCTGTATATTGCACCGCACATTCAGCTGATCCACCATCGGCGAAATGAAATATATTTGCAGAAATTAATGCGGTTCATCTGGTGTTGGCACCATTGAACCATGCAATTTGTATATTTGTCCTTGTATCTGTAATTGCAAACAATCATTTGTTGAAGAATACGGTGTGACTCCTGATCATACGATGGTGTAGCGTGTGGTGTATGTCTAGTTGTTATATGTTAAAATTGATTGTGTTGTGGTCATTGATTGGTTGTGTTTGTTGTGCCTCTTACCTTGCAATTCGGCATGAAGCCGCCTTCTCGAATGATATTAGCTAAAAAGGAAGTCATGCGAAAGCAGTTATTGTATTCAAGGATGCGTTGAAGAAAATGGTTGGAATCGGGATCACTTCCATCGAACAATGGTTTCAGTGGCTGTGGTGGTGTAGGTAATGGATCCAGTTTGACTTTTCCACTTTCGCAGCACAGTCCAGCCGTTCCTCTTTTGAACTTTAACGCATTGCAATATCGGCATACAGTCGTCATTGGTCCAATATCTAAACTGCCATCATCGCTGTAGTTCGCAGTGGGATCATATTAGAATGCCAAGCGATTGTATGATGCCAATGATCTTCGTGTGTTCACGCGTTGTCTCAATCGGGCATTTTCTCTTATTATATTTTGTCTCTCTTCGCTTAAGTTCCGTGAATACACTTGCTGCTGGCTTGCATGTCTTGTGCGGCGGCCGATGTTCGCACGTCGTCCTCTAGGCATTTTGGACTATGTACAGACTGGTGAATTTATCCTCAAATGCACGATCCACATTATTTTCACAGTTCAACTTACCACCTTAAGGACAAATGCCTGCTGTTGAAATTGAATAAAAATTTGCACAATACGTGTGATTGATTTTTCCAATTGAACTTCACAGTGAAGACAATACCGGTTTTAAGTTAGCGTTTGAAAGAACGTGTGCATAATGAATGTCACATGAAATTAACTGAGCAGAGTACAATGAGCTGTCAAACAATGTAACACGCACCGGAGCCATCAACTTAAAATGAAACGTACTTATTTTCGTGAGGGATACTCACACACAACGTACTGGCGCCACCTCCTCCACCACCATGCAAAACCATATTGGTATGTAGTACATGCTATGTATCAGAGATGGCGCTGTATGTGAACAATGATTTTCCCTGTTTTCGTGCTTTTATGTTGAAATTTTTCCTGAATTTTGTTTGCTATCAACCCTAACGGAGCCCGAGACCTTTCCAACGAATGCAAAACCGTGACAATCGGTTCGTGCGGTCTGGAGTTATAGCGCCAGGAAGGAAAACCCGACTTATTTTTATATTATAGATAAATACAGAAATAAATAAAGAATAAATAAATCTATCTTAACCTAGCGTAATCCAGCAACGGCATGCTACAGTGCGTCATTCTTCAGTCTTATACTCTCCTATGCGTGAAGGTCCTTGGCATGGTATGTCCCTACTTTATCCACTCGCAAATTGCCCTTCTCTATATGTCACGTCTCTACTCCTAGTGTTGTAAGTTCTTGTCCCCTTCTGGTAAGCCAGCCTAAGGTTGTCGAATACTTTCCTCCA
This sequence comes from Eristalis intricaria, assembly GCA_964034865.1. Lineage (NCBI taxonomy): Eukaryota > Metazoa > Arthropoda > Insecta > Diptera > Syrphidae > Eristalis > Eristalis intricaria. Next base: position 49,036,920 of record OZ035873.1, on the reverse strand, counting down.
AACAAGGTCAATTTTGTCTGACCTAGTCATGTCTGCTAACTCGGTATCTTTCAACATACCAAGCCGTCGGAACACTTCATAAGTACTCCCCGGGTTGTATCATCGTTGTACCAAATACAACACGATATTGCTCAAACTTGATCGCATCGTGTACCACACTCCTCAGGGAAAATGCCGCGTCACTCAAATGGAGATCCCAGTTTCGCTGATCCCCGCCGATATATGACCGCAACTTGGCCAAAATCGAGCGGTTCACACGTTCCGACGCATTCGCCTGTGGAGAGTTGAACGCGGTGCGAACATGCTGGTACCATATTTCTTCAACAAGCTGGCAACAGTTCAGAAACGAATTGCTTGCCATTGTCTGAATGAATAAATTCGGGTACACCGAAGATGTGGAATACACTTTCTTCTAAATATTTAACTACCTCAGCTGCCGTTGCCTTCCTCAAGGGTTTCACAAATATAAATTTACTAAAGTGGTCTAGGACCATAAATATGCGGGTATTACCAGTCTTCATCCGTGGGTATGGTCCTAAAAAGCCAATGTAGAGACGTTGAAAAAGGCAGCTCCGTAATTGTTTCTTTGCCCATCGGCGGCCTAGAAATCTGATTGGAGGCTTTGTTTTCTTTGCAGGTTTCGCAGGATCTGACCCACTCCTGCACGTCAGTGACCATTCCTGGCCAATAATATTTTTGCCTTAGTTTGGCTAAAGTTTTGTGAACTCCACCATAACCTGCCGTTGGCGCATTGTGGGAAGTTTTCAACAGACTCCCGCGCAATTCCGTCGTTATCCAGAGCTTCCATTTCATCTCGTCTTGTATTACGTTCCCGGTTCGTAAGTCGGTTCGTCTGTACACAAACCCGTCAGAAAGTCGGTCTTTGCTCTCTTTAATTGTCTTCTTTAACTCCTCATACTCTTCTGCGGAAAAATAAGGAGAGCTAAAGTCAACTTCCTTAGCTGATAGGGGAGTAAGCTCCTCCATATGGACCCGGGAGTGAGTATCAGGGACTAGGTTTTGGATACCCTTCCTATGCTCGATCACGAAGTCAAACGCTTCGAGTTTTAGACTCCATCTGGCCAATCGACCAGACAGTTACGTCACACTATAATTTCGTTGGGCGGGATTAAGCTTCTGGGACATGAACGCTATCGGTCGTTCTCCGCATTCATCTGGAACAGCACGCTTCCAACGCCAGTCGTTGATGCGTCACACTATATGAAAAGTGTTGTTTAAAGTCTGGGTGTGTGATAATGGGTGCGGACACCAAAGTCTTTTTAAGTAAATTAAACGCGTTAAGCTCATCGTCCGACATATTAAATGTCTTGCCTTTCTTTAGGCAGTTGGTCATGGGAGCTGTTGCCGCGGCAAAATTTGCGATAAAGCGCCTGTACCAGCCCGTCATGCCTAGAAACCGACGGAGCTGTTTGGGAGTTTTCGGAACTGGGAAGTTCTCAACCGCCGATACCTTGTCCGGATCGGTTCGCAGACATCCATCAAAGACGATTTTGCTCAGGTACCTCATCTCTGCATAACAGAACTTACTCTTCTCCACACTGATGGTCAACCCACCTTTCTGAAGACAATCGGCTACGTCTCCGAGTAGACTGGCATGTGCCTCAAAGTTCGGAAAACAAACCAAGAGACCATCGAGGTAGACAAAGACATTCTCCTTTAAACGAGAAGGAATGACTTTGCCCATCAACCTACACATTCTCTGGGCAGCATTACATAGTCCGAACGGCATCACCGTGAACTGATATAATGGCCGACCAGGGACTGTGAAGGCTGTCTTCTCCCTTGACTTGCGCTCTAGAGGGATCTGCCAGAATGCGTCTTTTAGATCTATCCCGGATATGTAGCGCGTTTCCTGCAGCCTGCTGAGAAGGCCCACAATATAAGGAAGGGGGTAAGCATCTTTATTTGTGACTGAATTCACTTTACATGAATCCAGACACAATCTGTTCTTACCAGGTTTTCCCACCAATACAACTGGAGAACTCCAAGGACTGTTACTCTCTGCTTGATAGGAATCTTTTCGTCATCATGTTCTCCGAGGCAGTTCTTACCCAATCCCTTCATCGCGAAGGAGGGAAACAGTCGCTTGATTTACTTCAGTCGCGTTGCGTGGTCTGGCGTGAGAACCTGATGAATGTCCAGCTCTGCGACTATATTTGGAGCGACCTTAAAAGCGCTCCCGTAGTCTACTCCTAAGTACAATTCCTGTTGGAGACTCGGTACGATGTGCATGTCCATTTCTGTTGTTTTCGTACCCCCAGAGACGTGAGTCCTGAATCGTCGGTATTTAATCGTTTGTTGGTTTCTATCTGCTGTCTTGACCTGCATGTTCAGCCGTTTCAGTAAAACGTTGTGTCGGCTGACAAACTCCTCTGCTCCTCTGCAGAGCTCACAGATGTACCACTATCCAATAGGCCCAGCATCTCTTCGTCTGCTATTTTAACCTTTGCGGAGGGCCTATTGTCGTCAGATATAGTAATCACTGTTGATTCTATCTGCTTCTTGCATCGTCTATTAATTGCGCGTCTTTCCCTAAGCCTAAGAATTTGTTGATAATTCCGGTGCTTGGTCAGAACAGTTTTCATTTTTTCACCAAATATCCAACGCCTGGCTTCTTGATATTCTTGCAGCCTCTGATGAAGACTCTTTCGTGGAGGTACAATTTTAAACTCCGGAGTCTCATCGTCATCAAGGATCTTTACTGAGACGGGAGGCGCCTTGTTTCCGGGACTTCCACCTTCGTTGACGTATTCGTCCCGGTCACTCCGCCAAAACTCCCGTTTCACTGACAGGCTGCACAAGCTACAAACATATTTCCATGACCACACTTGAAGCAGGTCATGGTGTGAAAACCGGACGGACATGCATTTGGACGGGTTGCTGCACTTTTGCTCGGAGCGTTGTCGTTCGGTCGCGTCCGTTCGTTGAGATATTGCATTTTTGTCGACCTGCTCGTATCGTATGTCGGTCTAAACGGTCGTCTAGGCGTCCCTAACCTCCACCTCGCTAACGCCTCGTCTGCATCGGGATTCCCTGACAACTAAATGCCTTTCAGCGCGCCTACATTTATCTCTTAGATCCCGGATGCTACTTATCTCGCATCCGAAGATCAGCGTCGCTATTCGTTCTCTGAGGTTTTGCCTCAGAATGTCTACGAGGTCTTCTTCCTTAGGCCGGTTCTTCATCCGCACGATCATTTCACGGATGTTCCAGAAGAAGTCGTCGAAGGTCTCTTGGGGCCGTTGTCGTCTTTCCATGATGTCCCGTAGTACATCGTGATCCTTGTTATCTTCTTTGAATTGTCTGATAAGCTCTTCCTTCAGGTCGTAGTAGTTCGAATACAGGTCAGCCTTTATTTCTTCCCGGTACTGCCAGTACTATCTTTCTGCAGGGCCCATCAATAGATGGTGGAAGTTTTTAAAAAGCTGTTAGGTGGACAGTCCATTTGCGTCCTTTAACATCTCAATCCTGAAAATGAAGCTGTCCACCGACATTGTCTTGTTATTGCCGTCGAACTTGACTCCCCACTTGTGTACATCCAGCTTCGAGCAAATAGTTGTGAGAGTCAGCTCCTGTCGCCAAGTGCCGCACTTTTTCTCCTGCCGGGTTGTCTGTTGTGTCGGCGTCGGCTGTCGGGCGTACGTTTCAGCCCTGTACTCGTCTATAGCGGTGGTTGGACCTTTCCAAGTTTCCAATATTGTCTTGTAGGATTTTTATTTGACCCTGGAAAGTCTCCATCAACTGGTTCATGGTTCCAGAAAAGGTCGACAGCATTTGTGTCTGACTTTTCTCCACCGCTGTAGCGACCATGTTCTTAAAATAGCGGTGAACTGCTTCGTCGCCATCGTAGATTTTGTTGCTTAAGTTGGCGACATCCTTCTCCCTATCGTCGTTGTTTCGAAGTCCACCTGATTCGTCTTGTTGGTGTTGACTTCCACTATCAAGACTACCTCTTTTCCCTTTTTCGTTCTTCCGTGTTTGACCATCCGTCCTCTGACCGTAAAAGTCTAGTTGGCATCTCTGAAGGGCTGCTCCCTCCAGCTCCTTATTATCTGCGATAGAATAGATGGGCTGGGTGACCTTCTTTTCTAGCCGTCGGCCCTGGTCGGTTGGAGAATAAAGGTCTTCTCTCCGGTGCGCGTCTATGACATAATCCACAGGTGCCTCGAACAAGTTCGTTAGTTCGTTGAGTCCAGTTCTCAACGCTAGTCTCACCAACCGTCTTGTCGTCGTCGTCTTTTCTTATTGTGCCAGTGTGTTTAATAGTACCTTTTTTCCTGTGTCCGACATTTTGCTGTTGATTTCTATAGTACTTATACTTAGATGTTTTTTACATTAATGTAATTCAAAAATGTTGTACTCCAGGGTAAGTGTAAAATATAAAATATAATTGTTACTTTATTCAATTAATATTATTATTAATGTTAAAAAAGGAAATGTATACGGTATGTGGGATTTATATTTAATTCTGTTCTTCAATGTTTACTAAATCTAATAAATCTAAAGGGTGTTTAAAATGTGTTTGTAAAGATAGTATGTTGTTAAAATATGTACTTGTTTGTATTAGTGATGTGCAACTGAATATGTATGTTTTATTAAAATTTTGTGTATTATGAACTGCCTTTGTGTGTGTAGAGATAAGGGTTGGTTCTCCGGAAACAGCTCTGGGGATTTCACATTGACAAAGTTTTGAAACGTCACAGTAGACTGTGACTAATTCCTGATCTCCCAAACACGAGCTAAGCTTCCAGACTTAGTGTCCACGCCTCACGAAGAATCAGTTTCTGAGACCTTTGATTCTCGGCAGCAGTCAACACTTGGGTCTTTCCACCCGCTCCGTTCTTTGGCTCTTCATAGACCTCTGACTACCTCACGAGATCCACTATCTCTTGGCCTGAGGATTGGACAGCCGTCTTCAAGTTATGACCAGACAAAGAACTTAAACCGCTTTGAACACATAGAGAAAGACGGAACAGTAATATTTTTTTAAAGAAAGAAGTAAACTACTGACAGAGGGTATCCAGAGTCCAGGGTGATGACCTTCGGAAAGAAAAAGAGTGAATATCATCCCCCTGCAGTCAATATTAACCCTCGAGCCGGTATTTTAGGTTGTCCTGAGACGCCAGACGCCTTTTGTACAGCGCAAAACGTCTCAGGTCACTTTGGGCACCATTTTGTTGCAGCAGGCTAAGCGCGTAGATTCAGTGTCGATGAGGAGAACGGCACGCTTGTGGTTGAACGGCTAAGCTCGTCGGACGGGGTGGTTCTTGTCCCCTGTCTCGCACACCACCCATATGCAGACAAAAAAAATTTCGTGCCTGTAACTAGCTACGATAGAAGAGAGATAGGAAAAGATAGAAAGAGAGCGAAAGCCTAATACCCGAAAGCAGACCACGGAGGAATGACTAAAAATAGGAAAGAGAAGAAGTAGAAGAGATAGAAAATTGGAAGAGGAAAGTGTGTTCAATGCTCTACCACCAAAAGAGACCGGAAGGCGGCTCGCGGAGCTAAGCTATCTACCCTAATCTATGCCTACACTAACCTACCTAAGCTAAAATTTAAAACTAACCTAAGTCTAGTCTAACTTAAAACTTCCTAGCCTTAAGCCCAGTCAACGCCCTTCCAGCGTGGGTGTCTGCTGTTGTTGGCACTAGTCCGCCAGCCCCCCTCATGTCCATCGACATGACTTTTGCTATCTCCCTTGTCGAATTTTATGGGAGACAGCCCCTTAGCGGAGACGTTAGCCACAGACTAACGTTCCACCCTGTCAAATACCCCTAAGAGGACGGCCTTTGCTCACCCTACACAAACTACTCCATAAAATAAAACATATTTATCTTCATTTTAAAGAAAGACAATTCATTATTTATTGAGAGACAACAATTTAAATTAATTCAATATGAAAAAAAAAACTAACCTAGAAACTCTGAGGTAAAAAAAAACAAAAGGAAGTAAAAAAAACTGTGGGGGTTCTAACCCTGGCCAAACCTACGGACCTCACACTACAAATAGAGACTCCCAATAACCACGGAGTCTGCTACTCACAATAACCACGGAGTCTGCTACTCACAATGACCACGGAGTCTGCTACTCACAGTATCTATAGTCCCTCGACGTACTGCGCGCAGCACGGTGTAGGATGAACCTGTGAAAATTAAGGCCGATAATATTTGGGGAACAACCCCTCTTTTCCGCGAGCAACACTCACACACAAACACTTAAGCCAGACTTAATTAATGTGATAATTTACAAAATTTAAAAAAAAACTCCTAAAACTATGCAAGATACTTTACTATTACTTAAATTATAATATTTATTATTATAGTATTAATTCGGAATAAAATTCAATGAAAAAAAAATAAATTTGGTGTCGACACTTTCTGGCTCTTCTGTGACACTTTGGCACTTCGATGTCCTTTGTTTGACACTGGCACTTCGATGACTTTTTTGTAGGCACAGGCTTCTTCGGCCGGTCACTTGTCACCCCTTTTGCTGGTGGTCGTATGTTGTTGTTGTAATCGGAATATTTCGGAACGGCGGAAAAGTCGCGGCACTTGGATTTCAATGATTTCATGTACGCCTTCAGTTATAAATGAGTGCATGTACTCCACTTCACAAGTGTATCTATATACATATATATATATATGTACATGCGCGCACTTTTCTTCAATAGTATTCTATTTTTTTTATTAGAGCTTTATTTAAGGGAAATTAACAATTGGAATCACGCCCGTTGTTTATTACTATACGGTTTTTTTTTTTTCTTTAAAAGAAGTCTCACACGATAATTTCACACATTTTCGAACAATTTTCATTCACTTCTTTTTTCACCCCATTGTCCCATTTTCCAATTTTGCTCGCGGATCACTGACATCTCCAATGGGATTTCCAGTTTCCAACTGGAATATTGTTAACTCCGACTAAAAATTCGATATTCCATCAAACGTCAGTTGATATTACTTTGTTATTGTTCAGTCAACGTGTATTATTCATGTAAGTATAATTCAAATTAAACAAAACAAAAAAAAAATACTTATACTATCAAATATTGCAGAATGCCCGCTGGTCTTGCAGAGTACGCGCGTCAGCTTGCTCGTATCATCCATTTTATGGACGGACCTAAAGGACATTCCCCGCGATTGTCGGTTCCTGCGCATTTGACGCAGCGAGACTGCATGTTGCAGTTGACCTCAGCATGCCCAAACCTCTGATAACGTGCACACTGGAGTGTGTGCTTCGTTTTTATAAATGTTTTTAACTTTACACACTTGATACTATTTATGTTCACACTAAGTCGAAACTCGTCTGCACTTGGTGGAGGTCTGTGAACGACTGAGGGTACTGACTCTAAGTGTTCGGCCAAGAGGTTCTTGTGGTGAGCAGCGTCAATTATGCTTTTGAACACAATTACTAACACTCTTAAGTCGTCACTCTCTCGAACTATTACAGCATTGTTCAGAGGTCTGTGCACGATTGAGGTTTTATGCTGTAAGAGTGATTTCATTTTCTCTATTCGAATTCAAAAAATTTCGGGCTTGACAATAAATAGTGCAGTTTCTGGAAGAGGGTGTATTTTTCCACTGGCGGAAACATTTTCTGCGTATATAAATGACATCTAAGACTTTAGTAGTGAACCATCTTCACTACCATTGTTAGAAGTGGCACATGTTCGCTTGAAGAAAGTTAAGCTGTTCATATGCACCCTGCAGAAATACACAGTGAAACCAACTTTTCGTATTGGCCTCATCATGCAGCAGTTGAATTGAAATTGATATAGTAGGTAATCATGCACCTCAGAGAAGATTTGCAATAGATCACAACCCGACCACCAAATGTATCAGTTATTTTGACAGCATGATGTAAATTATATCCGTAGTTACGGTTAGGCTTAAACTACGCCACGATACACTAATTCAGATTACATAAACCCGCGAATTTTCAAAAACTTATCAGGGATGGTCTAATTGTTTCGAGTTTAAACTTCGAGCATTCCAGTGACATACTACGAAACCGGAGCGGGATAGAAAACTTACCATAGCACTAGAAAAGAGTCCACTTACACTACCGGTCATGAAAGATTTTGTATGTGTCATTGATAGAAAAGAAGCGAGCAACGCCGGAAAAAATTACGTGCAGTAAGATGTTTTTAATTGTAAGATCTAAACAGCTGCAGTAAAGACTATAGCATAGTATAAAAAACAGAGAAAAAAGTAAATAAAACACAAGTAAATACATGTAAGTACAGTAAATACAAGTAAATACTGAGTACAGCAGAAAAGAAAAATAAGATTGAAAACAAACAAAAATTCAAATAATAATTCATTCATAAATAATGTATATATGTAATGTTGTATGATGTTATAGTTTTTCCCGCCGCAGCAACTGTTAAATCCTCAAAACACTCGATGACCACGCTTCTCACAATTGATTTTTTTTCTCACGAAAATTGGTCCAGATTTCGTATATATACAAACAGCTGATTTTTTTCCCTTCTGGGTTATTGTACTTTGCAGATTTGCACGATTTTTCTTCTCTACGCTGTCATTTACGTAAATATCTTACAACCCATTGTCACGAAGGTAGACCCGTTCACTCAAAAGTATTGGTGATTGCAATCACACAATTACAAACCAATGATTCATATAGTCAATACTTTTAGAGAATAGTTCGGAGCAATATGAACGAAAGAAACGATATAAGCGATCGAAATGTAATGAATAACCGTGAATGCTTAAAGCACCAATGTGTTTCTTAATGCCTGAATAATAATTTATTGACCCCTTACCACTGGTGCGGGGAAGTCAACTTACTAGACAGGGTTTTGTATGGAATTAAACTTTATTTGTGCATATCATTACTTATATAGTACAAATGTGCTTATTCTACATTTTCATTTTTGCTTATGTTAGTGGAATCTCTTTTTTATGTCCTAAGAGCCCTATTTCACAGGAGCTACTTGTCGACTCAGTAAAATACAGAGGATGTTTCATGTCACACCAGAATGTTGAACGCAATATTTTTTCCTCGTCAAGCTGGTACCGAAAGAAGTTTGTACATCTTGAATTCTTCATTATACAAAAGTGGCAGCGTTACTTCGATGATAACATTTTCCCCGTTACTCGTGCTCTTGGTTGTAATGTCTTGTATAGTTGAATTATTGACTCGTGATTCCCTTCTCCCGGTATCATCATGCTTTTTGGTATATTGTTGCGGATTCGAGTAAGTTCTGTTTTCAGTTGATTAACCGCCAATATTAAGGGATGAATTTCCCCATAGTGCGTCGCTAGCAAGATATCCAATAAGGTATTTTGCGTGTTGTGTTAACATTGCAGGGAAAGCCGTTGATATGAACATATGAAAGGCGTGTTCATTGTCCCTTTAAGTCTTTAACCTTGAAATCATTTTAAACCGTATCCTCATCTGGTTTTGATTTGCCACACGATCTCTTCCTTGAAGAGATTGATGGTGGAATCTATTATGGTAGTTTGATTCCTCAATTGATTAAGCATATGGTTGCCATTTTCTGTGATATCTGCTATTGTCTGCTCATATTGAATAGTAAAGTTTTGATCCAGAATGTCAAACAATTTGTTGCTCCTCTGTGGCGATTCATTGTTTGCGTGACTCAGTACATCATTGATTAATTCGATTTGTTGTAGTTGTCGATCAAATAAATGTAGGCTGCTATCACAAGGCAAGTCTGACAAATTTGTGTTCAAGCAAATGTCCTTCAAATGTTTTATGAATTTTCTGTACGTATAGACCTCCGCCCAATAGCTGGTCAGATTGAAGAACACTATGGTTCTCCACGAACCAACAACCATATTTTCATGTCGATTATTTTCAAAATATATTCCTGGAGTTGTTTCAAATCTTGTAATTTTATAGTTTTCGCTCATTTGTCGACCAGATATAATGCCTATGGTCAATGCTAACAAGCACATCCAAAGAAGTGACTTAAAACTCATTCTTCCCAATAAAACGGCAGGTTTATTTTTCGGGTCTGAAGAACTTGTTTTGGTTGTAGTGGACGTTATCGGTTCGGTATCATTTTCTATGGGAAGAGCAATATACAGTGGCTGCACGTACGATATGTCTTAACTTTATCTAGTCTGTGATCTGCGTGAGAGTAGAGATTTCCTCGATCTTTTTGCCCGATCTGTATACGATCAACTCATCTGCATACGCAATTACGTGAGGAAGAGAACTTATCAGATCGCCCAAGTAAATGTTGAACAAAATCGGCGAAATAACGGCACCCTGTTGGAGACCTGGATTCTTGACTACGAACCGTCTACCGGTAAGCATGTTACACAGTAAGTACAGCAGTGGGTTGCAAATGCCTAGCCCATTGAGCTTGTAGAAGAAACCTTCTAACCATACAGTAACTAAGGCCTTCCCCAGGTCAATCAAGCAGGCACCCGTTCATTGTTTCTGGCTCTGGTTCCATTGGATATCCGACACCAGTTTCGACGCGGCATGAATAGTGTCATGCCCCGCTTTGATCAGAGTTATATTGATCACCTTCTCGAATACCTTACTGATGTTCGTAAGGAGACTAATTGACCGAAGGTTGCAATGGTTCGAAAAGTGTTTTCCTTTCTTGGATATGGGTTGCACAATAGCAGTTTTCCAATGCTCCGGAATATTTCATCGATTATTCAAAGCACTGTTAAAAAGAAACGTCTACATTTCAACCACTTCTAGAGGGAGGTGTCTGAAAACAATGTTCGAGATCTCATCGACAACCACTGACTTCTTCTTCGTTAGTGATTCGAAGACCGCTAGGAGCTCCCTCCGATATGAACGGGGGATGAACCCCTTTGACGACGATGGCATTGTCTGACATGTTATCATCATTGAACACGATAAATCCAGTGTTCTCAGATCGCCATTTTTGTATATATTCTCGAAGTTGAGCGTTGCTAGCCATTACGCGGTTATCCAAGTCGTGGTTCGGGCGAACGCTCCCACTACACTTCTTGGAAGACCGCGCCTGGTACCTCCATTTTTTTCTTGCGGATCTTTGACCACAAAGAAGTTATCGTCGAGTACAGCGTTATCTGAATCAGTACCTGCTGCAATCAGTATTTGTTCTGTAGTTATAATCCCTGTTCTCTATTCTATGTTTCCAATCACGCTTGCCAAAAGTCAATGCAAGCACAACCAGGTGATCGCGTGTACATTGCCAAACTCTTGATAACCACTGATAAGGTTAGTTCCCAAGCGCCCAGACAGTGCGGCTTGGATTACGTCTAGAAATTTGGGCCAGACGCAATATGACACGCATCAGGCTTACTACACCTTCCCCTTTTGGAAATATGATTTATTAAATCATATGGTAGAGAAAAATGCGCTAGCTTTTTTATTTATTGATCAGCACGAAAAGATTCTTTACATTTCTTAAATTAAGCTTACATTGTTATTTTTTTAATCTAATAACATTAGAAAACATCATAGTTATAAATGTTACTGTTGGTGTGGATGATTTCTTAAAACAAATGATAGTATATTTATTGATATAATGATTACAATTAACATTAAACATAAGAAAAACGAGATTATTTGTTTAAGATTTAAGATTATTTGTGGCTTAGCATGTTGATCGTGTGTCGTCTTTCGCGTAAATTTACTCTTCCTGCCTAATTCGCTTGTTGTATGGTTAGCGAATTGAAGGCGATATTTTAGTTCTTTGTCTTATTGGTAAACATTATAAAGAGGATCTATTTTGTCCGTACTAATAAAATCAAAACTATCAGCTTGACGAAAATTAGTTCAAAAGGACAGTACCCGTGGACAGTAGATGGCTTGTATTGTAGCAATAAGCTAAAAAACAAAGCCAATCATCCCAATCAGATTTATCAGCGTTTAAGTATGATCTAAAGTATTCGTTGAAAGTTCTATGAGATCTTTCTACAGTACCTAGTGATTCGTGGTGGTATGCAGTTGAAACCTTATGAACAACATTAAGTAGTTTTAGAACCTGTTCGAAGTTTTTATTTTTATACTCCCTTCCTAGATCTGTGCGAACTTCTTTCATAGGACCATAAACAAGAATAAATTGTTCCTCAAATATTGCCTTTGCGATTGTAGTAGCCTTTTTATCTGCGATAGGTATTGCAACTAGATACTTGCTAAGCTCGCATACTATAGTAACAATGTACTCATTGCCTTTGGATGATTTAGGCAGAGGGCCTTTAATATCTTTTAAAATAATATGAAATGGCTTTATTGGAGTTGGAGTAATTGTTAACCCCTCCTTACTTTTCACACATGCTTTATTCTTTTTGCACCTATCACAAGACTTTACATATCGCTTTATGTCTTTGGTCATGTTTTTCCAGTAAAAGTATTTTCTGATTTTGTGAGTTAATCTCGTGATCCCTGGGTGGCCACCAGAGACAGGGTCATCGTGATATTTTTTCAAAATTCTTAATTTTTCGTCCTCGTCTATTATAAATTTGATCGGCGCCAGCGCAATACTTATAGTCTTTAGTAACGCCTTTCCTTTTTCTTTAAATTCATTTATCCGGATATCATTAAATATTTTGTCACTAAGCGACAATTGGAACTTTTGAATACCTTTATTACCAGCTACTTTTTCAAGCTTTGAAAATAACTGATCTACATCAATTTTTTCATAAATAACAAAGTGGTTCCTTTTTGTTCTTCCAATTATTTCTCTGCCTTTATTAATATTCATGTTTTGATAATCAAAAATCAGACGGGCACATTTATTTATTTCTTTAGAATTTAGCGCTTCAAATACTTTTACATTTTCAAATTCAGAATTTGTAGGTTCCCTTTTTGTTATATTTTCATCTAAGTTGGACTGTTTTGTTTGAAGTCTTGTAGTGACTTTCAAAATATTTTTCGAATGGGTAGGAATTTGTCTTATTTCAGAAGAGTCTATGCGAGATAAAGCATCTGCCGCATAGTTTTCTTTGCCCCTAATATACTCGACTACAAAGTCATATTCCTCCAAGTCTAATCTCAATCGTGTCAGTTTAGAAGACGGGTTTTTCATAGAGAAAAGGCAAGGAAGGGGTCGATGATCACTTGTTTTTGGAAGTTGGGATAATGTAAAATATCGGACTAAGCAAGCACTTTTTGAGGTATTGAAATGCATTTTCACACTCAATTGTCCATACAAATGGGACGTTCATTCGACAAAGTTGTGACAAGTGACGTGAATGTTCGGAAAAATTTGGAATAAAACGTCGATAATAGTTAAAAAAAGCAGCATACCTTTTCGCTTGATCGGCATTTTGAGGAGTTGGATAGTTTAAGGCCACGCTGTATTTACTATCATCTGGAAGAAAGCCTTTATCCGTATACTTGTGTCCTAAATATGTCACTTCATGACTAAAAAATGTGCATTTATCGGGATGAAGTTTTAAATTATATAAAATTAAATTATATTGACAAATGGAAAAAACGTCTTTGAGGTTGTTTAACATATGCCTCACTGAGCATCATAACACGACTAGGTCGTCCATGTACAAAAATGCTTGCGCTGGAAAAAGACCAGAAAACGCTATCGACATCATTCTTTGAAACGAATTTGGCGCTATTTTGATGCCATACGGAAGTCGTTTAAAACGGTATGACCCTTTGTCCGTGGAGAATGATGTTATATTTCTCGGTTTTTCGTCTAACTCAATTTGGTGACAACCGGACATTAAATCAAGGCAAGAAAAATACTAAGCTCTGCTAAGTTGGTCAAGAATGTCATCTTTTCTTGGCAATATAATTTTATCGGCAATTAGCTTTTTATTTACTTGCCTGTAGTCGACCACAAGCCTCCACCGTTTTTCAGATTTTTCTGGTAAAGGTTTCTTTGGAACCAGTAATATTGGACTGTTATATTCAGAGGTTGATGCTTCAACTATATCATCTTTGATTAATTGATCAACTTGCTTGACTATTTCTTCTTTTTGTGAGTGAGGAATTCTATAATTTTTAATATAAACTGGAGACTTGTCTTTTAGTCGGAGCTTTTGTTTGTAGAAGTTATTACACGAAATTTGTTCGGTTCCCAACGCGAAGACATCACTAAACTCACTGCAAAGATCAGTTAATTCAGATTTTACGAATTGAGGGAAATTTTTAGACAACTTTTCAATATTTTTTTCATTATGTGCTTCTTCCAAGTTTTCATTTCTAAAAATGTTATAATCCAACAACCTTTCTGTTATTATATTGGCATTGCTGACGGTAACGTTATTATAAGTTGTATTTATTAGGCGCACAAACGGGTTTTCTACATTAATTATTGTATTTGCAATATATATGCCTGCTTGAATTTTCTGGTTTGGTACCAAAATCACATCATCTTTGCTGTTAATTGAAATTTGTCTAATAACTTCCGATCTTGCTGGAATTGAGATTGAATTTGGAAAAGCAGAAGTTAGCATTGGTATGGCAATTTTTTCAGGAAATCTGTTTGGTCGTAAGATCAACCAGTCTTGACTATATTGATAGTCTAACACACAGTTATACATTTTTATAAAGTTCAAACCGAGTATACCATCACTTGCTATAGGAAAATCGTCTTCCACTACATGGAAATTTACGGATATACTTATATTTTCAACGAGTAGGTCTGCTTTCACTATCCGACAGTTTGAACTACACCCAAAGCGAAGACATCACTAAACTCACTGCAAAGATCAGTCAATTCAGATTTTACGAATTGAGGGAAATTTTTAGACAACTTTTTAATATTTTTTTCATTATGTGCTTCTTCAAAGTTTTCATTTCTAAAAATGTTATAACCCAACAACCTTTCTGTTATTATATTGGCATTGCTGACGGTAACGTTATTATAAGTTGTATTTATTAGGCGCACAAACGGGTTTTTTACATTAATTATTGTATTTGTAATATATATGCCTGCTTGAATTTTCTGGTTTGGTACCACTTAGTTTCCTAATATTTCGGGTATCAACAAAGACATTATTTTCAATACATGCCGCTTTTATCAAACATATGTGTGCTCCGGTATCAACGAGAGAGGATGAAAATTTAGTATTTAAGGTTGAGCGTGTTGTTATGAAACTACTAAGGTTGAGATTAAAATGGAGGATTTTTTGTATAGTATTTATTGAGTATTTAGGGGACTGTTCGGGTTTTCCGAACCTGGAACATCATTAGTGAATCTCACATGTCCCTGACTGAATCGATTGTTACCGCGGTAACGATTTTTATTCTGGAAGTTCACACGGCCACGACCACGGTAAAATCCACGGCGACGACTTTGATCACCTCTGTGATTCCAAGTGTAATTGTTGTTTTTGTTAAAGTACAAAACAGCATTTGGTTGACCGAAGGCTTCAGTACAGCTACTTAAAAACTTGGCAACTGCATTATTTATATTATTGAATTGACCAGATTCCATTATAACCTTTACTTTTTCATTAGTAGCGTTCTTGGTCATTGCACGAACTGCATTGGTCAGGGATTTTGTTAAATCTTCTATTTCTTTCGCATACGTATTAGCAGACTTATTGCTTTGCTTGATGTTCATAAGTTTTGCTGACAATAATTCAACAGACTCTCCATTAACTGACGCTTTCTGACTTCTTCAATTCTGACAAATTTGTGTTCAAGCAAATGTCCTTCAAATTTTTTATGAATTTTCTGTACGTATAGACCTCCGCCCAATAGCTGGTCAGATTGAAGAACACTATGGTTCTCCACGAACCAACAACCATTTTTTCATGTCGATTATTTTCAAAATATATTCCTGGAGTTGTTTCAAATCTTGTAATTTTATAGTTTTCGCTCATTTGTCGACCAGATATAATGCCTATGGTCAATGCTAACAAGCACATCCAAAGCAGTGACTTAAAACTCATTCTTCCCAATAAAACGGCAGGTTTATTTTTCGGGTCTGAAGAACTTGTTTTGGTTGTAGTGGACGTTATCGGTTCGGTATCATTTTCTATGGAAAGAGCAATATACAGTGGCTGCACGTACGATATGTCTTAACTTTATCTAGTCTGTGATCTGCGTGAGAGTAGAGATTTCCTCGATCTTTTTGCCCGATCTGTATACGATCAACTCATCTGCATACGCAATTACGTGAGGAAGAGAACTTATCAGATCGCCCAAGTAAATGTTGAACAAGATCGGCGAAATAACGGCACCCTGTTGGAGACCCGGATTCTTGACTACGAACCGTCTACCGGTAAGCATGTTACACAGTAAGTACAGCAGTGGGTTGCAAATGCCTAGCCCATTGAGCTTGTAGAAGAAACCTTCTAACCATACACTAACTAAGGCCTTCTCCAGGTCAATCAAGCAGGCACCCGTTCATTGTTTCTGGCTCTGGTTCCATTGGATATCCGACACCAGTTTCGACGCGGCATGAATAGTGTCATGCCCCGCTTTGATCAGAGTTATATTGATCACCTTCTCGAATACCTTACTGATGTTCGTAAGGAGACTAATTGACCGAAGGTTGCAATGGTTCGAAAAGTGTTTTCCTTTCTTGGATATGGGTTGCACAATAGCAGTTTTCCAATGCTCCGGAATATTTCATCGATTATTCAAAGCACTGTTAAAAAGAAACGTCTACATTTCAACCACTTCTAGAGGGAGGTGTCTGAAAACAATGTTCGAGATCTCATCGACAACCACTGACTTCTTCTTCGTTAGTGATTCGAAGACCGCTAGGAGCTCCCTCCGATATGAACGGGGGATGAACCCCTTTGACGACGATGGCATTGTCTGACATGTTATCATCATTGAACACGATAAATCCAGTGTTCTCAGATCGCCATTTTTGTATATATTCTCGAAGTTGAGCGTTGCTAGCCATTACGCGGTTATCCAAGTCGTGGTTCGGGCGAACGCTCCCACTACACTTCTTGGAAGACCGCGCCTGGTACCTCCATTTTTTTCTTGCGGATCTTTGACTACAAAGAAGTTATCGTCGAGTACAGCGTTATCTGAATCAGTACCTGCTGCAATCAGTATTTGTTCTGTAGTTATAATCCCTGTTCTCTATTCTATGTTTCCAATCACGCTTGCCAAAAGTCAATGCAAGCACAACCAGGTGATCGCGTGTACATTGCCAAACTCTTGATAACCACTGATAAGGTTAGTTCCCAAGCGCCCAGACAGTGCGGCTTGGATTACGTCTAGAAATTTGGGCCAGACGCAATATGACACGCATCAGGCTTACTACACCTTCCCCTTTTGGAAATATGATTTATTAAATCATATGGTAGAGAAAAATGCGCTAGCTTTTTTATTTATTGATCAGCACGAAAAGATTCTTTACATTTCTTAAATTAAGCTTACATTGTTATTTTTTTAATCTAATAACATTAGAAAACATCATAGTTATAAATGTTACTGTTGGTGTGGATGATTTCTTAAAACAAATGATAGTATATTTATTGATATAATGATTACAATTAACATTAAACATAAGAAAAACGAGATTATTTGTTTAAGATTTAAGATTATTTGTGGCTTAGCATGTTGATCGTGTGTCGTCTTTCGCGTAAATTTACTCTTCCTGCCTAATTCGCTTGCTGTATGGTTAGCGAATTGAAGGCGATATTTTAGTTCTTTGTCTTATTGGTAAACATTATAAAGAGGATCTATTTTGTCCGTACTAATAAAATCAAAACTATCAGCTTGACGAAAATTAGTTCAAAAGGACAGTACCCGTGGACAGTAGATGGCTTGTATTGTAGCAATAAGCTAAAAAACAAAGCCAATCATCCCAATCAGATTTATCAGCGTTTAAGTATGATCTAAAGTATTCGTTGAAAGTTCTATGAGATCTTTCTACAGTACCTAGTGATTCGTGGTGGTATGCAGTTGAAACCTTATGAACAACATTAAGTAGTTTTAGAACCTGTTCGAAGTTTTTATTTTTATACTCCCTTCCTAGATCTGTGCGAACTTCTTTCATAGGACCATAAACAAGAATAAATTGTTCCTCAAATATTGCCTTTGCGATTGTAGTAGCCTTTTTATCTGCGATAGGTATTGCAACTAGATACTTGCTAAGCTCGCATACTATAGTAACAATGTACTCATTGCCTTTGGATGATTTAGGCAGAGGGCCTTTAATATCTTTTAAAATAATATGAAATGGCTTTATTGGAGTTGGAGTAATTGTTAACCCCTCCTTACTTTTCACACATGCTTTATTCTTTTTGCACCTATCACAAGACTTTACATATCGCTTTATGTCTTTGGTCATGTTTTTCCAGTAAAAGTATTTTCTGATTTTGTGAGTTAATCTCGTGATCCCTGGGTGGCCACCAGAGACAGGGTCATGGTGATATTTTTTCAAAATTCTTAATTTTTCGTCCTCGTCTATTATAAATTTGATCGGCGCCAGCGCAATACTTATAGTCTTTAGTAACGCCTTTCCTTTTTCTTTAAATTCATTTATCCGGATATCATTAAATATTTTGTCACTAAGCGACAATTGGAACTTTTGAATACCTTTATTACCAGCTACTTTTTCAAGCTTTGAAAATAACTGATCTACATCAATTTTTTCATAAATAACAAAGTGGTTCCTTTTTGTTCTTCCAATTATTTGTCTGCCTTTATTAATATTCATGTTTTGATAATCAAAAATCAGATGGGCACATTTATTTATTTCTTTAGAATTTAGCGCTTCAAATACTTTTACATTTTCAAATTCAGAATTTGTAGGTTCCCTTTTTGTTATATTTTCATCTAAGTTGGACTGTTTTGTTTGAAGTCTTGTAGTGACTTTCAAAATATTTTTCGAATGGGTAGGAATTTGTCTTATTTCAGAAGAGTCTATGCGAGATAAAGCATCTGCCGCATAGTTTTCTTTGCCCCTAATATACTCGACTACAAAGTCATATTCCTCCAAGTCTAATCTCAATCGTGTCAGTTTAGAAGACGGGTTTTTCATAGAGAAAAGGCAAGGAAGGGGTCGATGATCACTTGTTTTTGGAAGTTGGGATAATGTAAAATATCGGACTAAGCAAGCACTTTTTGAGGTATTGAAATGCATTTTCACACTCAATTGTCCATACAAATGGGACGTTCATTCGACAAAGTTGTGACAAGTGACGTGAATGTTCGGAAAAATTTGGAATAAAACGTCGATAATAGTTAAAAAAAGCAGCATACCTTTTCGCTTGATCGGCATTTTGAGGAGTTGGATAGTTTAAGGCCACGCTGTATTTACTATCATCTGGAAGAAAGCCTTTATCCGTATACTTGTGTCCTAAATATGTCACTTCATGACTAAAAAATGTGCATTTATCGGGATGAAGTTTTAAATTATATAAAATTAAATTATATTGACAAATGGAAAAAACGTCTTTGAGGTTGTTTAACATATGCCTCACTGAGCATCATAACACGACTAGGTCGTCCATGTACAAAAATGCTTGCGCTGGAAAAAGACCAGAAAACGCTATCGACATCATTCTTTGAAACGAATTTGGCGCTATTTTGATGCCATACGGAAGTCGTTTAAAACGGTATGACCCTTTGTCCGTGGAGAATGATGTTATATTTCTCGGTTTTTCGTCTAACTCAATTTGGTGACAACCGGACATTAAATCAAGGCAAGAAAAATACTAAGCTCTGCTAAGTTGGTCAAGAATGTCATCTTTTCTTGGCAATATAATTTTATCGGCAATTAGCTTTTTATTTACTTGCCTGTAGTCGACCACAAGCCTCCACCGTTTTTCAGATTTTTCTGGTAAAGGTTTCTTTGGAACCAGTAATATTGGACTGTTATATTCAGAGGTTGATGCTTCAACTATATCATCTTTGATTAATTGATCAACTTGCTTGACTATTTCTTCTTTTTGTGAGTGAGGAATTCTATAATTTTTAATATAAACTGGAGACTTGTCTTTTAGTCGGAGCTTTTGTTTGTAGAAGTTATTACACGAAATTTGTTCGGTTCCCAACGCGAAGACATCACTAAACTCACTGCAAAGATCAGTTAATTCAGATTTTACGAATTGAGGGAAATTTTTAGACAACTTTTCAATATTTTTTTCATTATGTGCTTCTTCCAAGTTTTCATTTCTAAAAATGTTATAATCCAACAACCTTTCTGTTATTATATTGGCATTGCTGACGGTAACGTTATTATAAGTTGTATTTATTAGGCGCACAAACGGGTTTTCTACATTAATTATTGTATTTGCAATATATATGCCTGCTTGAATTTTCTGGTTTGGTACCAAAATCACATCATCTTTGCTGTTAATTGAAATTTGTCTAATAACTTCCGATCTTGCTGGAATTGAGATTGAATTTGGAAAAGCAGAAGTTAGCATTGGTATGGCAATTTTTTCAGGAAATCTGTTTGGTCGTAAGATCAACCAGTCTTGACTATATTGATAGTCTAACACACAGTTATACATTTTTATAAAGTTCAAACCGAGTATACCATCACTTGCTATAGGAAAATCGTCTTCCACTACATGGAAATTTACGGATATACTTATATTTTCAACGAGTAGGTCTGCTTTCACTATCCGACAGTTTGAACTACACCCAAAGCGAAGACATCACTAAACTCACTGCAAAGATCAGTCAATTCAGATTTTACGAATTGAGGGAAATTTTTAGACAACTTTTTAATATTTTTTTCATTATGTGCTTCTTCAAAGTTTTCATTTCTAAAAATGTTATAACCCAACAACCTTTCTGTTATTATATTGGCATTGCTGACGGTAACGTTATTATAAGTTGTATTTATTAGGCGCACAAACGGGTTTTTTACATTAATTATTGTATTTGTAATATATATGCCTGCTTGAATTTTCTGGTTTGGTACCACTTAGTTTCCTAATATTTCGGGTATCAACAAAGACATTATTTTCAATACATGCCGCTTTTATCAAACATATGTGTGCTCCGGTATCAACGAGAGAGGATGAAAATTTAGTATTTAAGGTTGAGCGTGTTGTTATGAAACTACTAAGGTTGAGATTAAAATGGAGGATTTTTTGTATAGTATTTATTGAGTATTTAGGGGACTGTTCGGGTTTTCCGAACCTGGAACATCATTAGTGAATCTCACATGTCCCTGACTGAATCGATTGTTACCGCGGTAACGATTTTTATTCTGGAAGTTCACACGGCCACGACCACGGTAAAATCCACGGCGACGACTTTGATCACCTCTGTGATTCCAAGTGTAATTGTTGTTTTTGTTAAAGTACAAAACAGCATTTGGTTGACCGAAGGCTTCAGTACAGCTACTTAAAAACTTGGCAACTGCATTATTTATATTATTGAATTGACCAGATTCCATTATAACCTTTACTTTTTCATTAGTAGCGTTCTTGGTCATTGCACGAACTGCATTGGTCAGGGATTTTGTTAAATCTTCTATTTCTTTCGCATACGTATTAGCAGACTTATTGCTTTGCTTGATGTTCATAAGTTTTGCTGACAATAATTCAACAGACTCTCCATTAACTGACGCTTTCTGACTTCTTCAATTCTGACAAATTTGTGTTCAAGCAAATGTCCTTCAAATTTTTTATGAATTTTCTGTACGTATAGACCTCCGCCCAATAGCTGGTCAGATTGAAGAACACTATGGTTCTCCACGAACCAACAACCATATTTTCATGTCGATTATTTTCAAAATATATTCCTGGAGTTGTTTCAAATCTTGTAATTTTATAGTTTTCGCTCATTTGTCGACCAGATATAATGCCTATGGTCAATGCTAACAAGCACATCCAAAGCAGTGACTTAAAACTCATTCTTCCCAATAAAACGGCAGGTTTATTTTTCGGGTCTGAAGAACTTGTTTTGGTTGTAGTGGACGTTATCGGTTCGGTATCATTTTCTATGGGAAGAGCAATATACAGTGGCTGCACGTACGCTATGTCTTAACTTTATCTAGTCTGTGATCTGCGTGAGAGTAGAGATTTCCTCGATCTTTTTGCCCGATCTGTATACGATCAACTCATCTGCATACGCAATTACGTGAGGAAGAGAACTTATCAGATCGCCCAAGTAAATGTTGAACAAGATCGGCGAAATTACGGCACCCTGTTGGAGACCCGGATTCTTGACTACGAACCGTCTACCGGTAAGCATGTTACACAGTAAGTACAGCAGTGGGTTGCAAATGCCTAGCCCATTGAGCTTGTAGAAGAAACCTTCTAACCATACACTAACTAAGGCCTTCTCCAGGTCAATCAAGCAGGCACCCGTTCATTGTTTCTGGCTCTGGTTCCATTGGATATCCGACACCAGTTTCGACGCGGCATGAATAGTGTCATGCCCCGCTTTGATCAGAGTTATATTGATCACCTTCTCGAATACCTTACTGATGTTCGTAAGGAGACTAATTGACCGAAGGTTGCAATGGTTCGAAGAGTGTTTTCCTTTCTTGGATATGGGTTGCACAATAGCAGTTTTCCAATGCTCCGGAATATTTCATCGATTATTCAAAGCACTGTTAAACAGAAACGTCTACATTTCAACCACTTCTAGAGGGAGGTGTCTGAAAACAATGTTCGAGATCTCATCGACAACCACTGACTTCTTCTTCGTTAGTGATTCGAAGACCGCTAGGAGCTCCCTTCGATATGAACGGGGGATGAACCCCTTTGACGACGATGGCATTGTCTGATATGTTATCATCATTGAACACGATAAAACCAGTGTTCTCAGATCGCCATTTTTGTATATATTCTCGAAGTTGAGCGTTGCTAGCCATTACGCGGTTATCCAAGTCGTGGTTCGGGCGAACGCTCCCATTCAACTTGTACACTTCTTGGAAGACCGCGCCTGGTACCTCCATTTTTTTCTTGCGGATCTTTGACCACAAAGAAGTTATCGTCGAGTACAGCGTTATCTGAATCAGTATTTGTTCTGTAGTAATAATACCCAACAGTCACCTTTGAGTGTCGATCGCGGACTGCCCTGTTCTCTATTCTATGTTTGATCTAATGCAAGCACAACCAGGTGATCGCGTGTACATTGCCAAACTCTTGATAACCACTGATAAGGTTAGTTCCCAAGCGCCCAGACAGTGCGGCTTGGATTACGTCTAGAAATTTGGGCCAGACGCAATATGACACGCATCAGGCTTACTACACCTTCCCCTTTTGGAAATATGATTTATTAAATCATATGGTAGAGAAAAATGCGCTAGCTTTTTTATTTATTGATCAGCACGAAAAGATTCTTTACATTTCTTAAATTAAGCTTACATTGTTATTTTTTCAATCTAATAACATTAGAAAACCTAATAGTTATAAATGTTACTGTTGGTGTGGATGATTTCTTAAAACAAATGATAGTATATTTATTGATATAATGATTACAATTAACATTAAACATAAGAAAAACGAGATTATTTGTTTAAGATTTAAGATTATTTGTGGCTTAGCATGTTGATCGTGTGTCGTCTTTCGCGTAAATTTACTCTTCCTTCCTAATTCGCTTGCTGTATGGTTAGCGAATTGAAGGCGATATTTTAGTTCTTTGTCTTATTGGTAAACATTATAAAGAGGATCTATTTTGTCCGTACTAATAAAATCAAAACTATCAGCTTGACGAAAATTAGTTCAAAAGGACAGTACCCGTGGACAGTAGATGGCTTGTATTGTAGCAATAAGCTAAAAAACAAAGCCAATCATCCCAATCAGATTTATCAGCGTTTAAGTATGATCTAATGTATTCGTTGAAAGTTCTATGAGATCTTTCTACAGTACCTAGTGATTCGTGGTGGTATGCAGTTGAAACCTTATGAACAACATTAAGTAGTTTTAGAACCTGTTCGAAGGTTTTATTTTTATACTCCCTTCCTAGATCTGTGCGAACTTCTTTCATAGGACCATAAACAAGAATAAATTGTTATTCAAATATAGCCTTTGCGATTGTAGTAGCCTTTTTATCTGCGATAGGTATTGCAACTAGATACTTGCTAAGCTCGCATACTATAGTAACAATGTACTCATTGCCTTTGGATGATTTAGGCAGAGGCCCTTTAATATCTTTTAAAATAATATGAAATGGCTTTATTGGAGTTGGAGTAATTGTTAACCCCTCCTTACTTTTCACACATGCTTTATTCTTTTTGCACCTATCACATGACTTTACATATCGCTTTATGTCTTTGGTCATGTTTTTCCAGTAAAAGTATTTTCTGATTTTGTGAGTTAATCTCGTGATCCCTGGGTGGCCACCAGAGACAGGGTCATCGTGATATTTTTTCAAAATTCTTAATTTTTCGTCCTCGTCTATTATAAATTTGATCGGCGCCAGCGCAATACTTATACTCTTTCGTAACGCCTTTCCTTTTTCTTTAAATTCATTTATCCGGATATCATTTAATATTTTGTCACTAAACGACAATTGGAACTTTTGAATACCTTTATTACCAACTACTTTTTCAAGCTTTGAAAATAACTGATCTACATCAATTTTTTCATAAATAACAAAGTGGTTCCTTTTTGTTCTTCCAATTATTTGTCTGCCTTTATTAATATTCATGTTTTGATAATCAAAAATCAGACGGGCACATTTATTTATTTCTTTAGAATTTAGCGCTTCAAATACTTTTACATTTTCAAATTCAGAATTTGTAGGTTCCCTTTTTGTTATATTTTCATCTAAGTTGGACTGTTTTGTTTGAAGTCTTGTAGTGACTTTCAAAATATTTTTCGAATGGGTAGGAATTTGTCTTATTTCAGAAGAGTCTATGCGATATAAAGCATCTGCCGCATAGTTTTCTTTGCCCCTAATATACTCGACTACAAAGTCATATTCCTCCAAGTCTAATCTCAATCGTGTCAGTTTAGAAGACGGGTTTTTCATAGAGAAAAGGCAAGGAAGGGGTCGATGATCACTTGTTTTTGGAAGTTGGGATAATGTAAAATATCGGACTAAGCAAGCACTTTTTGAGGTATTGAAATGCATTTTCACACTCAATTGTCCATACAAATGGGACGTTCATTCGACAAAGTTGTGACAAGTGACGTGAATGTTCGGAAAAATTTGGAGTAAAACGTCGATAATAGTTAAAAAAAGCAGCATACCTTTTCGCTTGATCGGCATTTTGAGGAGTTGGATAGTTTAAGGCCACGCTGTATTTACTATCATCTGGAAGAAAGCCTTTATCCGTATACTTGTGTCCTAAATATGTCACTTCGTGACTAAAAAATGTGCATTTATCGGGATGAAGTTTTAAATTATATAAAATTAAATTATATTGACAAATGGAAAATACGTCTTTGAGGTTGTTTAACATATGCCTCACTGAGCATCATAACACGACTAGGTCGTCCATTTACAAAAATGCTTGCGCTGGAAAAAGACCAGAAAACGCTATCGACATCATTCTTTGAAACGAATTTGGCGCTATTTTGATGCCATACGGAAGTCGTTTAAAACGGTATGACCCTTTGTCCGTGGAGAATGATGTTATATTTCTCGGTTTTTCGTCTAACTCAATTTGGTGACAACCGGACATTAAATCAAGGCAAGAAAAATACTAAGCTCTGCTAAGTTGGTCAAGAATGTCATCTTTTCTTGGCAATATAATTTTATCGGCAATTAGCTTTTTATTTACTTGCCTGTAGTCGACCACAAGCCTCCACCGTTTTTCAGATTCTTCTGGTAAAGGTTTCTTTGGAACCAGTAATATTGGACTGTTATATTCAGAGGTTGATGCTTCAACTTCTTTGATCTTTGATTAATTGATCAACTTGCTTGACTATTTCTTCTTTTTGTGAGTGAGGAATTCTATAATTTTTAATATAAACTGGAGACTTGTCTTTTAGTCGGAGCTTTTGTTTGTAGAAGTTATTACACGAAATTTGTTCGGTTCCCAACGCGAAGACATCACTAAACTCACTGCAAAGATCAGTCAATTCAGATTTTACGAATTGAGGGAAATTTTTAGACAACTTTTCAATATTTTTTTCATTATGTGCTTCTTCCAAGTTTTCATTTCTAAAAATGTTATAATCCAACAACCTTTCTGTTATTATATTGGCATTGCTGACGGTAACGTTATTATAAGTTGTATTTATTAGGCGCACAAACGGGTTTTCTACATTAATTATTGTATTTGCAATATATATGCCTGCTTGAATTTTCTGGTTTGGTACCAAAATCACATCATCTTTGCTGTTAATTGAAATTTGTCTAATAACTTCCGATCTTGCTGGAATTGAGATTGAATTTGGAAAAGCAGAAGTTAGCATTGGTATGGCAATTTTTTCAGGAAATCTGTTTGGTCGTAAGATCAACCAGTCTTGACTATATTGATAGTCTAACACACAGTTATACATTTTTATAAAGTTCAAACCGAGTATACCATCACTTGCTATAGGAAAATCGTCTTCCACTACATGGAAATTTACGGATATACTTATATTTTCAACGAGTAGGTCTGCTTTCACTATACCTACAGTTTGAACTACACCCAAAGCGAAGACATCACTAAACTCACTGCAAAGATCAGTCAATTCAGATTTTACGAATTGAGGGAAATTTTTAGACAACTTTTTAATATTTTTTTCATTATGTGCTTCTTCAAAGTTTTCATTTCTAAAAATGTTATAACCCAACAACCTTTCTGTTATTATATTGGCATTGCTGACGGTAACGTTATTATAAGTTGTATTTATTAGGCGCACAAACGGGTTTTTTACATTAATTATTGTATTTGCAATATATATGCCTGCTTGAATTTTCTGGTTTGGTACCACTTAGTTTCCTAATATTTCGGGTATCAACAAAGACATTATTTTCAATACATGCCGCTTTTATCAAACATATGTGTGCTCCGGTATCAACGAGAGAGGATGAAAATTTAGTATTTAAGGTTGAGCGTGTTGTTATGAAACTACTAAGGTTGAGATTAAAATGGAGGATTTTTTGTATAGTATTTATTGAGTATTTAGGGGACTGTTCGGGTTTTCCGAACCTGGAACATCATTAGTGAATCTCACATGTCCCTGACTGAATCGATTGTTACCGCGGTAACGATTTTTATTCTGGAAGTTCACACGGCCACGACCACGGTAAAATCCACGGCGACGACTTTGATCACGTCTGTGATTCCAAGTGTAATTGTTGTTTTTGTTAAAGTACAAAACAGCATTTGGTTGACCGATGGCTTCAGTACAGCTACTTAAAAACTTGGCAACTGCATTATTTATATCATTGAATTCACCAGATTCCATTATAACCTTTACTTTTTCATTAGTAGCGTTCTTGGTCATTGCACGAACTGCAGTTTGCGTTCAGAAATATATGCATTGGTCAGAAATATATGCATTGGTCAGGGATTTTGTTAAATCTTCTATTTCTTTCGCATACGTATTAGCAGACTTATTGCTTTGCTTGATGTTCATAAGTTTTGCTGACAATAATTCAACAGACTCTCCATTAACTGACGCTTTCTGACTTCTTCAATCCTGACAAATTTGTGTTCAAGCAAATGTCCTTCAAATTTTTTATGAATTTTCTGTACGTATAGACCTCCGCCCAATAGCTGGTCAGATTGAAGAACACTATGGTTCTCCACGAACCAACAACCATATTTTCATGTCGATTATTTTCAAAATATATTCCTGGAGTTGTTTCAAATCTTGTAATTTTATAGTTTTCGCTCATTTGTCGACCAGATATAATGCCTATGGTCAATGCTAACAAGCACATCCAAAGAAGTGACTTAAAACTCATTCCTCAATAAAACGGCAGGTTTATTTTTCGGGTCTGAAGAACTTGTTTTGGTTGTAGTGGACGTTATCGGTTCGGTATCATTTTCTATGGGAAGAGCAATATACAGTGGCTGCACGTACGCTATGTCTTAACTTTATCTAGTCTGTGATCTGCGTGAGAGTAGAGATTTCCTCGATCTTTTTGCCCGATCTGTATACGATCAACTCATCTGCATACGCAATTACGTGAGGAAGAGAACTTATCAGATCGCCCAAGTAAATGTTGAACAAGATCGGCGAAATAACGGCCCCCTTTTGGAGACCCGGATTCTTGACTACGAACCGTCTACCGGTAAGCATGTTACACAGTAAGTACAGCAGTGGGTTGCAAATGCCTAGCCCATTGAGCTTGTAGAAGAAACCTTCTAACCATACACTAACTAAGGCCTTCTCCAGGTCAATCAAGCAGGCACCCGTTCATTGTTTCTGGCTCTGGTTCCATTGGATATCCGACACCAGTTTCGACGCGGCATGAATAGTGTCATGCCCCGCTTTGATCAGAGTTATATTGATCACCTTCTCGAATACCTTACTGATGTTCGTAAGGAGACTAATTGACCGAAGGTTGCAATGGTTCGAAGAGTGTTTTCCTTTCTTGGATATAGGTTGCACAATAGCAGTTTTCCAATGCTCCGGAATATTTCATCGATTATTCAAAGCACTGTTAAACAGAAACGTCTACATTTCAACCACTTCTAGAGGGAGGTGTCTGAAAACAATGTTCGAGATCTCATCGACAACCACTGACTTCTTCTTCGTTAGTGATTCGAAGACCGCTAGGAGCTCCCTTCGATATGAACGGGGGATGAACCCCTTTGACGACGATGGCATTGTCTGACATGTTATCACCATTGAACACGATAAAACCAGTGTTCTCAGATCGCCATTTTTGTATATATTCTCGAAGTTGAGCGTTGCTAGCCATTACGCGGTTATCCAAGTCGTGGTTCGGGCGAACGCTCCCATTCAACTTGTACACTTCTTGGAAGACCGCGCCTGGTACCTCCATTTTTTTCTTACGGATCTTTGACCACAAAGAAGTTATCGTCGAGTACAGCGTTATCTGAATCAGTACCTGCTGCAATCAGTATTTGTTCTGTAGTAATAATACCCAACAGTCACCTTTGAGTGTCGATCGCGGACTGCCCTGTTCTCTATTCTATGTTTCCAATCACGCTTGCCAAAAGTCAATGCAAGCACAACCAGGTGATCGCGTGTACATTGCCAAACTCTTGATAACCACTGATAAGGTTAGTTCCCTAGCGCCCAGACAGTGCGGCTTGGATTACGTCTAGAAATTTGGGCCAGACGCAATATGACACGCAGCACGAAAAGATTCTTTACATTTCTTAAATTAAGCTTACATTGTTATTTTTTCAATCTAATAACATTAGAAAACCTAATAGTTATAAATGTTACTGTTGGTGTGGATGATTTCTTAAAACAAATGATAGTATATTTATTGATATAATGATTACAATTAACATTAAACATAAGAAAAACGAGATTATTTGTTTAAGATTTAAGATTATTTGTGGCTTAGCATGTTGATCGTGTGTCGTCTTTCGCGTAAATTTACTCTTCCTTCCTAATTCGCTTGCTGTATGGTTAGCGAATTGAAGGCGATATTTTAGTTCTTTGTCTTATTGGTAAACATTATAAAGAGGATCTATTTTGTCCGTACTAATAAAATCAAAACTATCAGCTTGACGAAAATTAGTTCAAAAGGACAGTACCCGTGGACAGTAGATGGCTTGTATTGTAGCAATAAGCTAAAAAACAAAGCCAATCATCCCAATCAGATTTATCAGCGTTTAAGTATGATCTAATGTATTCGTTGAAAGTTCTATGAGATCTTTCTACAGTACCTAGTGATTCGTGGTGGTATGCAGTTGAAACCTTATGAACAACATTAAGTAGTTTTAGAACCTGTTCGAAGGTTTTATTTTTATACTCCCTTCCTAGATCTGTGCGAACTTTTTTCATAGGACCATAAACAAGAATAAATTGTTATTCAAATATTGCCTTTGCGATTGTAGTAGCCTTTTTATCTGCGATAGGTATTGCAACTAGATACTTGCTAAGCTCGCATACTATAGTAACAATGTACTCATTGCCTTTGGATGATTTAGGCAGAGGCCCTTTAATATCTTTTAAAATAATATGAAATGGCTTTATTGGAGTTGGAGTAATTGTTAACCCCTCCTTACTTTTCACACATGCTTTATTCTTTTTGCACCTATCACATGACTTTACATATCGCTTTATGTCTTTGGTCATGTTTTTCCAGTAAAAGTATTTTCTGATTTTGTGAGTTAATCTCGTGATCCCTGGGTGGCCACCAGAGACAGGGTCATCGTGATATTTTTTCAAAATTCTTAATTTTTCGTCCTCGTCTATTATAAATTTGATCGGCGCCAGCGCAATACTTATACTCTTTCGTAACGCCTTTCCTTTTTCTTTAAATTCATTTATCCGGATATCATTTAATATTTTGTCACTAAACGACAATTGGAACTTTTGAATACCTTTATTACCAACTACTTTTTCAAGCTTTGAAAATAACTGATCTACATCAATTTTTTCATAAATAACAAAGTGGTTCCTTTTTGTTCTTCCAATTATTTGTCTGCCTTTATTAATATTCATGTTTTGATAATCAAAAATCAGACGGGCACATTTATTTATTTCTTTAGAATTTAGCGCTTCAAATACTTTTACATTTTCAAATTCAGAATTTGTAGGTTCCCTTTTTGTTATATTTTCATCTAAGTTGGACTGTTTTGTTTGAAGTCTTGTAGTGACTTTCAAAATATTTTTCGAATGGGTAGGAATTTGTCTTATTTCAGAAGAGTCTATGCGAGATAAAGCATCTGCCGCATAGTTTTCTTTGCCCCTAATATACTCGACTACAAAGTCATATTCCTCCAAGTCTAATCTCAATCGTGTCAGTTTAGAAGACGGGTTTTTCATAGAGAAAAGGCAAGGAAGGGGTCGATGATCACTTGTTTTTGGAAGTTGGGATAATGTAAAATATCGGACTAAGCAAGCACTTTTTGAGGTATTGAAATGCATTTTCACACTCAATTGTCCATACAAATGGGACGTTCATTCGACAAAGTTGTGACAAGTGACGTGAATGTTCGGAAAAATTTGGAGTAAAACGTCGATAATAGTTAAAAAAAGCAGCATACCTTTTCGCTTGATCGGCATTTTGAGGAGTTGGATAGTTTAAGGCCACGCTGTATTTACTATCATCTGGAAGAAAGCCTTTATCCGTATACTTGTGTCCTAAATATGTCACTTCGTGACTAAAAAATGTGCATTTATCGGGATGAAGTTTTAAATTATATAAAATTAAATTATATTGACAAATGGAAAATACGTCTTTGAGGTTGTTTAACATATGCCTCACTGAGCATCATAACACGACTAGGTCGTCCATTTACAAAAATGCTTGCGCTGGAAAAAGACCAGAAAACGCTATCGACATCATTCTTTGAAACGAATTTGGCGCTATTTTGATGCCATACGGAAGTCGTTTAAAACGGTATGACCCTTTGTCCGTGGAGAATGATGTTATATTTCTCGGTTTTTCGTCTAACTCAATTTGGTGACAACCGGACATTAAATCAAGGCAAGAAAAATACTAAGCTCTGCTAAGTTGGTCAAGAATGTCATCTTTTCTTGGCAATATAATTTTATCGGCAATTAGCTTTTTATTTACTTGCCTGTAGTCGACCACAAGCCTCCACCGTTTTTCAGATTCTTCTGGTAAAGGTTTCTTTGGAACCAGTAATATTGGACTGTTATATTCAGAGGTTGATGCTTCAACTTCTTTGATCTTTGATTAATTGATCAACTTGCTTGACTATTTCTTCTTTTTGTGAGTGAGGAATTCTATAATTTTTAATATAAACTGGAGACTTGTCTTTTAGTCGGAGCTTTTGTTTGTAGAAGTTATTACACGAAATTTGTTCGGTTCCCAACGCGAAGACATCACTAAACTCACTGCAAAGATCAGTCAATTCAGATTTTACGAATTGAGGGAAATTTTTAGACAACTTTTCAATATTTTTTTCATTATGTGCTTCTTCCAAGTTTTCATTTCTAAAAATGTTATAATCCAACAACCTTTCTGTTATTATATTGGCATTGCTGACGGTAACGTTATTATAAGTTGTATTTATTAGGCGCACAAACGGGTTTTCTACATTAATTATTGTATTTGCAATATATATGCCTGCTTGAATTTTCTGGTTTGGTACCAAAATCACATCATCTTTGCTGTTAATTGAAATTTGTCTAATAACTTCCGATCTTGCTGGAATTGAGATTGAATTTGGAAAAGCAGAAGTTAGCATTGGTATGGCAATTTTTTCAGGAAATCTGTTTGGTCGTAAGATCAACCAGTCTTGACTATATTGATAGTCTAACACACAGTTATACATTTTTATAAAGTTCAAACCGAGTATACCATCACTTGCTATAGGAAAATCGTCTTCCACTACATGGAAATTTACGGATATACTTATATTTTCAACGAGTAGGTCTGCTTTCACTATACCTACAGTTTGAACTACACCCAAAGCGAAGACATCACTAAACTCACTGCAAAGATCAGTCAATTCAGATTTTACGAATTGAGGGAAATTTTTAGACAACTTTTTAATATTTTTTTCATTATGTGCTTCTTCAAAGTTTTCATTTCTAAAAATGTTATAACCCAACAACCTTTCTGTTATTATATTGGCATTGCTGACGGTAACGTTATTATAAGTTGTATTTATTAGGCGCACAAACGGGTTTTTTACATTAATTATTGTATTTGCAATATATATGCCTGCTTGAATTTTCTGGTTTGGTACCACTTAGTTTCCTAATATTTCGGGTATCAACAAAGACATTATTTTCAATACATGCCGCTTTTATCAAACATATGTGTGCTCCGGTATCAACGAGAGAGGATGAAAATTTAGTATTTAAGGTTGAGCGTGTTGTTATGAAACTACTAAGGTTGAGATTAAAATGGAGGATTTTTTGTATAGTATTTATTGAGTATTTAGGGGACTGTTCGGGTTTTCCGAACCTGGAACATCATTAGTGAATCTCACATGTCCCTGACTGAATCGATTGTTACCGCGGTAACGATTTTTATTCTGGAAGTTCACACGGCCACGACCACGGTAAAATCCACGGCGACGACTTTGATCACGTCTGTGATTCCAAGTGTAATTGTTGTTTTTGTTAAAGTACAAAACAGCATTTGGTTGACCGATGGCTTCAGTACAGCTACTTAAAAACTTGGCAACTGCATTATTTATATCATTGAATTCACCAGATTCCATTATAACCTTTACTTTTTCATTAGTAGCGTTCTTGGTCATTGCACGAACTGCAGTTTGCGTTCAGAAATATATGCATTGGTCAGAAATATATGCATTGGTCAGGGATTTTGTTAAATCTTCTATTTCTTTCGCATACGTATTAGCAGACTTATTGCTTTGCTTGATGTTCATAAGTTTTGCTGACAATAATTCAACAGACTCTCCATTAACTGACGCTTTCTGACTTCTTCAATCCTGACAAATTTGTGTTCAAGCAAATGTCCTTCAAATTTTTTATGAATTTTCTGTACGTATAGACCTCCGCCCAATAGCTGGTCAGATTGAAGAACACTATGGTTCTCCACGAACCAACAACCATATTTTCATGTCGATTATTTTCAAAATATATTCCTGGAGTTGTTTCAAATCTTGTAATTTTATAGTTTTCGCTCATTTGTCGACCAGATATAATGCCTATGGTCAATGCTAACAAGCACATCCAAAGAAGTGACTTAAAACTCATTCCTCAATAAAACGGCAGGTTTATTTTTCGGGTCTGAAGAACTTGTTTTGGTTGTAGTGGACGTTATCGGTTCGGTATCATTTTCTATGGGAAGAGCAATATACAGTGGCTGCACGTACGCTATGTCTTAACTTTATCTAGTCTGTGATCTGCGTGAGAGTAGAGATTTCCTCGATCTTTTTGCCCGATCTGTATACGATCAACTCATCTGCATACGCAATTACGTGAGGAAGAGAACTTATCAGATCGCCCAAGTAAATGTTGAACAAGATCGGCGAAATAACGGCCCCCTTTTGGAGACCCGGATTCTTGACTACGAACCGTCTACCGGTAAGCATGTTACACAGTAAGTACAGCAGTGGGTTGCAAATGCCTAGCCCATTGAGCTTGTAGAAGAAACCTTCTAACCATACACTAACTAAGGCCTTCTCCAGGTCAATCAAGCAGGCACCCGTTCATTGTTTCTGGCTCTGGTTCCATTGGATATCCGACACCAGTTTCGACGCGGCATGAATAGTGTCATGCCCCGCTTTGATCAGAGTTATATTGATCACCTTCTCGAATACCTTACTGATGTTCGTAAGGAGACTAATTGACCGAAGGTTGCAATGGTTCGAAGAGTGTTTTCCTTTCTTGGATATAGGTTGCACAATAGCAGTTTTCCAATGCTCCGGAATATTTCATCGATTATTCAAAGCACTGTTAAACAGAAACGTCTACATTTCAACCACTTCTAGAGGGAGGTGTCTGAAAACAATGTTCGAGATCTCATCGACAACCACTGACTTCTTCTTCGTTAGTGATTCGAAGACCGCTAGGAGCTCCCTTCGATATGAACGGGGGATGAACCCC
This sequence comes from Eristalis intricaria, assembly GCA_964034865.1. NCBI lineage: Eukaryota > Metazoa > Arthropoda > Insecta > Diptera > Syrphidae > Eristalis > Eristalis intricaria. The sequence goes on along the minus strand of OZ035873.1, from coordinate 49,002,460 downwards.
TTTGACGACGATGGCATTGTCTGACATGTTATCACCATTGAACACGATAAAACCAGTGTTCTCAGATCGCCATTTTTGTATATATTCTCGAAGTTGAGCGTTGCTAGCCATTACGCGGTTATCCAAGTCGTGGTTCGGGCGAACGCTCCCATTCAACTTGTACACTTCTTGGAAGACCGCGCCTGGTACCTCCATTTTTTTCTTACGGATCTTTGACCACAAAGAAGTTATCGTCGAGTACAGCGTTATCTGAATCAGTACCTGCTGCAATCAGTATTTGTTCTGTAGTAATAATACCCAACAGTCACCTTTGAGTGTCGATCGCGGACTGCCCTGTTCTCTATTCTATGTTTCCAATCACGCTTGCCAAAAGTCAATGCAAGCACAACCAGGTGATCGCGTGTACATTGCCAAACTCTTGATAACCACTGATAAGGTTAGTTCCCTAGCGCCCAGACAGTGCGGCTTGGATTACGTCTAGAAATTTGGGCCAGACGCAATATGACACGCAGCACGAAAAGATTCTTTACATTTCTTAAATTAAGCTTACATTGTTATTTTTTCAATCTAATAACATTAGAAAACCTAATAGTTATAAATGTTACTGTTGGTGTGGATGATTTCTTAAAACAAATGATAGTATATTTATTGATATAATGATTACAATTAACATTAAACATAAGAAAAACGAGATTATTTGTTTAAGATTTAAGATTATTTGTGGCTTAGCATGTTGATCGTGTGTCGTCTTTCGCGTAAATTTACTCTTCCTTCCTAATTCGCTTGCTGTATGGTTAGCGAATTGAAGGCGATATTTTAGTTCTTTGTCTTATTGGTAAACATTATAAAGAGGATCTATTTTGTCCGTACTAATAAAATCAAAACTATCAGCTTGACGAAAATTAGTTCAAAAGGACAGTACCCGTGGACAGTAGATGGCTTGTATTGTAGCAATAAGCTAAAAAACAAAGCCAATCATCCCAATCAGATTTATCAGCGTTTAAGTATGATCTAATGTATTCGTTGAAAGTTCTATGAGATCTTTCTACAGTACCTAGTGATTCGTGGTGGTATGCAGTTGAAACCTTATGAACAACATTAAGTAGTTTTAGAACCTGTTCGAAGGTTTTATTTTTATACTCCCTTCCTAGATCTGTGCGAACTTTTTTCATAGGACCATAAACAAGAATAAATTGTTATTCAAATATTGCCTTTGCGATTGTAGTAGCCTTTTTATCTGCGATAGGTATTGCAACTAGATACTTGCTAAGCTCGCATACTATAGTAACAATGTACTCATTTCCTTTGGATGATTTAGGCAGAGGGCCTTTAATATCTTTTAAAATAATATGAAATGTCTTTATTGGAGTTGGAGTAATTGTTAACCCCTCCTTACTTTTCACACATGCTTTATTCTTTTTGCACCTATCACATGACTTTACATATCGCTTTATGTCTTTGGTCATGTTTTTCCAGTAAAAGTATTTTCTGATTTTGTGAGTTAATCTCGTGATCCCTGGGTGGCCACCAGAGACAGGGTCATCGTGATATTTTTTCAAAATTCTTAATTTTTCGTCCTCGTCTATTATAAATTTGATCTGCGCCAGCGCAATACTTATACTCTTTAGTAACGCCTTTCCTTTTTCTTTAAATTCATTTATCCGGATATCATTAAATATTTTGTCACTAAGCGACAATTGGAACTTTTGAATACCTTTATTACCAGCTACTTTTTCAAGCTTTGAAAATAACTGATCTACATCAATTTTTTCATAAATGACAAAGTGGTTCCTTTTTGTTCTTCCAATTATTTGTCTACCTTTATTAATATTCATGTTTTGATAATCAAAAATCAGACGGGCACATTTATTTATTTCTTTAGAATTTAGCGCTCCAAATACTTTTACATTTTCAAATTCAGAATTTGTAGGTTCCCTTTTTGTTATATTTTCATCTAAGTTGGACTGTTTTGTTTGAAGTCTTGTAGTGACTTTCAAAATATTTTTCGAATGGGTAGGAATTTGTCTTATTTCAGAAGAGTCTATGCGAGATAAAGCATCTGCCGCATAGTTTTCTTTGCCCCTAATATACTCGACTACAAAGTGATATTCCTCCAAGTCTAATCTCAATCGTGTCAGTTTAGAAGACGGGTTTTTCATAGAGAAAAGGCAAGGAAGGGGTCGATGATCACTTGTTTTTGGAAGTTGGGATAATGTAAAATATCGGACTAAGCAAGCACTTTTTGAGGTATTGAAATGCATTTTCACACTCAATTGTCCATACAAATGGGACGTTCATTCGACAAAGTTGTGACAAGTGACGTGAATGTTCGGAAAAATTTGGAATAAAACGTCGATAATAGTTACAAAAAGCAGCATACCTTTTCGCTTGATCGGCATTTTGAGGAGTTGGATAGTTTAAGGCCACGCTGTACTTACTATCATCTGGAAGAAAGCCTTTATCCGTATACTTGTGTCCTAAATATGTCACTTCGTGACTAAAAAATGTGCATTTATCGGGATGAAGTTTTAAATTATATAAAAATAAATTATATTGACAAATGGAAAAAACGTCTTTGAGGTTGTTTAACATATGCCTCACTGAGCATCATAACACGACTAGGTCGTCTATGTACAAAAATGCTTGCGCTGGAAAAAGACCAGAAAACGCTATCGACATCATTCTTTGAAAGGAATTTGGCGCTATTTTGATGCCATACGGAAGTCGTTTAAAACGGTATGACCCTTTGTCCGTGGAGAATGATGTTATATTTCTCGGTTTTTCGTCTAACTCAATTTGGTGACAACCGGACATTAAATCAAGGCAAGAAAAATACTAAGCTCTGCTAAGTTGGTCAAGAATGTCATCTTTTCTTGGCAATATAATTTTATCGGCAATTAGCTTTTTATTTACTTGCCTGTAGTCGACCACAAGCCTCCACCGTTTTTCAGATTTTTCTGGTAAAGGTTTCTTTGGAACCAGTAATATTGGACTGTTATATTCAGAGGTTGATGCTTCAACTATATCATCTTTGATTAATTGATCAACTTGCTTGACTATTTCTTCTTTTTGTGAGTGAGGAATTCTATAATTTTTAATATAAACTGGAGACTTGTCTTTTAGTCGGAGCTTTTGTTTGTAGAAGTTATTACACGAAATTTGTTCGGTTCCCAACGCGAAGACATCACTAAACTCACTGCAAAGATCAGTCAATTCAGATTTTACGAATTGAGGGAAATTTTTAGACAACTTTTCAATATTTTTTTCATTATGTGCTTCTTCCAAGTTTTCATTTCTAAAAATGTTATAATCCAACAACCTTTCTGTTATTATATTGGCATTGCTGACGGTAACGTTATTATAAGTTGTATTTATTAGGCGCACAAACGGGTTTTCTACATTAATTATTGTATTTGCAATATATATGCCTGCTTGAATTTTCTGGTTTGGTACCAAAATCACATCATCTTTGCTGTTAATTGAAATTTGTCTAATAACTTCCGATCTTGCTGGAATTGAGATTGAATTTGGAAAAGCAGAAGTTAGCATTGGTATGGCAATTTTTTCAGGAAATCTGTTTGGTCGTAAGATCAACCAGTCTTGACTATATTGATAGTCTAACACACAGTTATACATTTTTATAAAGTTCAAACCGAGTATACCATCACTTGCTGGAAATTTACGGATATACTTATATTTTCAACGAGTAGGTCTGCTTTCACTATACCGAAAGTTTGAACTACACCCAAAGCGAAGACATCACTAAACTCACTGCAAAGATCAGTCAATTCAGATTTTACGAATTGAGGGAAATTTTTAGACAACTTTTTAATATTTTTTTCATTATGTGCTTCTTCAAAGTTTTCATTTCTAAAAATGTTATAACCCAACAACCTTTCTGTTATTATATTGGCATTGCTGACGGTAACGTTATTATAAGTTGTATTTATTAGGCGCACAAACGGGTTTTTTACATTAATTATTGTATTTGCAATATAAATGCCTGTTTGAATTTTCTGGTTTGGTACCACTTAGTTTCCTAATATTTCGGGTATCAACAAAGACATTATTTTCAATACATGCCGCTTTTATCAAACATATGTGTGCTCCGGTATCAACGAGAGAGGATAAAAATTTAGTATTTAAGGTTGAGCGTGTTGTTATGAAACTACTAAGGTTGAGATTAAAATGGAGGATTTTTTGTATAGTATTTATTGAGTATTTAGGGGACTGTTCGGGTTTTCCGAACCTGGAACATCATTAGTGAATCTCACATGTCCCTGACTGAATCGATTGTTACCGCGGTAACGATTTTTATTCTGGAAGTTCACACGGCCACGACCACGGTAAAATCCACGGCGACGACTTTGATCACGTCTGTGATTCCAAGTGTAATTGTTGTTTTTGTTAAAGTACAAAACAGCATTTGGTTGACCGAAGGCTTCAGTACAGCTACTTAAAAACTTGGCAACTGCATTATTTATATTATTGAATTGACCAGATTCCACAATAACCTTTACTTTTTCATTAGTAGCGTTCTTGGTCATTGCACGAACTGCAGTTTGCGTTCAGAAATATATGCATTGGTCAGAAATATATGCATTGGTCAGAAATATATGCATTGGTCAGGGATTTTGTTGTATCTTCTATTCGCATACGTATTAGCAGACTTATTGCTTTGCTTGATGTTCATAAGTTTTGCTGACAATAATTCAACAGACTCTCCATTAACTGACGCTTTCTGACTTCTTCAATTCTGACAAATTTGTGTTCAAGCAAATGTCCTTCAAATTTTTTATGAATTTTCTGTACGTATAGACCTCCGCCCAATAGCTGGTCAAATTGAAGAACACTATGGTTCTCCACGAACCAACAACCATATTTTCATGTCGATTATTTTCAAAATATATTCCTGGAGTTGTTTCAAATCTTGTAATTTTATAGTTTTCGCTCATTTGTCGACCAGATATAATGCCTATGGTCAATGCTAACAAGCACATCCAAAGAAGTGACTTAAAACTCATTCTTCCCAATAAAACGGCAGGTTTATTTTTCGGGTCTGAAGAACTTGTTTTGGTTGTAGTGGACGTTATCGGTTCGGTATCATTTTCTATGGGAAGAGCAATATACAGTGGCTGCACGTACGCTATGTCTTAACTTTATCTAGTCTGTGATCTGCGTGAGAGTAGAGATTTCCTCGATCTTTTTGCCCGATCTATATACGATCAACTCATCTGCATACGCAATTACGTGAGGAAGAGAACTTATCAGATCGCCCAAGTAAATGTTGAACAAGATCGGCGAAATAACGGCACCCTGTTGGAGACCCGGATTCTTGACTACGAACCGTCTACCGGTAAGCATGTTACACAGTAAGTACAGCAGTGGGTTGCAAATGCCTAGCCCATTGAGCTTGTAGAAGAAACCTTCTAACCATACACTAACTAAGGCCTTCTCCAGGTCAATCAAGCAGGCACCCGTTCATTGTTTCTGGCTCTGGTTCCATTGGATATCCGACACCAGTTTCGACGCGGCATGAATAGTGTCATGCCCCGCTTTGATCAGAGTTATATTGATCACCTTCTCGAATACCTTACTGATGTTCGTAAGGAGACTAATTGACCGAAGGTTGCAATGGTTCGAAGAGTGTTTTCCTTTCTTGGATATGGGTTGCACAATAGCAATTTTCCAATGCTCCGGAATATTTCATCGATTATTCAAAGCACTGTTAAACAGAAACGTCTACATTTCAACCACTTCTAGAGGGAGGTGTCTGAAAACAATGTTCGAGATCTCATCGACAACCACTGACTTCTTCTTCGTTAGTGATTCGAAGACCGCTAGGAGCTCCCTTCGATATGAACGGGGGATGAACCCCTTTGACGACGATGGCATTGTCTGACATGTTATCATCATTGAACACGATAAAACCAGTGTTCTCAGATCGCCATTTTTGTATATATTCTCGAAGTTGAGCGTTGCTAGCCATTACGCGGTTATCCAAGTCGTGGTTCGGGCGAACGCTCCCATTCAACTTGTACACTTCTTGGAAGACCGCGCCTGGTACCTCCATTTTTTTCTTGCGGATCTTTGACCACAAAGAAGTTATCGTCGAGTACAGCGTTATCTGAATCAGTACCTGCTGATTTATTAAATCATATGGTAGAGAACAATGCGCCAGCTTTTTTTATTTATTGATCAGCACGAAAAGATTCTTTACATTTCTTAAATTAAGCTTACATTGTTATTTTTTTAATCTAATAACATTAGAAAACATCATAGTTATAAATGTTACTGTTGGTGTGGATGATTTCTTAAGACAAATGATAGTATATTTATTGATATAATGATTATAATTAACATTAAACATAAGAAAAACGAGATTATTTGTTTAAGATTTAAGATTATTTGTGGCTTAGCATGTTGATCGTGTGTCGTCTTTCGCGTAAATTTACTCTTCCTGCCTAATTCGCTCGCTGTATGGTTAGCGAATTGAAGGCGATATTTTAGTTCCTTGTCTTATTGGTAAACATTAGCGCTTCAAATACTTTTACATTTTCAAATTCAGAATTTGTAGGTTCCCTTTTTGTTATATTTTCATCTAAGTTGGACGTTATCGGTTCGGTATCATTTTCTATGGGAAGAGCAATATACAGTGGCTGCACGTACGATATGTCTTAACTTTATCTAGTCTGTGATCTGCGTGAGAGTAGAGATTTCCTCGATCTTTTTGCCCGATCTGTATACGATCAACTCATCTGCATACGCAATTACGTGAGGAAGAGAACTTATCAGATCGCCCAAGTAAATGTTGAACAAGATCGGCGAAATAACGGCACCCTGTTGGAGACCCCGATTCTTGACTACGAACCGTCTACCGGTAAGCATGTTACACAGTAAGTACAGCAGTGGATTGCAAATGCCTAGCCCATTGAGCTTGTAGAAGAAACCTTCTAACCATACACTAACTAAGGCCTTCTCCAGGTCAATCAAGCAGGCACCCGTTCATTGTTTCTGGCTCTGGTTCCATTGGATATCCGACACCAGTTTCGACGCGGCATGAATAGTGTCATGCTTTGATCAGAGTTATATTGATCACCTTCTCGAATACCTTACTGATGTTCGTAAGGAGACTAATTGACCGAAGGTTGCAATGGTTCGAAGAGTGTTTTCCTTTCTTGGATATGGGTTGCACAATAGCAGTTTTCCAATGCTCCGGAATATTTCATCGATTATTCAAAGCTCTGTTAAACAGAAACGTCTACATTTCAACCACTTCTAGAGGGAGGTGTCTGAAAACAATGTTCGAGATCTCATCGACAACCACTGACTTCTTCTTCGTTAGTGATTCGAAGACCGCTAGGAGCTCCCTTCGATTTGAACGGGGGATGAACCCCTTTGACGACGATGGCATTGTCTGACATGTTATCATCATTGAACACGATAAAACCAGTGTTCTCAGATCGCCATTTTTGTATATATTCTCGAAGTTGAGCGTTGCTAGCCATTACGCGGTTATCCAAGTCGTGGTTCGGGCGAACGCTCCCATTCAACTTGTACACTTCTTGGAAGACCGCGCCTGGTACCTCCATTTTTTTCTTGCGGATCTTTGACCACAAAGAAGTTATCGTCGAGTACAGCGTTATCTGAATCAGTACCTGCTGCAATCAGTATTTGTTCTGTAGTAATAATACCCAACAGTCACCTTTGAGTGTCGATCGCGGACTGCCCTGTTCTCTATTCTATGTTTCCAATCACGCTTGCCAAAAGTCAATGCAAGCACAACCAGGTGATCGCGTGAACATTGCCAAACTCTTGATAACCACTGATAAGGTTAGTTTCCAAGCGCCCAGACAGTGCGGCTTGGATTACGTCTAGAAATTTGGGCCAGACGCAATATGACACGCATCAGGCTTACTACACCTTCCCCTTTTGGAAATATGATTTATTAAATCATATGGTAGAGAACAATGCGCCAGCTTTTTTTATTTATTGATCAGCACGAAAAGATTCTTTACATTTCTTAAATTAAGCTTACATTGTTATTTTTTTAATCTAATAACATTAGAAAACATCATAGTTATAAATGTTACTGTTGGTGTGGATGATTTCTTAAAACAAATGATAGTATATTTATTGATATAATGATTACAATTAACATTAAACATAAGAAAAACGAGATTATTTGTTTAAGATTTAAGATTATTTGTGGCTTAGCATGTTGATCGTGTGTCGTCTTTCGCGTAAATTTACTCTTCCTGCCTAATTCGCTTGCTGTATGGTTAGCGAATTGAAGGCGATATTTTAGTTCTTTGTCTTATTGGTAAACATTATAAAGATGATCTATTTTGTCCGTACTAATGAAATCAAAAGTATCAGCTTGACGAAAATTAGTTCAAAAGGACAGTACCCGTGGACAGTAGATGGCTTGTATTGTAGCAATAAGCTAAAAAACAAAGCCAATCATCCCAATCAGATTTATCAGCGTTTAAGTATGATCTAATGTATTCGTTGAAAGTTCTATGAGATCTTTCTACAGTACCTAGTGATTCGTGGTGGTATGCAGTTGAAACCTTATGAACAACATTAAGTAGTTTTAGAACCTGTTCGAAGGTTTTATTTTTATACTCCCTTCCTAGAACTGTGCGAACTTCTTTCATAGGACCGTAAACAAGAATAAATTGTTAGTCAAATATTGCCTTTGCGATTGTAGTAGCCTTTTTATCTGCGATAGGTATTGCAACTAGATACTTGCTAAGCTCGCATACTATAGTAACAATGTACTCATTGCCTTTGGATGATTTAGGCAGAGGCCCTTTAATATCTTTTAAAATAATATGAAATGGCTTTATTGGAGTTGGAGTAATTGTTAACCCCTCCTTACTTTTCACACATGCTTTATTCTTTTTGCACCTATCACATGACTTTACATATCGCTTTATGTCTTTGGTCATGTTTTTCCAGTAAAAGTATTTTCTGATTTTGTGAGTTAATCTCGTGATCCCTGGGTGGCCACCAGAGACAGGGTCATCGTGATATTTTTTCAAAATTCTTAATTTTTCGTCCTCGTCTATTATAAATTTGATCGGCGCCAGCGCAATACTTATACTCTTTCGTAACGCCTTTCCTTTTTCTTTAAATTCATTTATCCGGATATCATTTAATATTTTGTCACTAAGCGACAATTGGAACTTTTGAATACCTTTATTACCAACTACTTTTCCAAGCTTTGAAAATAACTGATCTACATCAATTTTTTCATAAATAACAAAGTGGTTCCTTTTTGTTCTTCCAATTATTTGTCTGCATTTATTAATATTCATGTTTTGATAATCAAAAATCAGACGGGCACATTTATTTATTTCTTTAGAATTTAGCGCTTCAAATACTTTTACATTTTCAAATTCAGAATTTGTAGGTTCCCTTTTTGTTATATTTTCATCTAAGTTGGACTGTTTTGTTTGAAGTCTTGTAGTGACTTTCAAAATATTTTTCGAATGGGTAGGAATTTGTCTTATTTCAGAAGAGTCTATGCGAGATAAAGCATCTGCCGCATAGTTTTCTTTGCCCCTAATATACTCGACTACAAAGTCATATTCCTCCAAGTCTAATCTCAATCGTGTCAGTTTAGAAGACGGGTTTTTCATAGAGAAAAGGCAAGGAAGGGGTCGATGATCACTTGTTTTTGGAAGTTGGGATAATGTAAAATATCGGACTAAGCAAGCACTTTTTGAGGTATTGAAATGCATTTTCACACTCAATTGCCCATACAAATGGGACGTTCATTCGACAAAGTTGTGACAAGTGACGTGAATGTTCGGAAAAATTTGGAATAAAACGTCGATAATAGTTACAAGAAGCAGCATACCTTTTCGCTTGATCGGCATTTTGAGGAGTTGGATAGTTTAAGGCCACGCTGTATTTACTATCATCTGGAAGAAAGCCTTTATCCGTATACTTGTGTCCTAAATATGTCACTTCGTGACTAAAAAATGTGCATTTATCGGGATAAAGTTTTAAATTATATAAAATTAAATTATATTGACAAATGGAAAAAACGTCTTTGAGGTTGTTTAACATATGCCTCACTGAGCATCATAACACGACTAGGTCGTCCATGTACAAAAATGCTTGCGCTGGAAAAAGACCAGAAAACGCTATCGACATCATTCTTTGAAACGAATTTGGCGCTATTTTGATGCCATACGGAAGTCGTTTAAAACGGTATGACCCTTTGTCCGTGGAGAATGATGTTATATTTCTCGGTTTTTCGTCTAACTCAATTTGGTGACAACCGGACATTAAATCAAGGCAAGAAAAATACTTAGCTCTGCCAAGTTGGTCAAGAATGTCATCTTTTCTTGGCAATATAATTTTATCGGCAATTAGTCGTTTAGTTTTTACTTGCCTGTAGTCGACCACAAGCCTCCACCGTTTTTCAGATTTTTCTGGTAAAGGTTTCTTTGGAACCAGTAATATTGGACTGTTATATTCAGAGGTTGATGCTTCAACTATATCATCTTTGATTAATTGATCAACTTGCTTGACTATTTCTTCTTTTTGTGAGTGAGGAATTCTATAATTTTTAATATAAACTGGAGACTTGTCTTTTAGTCGGATCTTTTGTTTGTAGAAGTTATTACACGAAATTTGTTCGGTTCCCAACGCGAAGACATCACTAAACTCACTGCAAAGATCAGTCAATTCAGATTTTACGAATTGAGGGAAATTTTTAGACAACTTTTCAATATTTTTTTCATTATGTGCTTCTTCAAAGTTTTCATTTCTAAAAATGTTATAATCCAACAACCTTTCTGTTATTATATTGGCATTGCTGACGGTAACGTTATTATAAGTTGTATTTATTAGGCGCACAAACGGGTTTTTTACATTAATTATTGTATTTGCAATATATATGCCTGCTTGAATTTTCTGGTTTGGTACCAAAATCACAACATCCTTGCTGTTAATTGAAATTTGTCTAATAACTTCCGATCTTGCTGGAATTGAGATTGAATTTGGAAAAGCAGAAGTTAGCATTGGTATGGCAATTTTTTCAGGAAATCTGTTTGGTCGTAAGATCAACCAGTCTTGACTATATTGATAGTCTAACACACAGTTATACATTTTTATAAAGTTCAAACCGAGTATACCATCACTTGCTATAGGAAAATCGTCTTCCACTACATGGAAATTTACGGATATACTTATATTTTCAACGAGTAGGTCTGCTTTCACTATACCGAAAGTTTGAACTACACCCAAAGCGAAGACATCACTAAACTCACTGCAAAGATCAGTCAATTCAGATTTTACGAATTGAGGGAAATTTTTAGACAACTTTTTAATATTTTTTTCATTATGTGCTTCTTCAAAGTTTTCATTTCTAAAAATGTTATAAACCAACAACCTTTCTGTTATTATATTGGCATTGCTGACGGTAACGTTATTATAAGTTGTATTTATTAGGCGCACAAACGGGTTTTTTACATTAATTATTGTATTTGTAATATATATGCCTGCTTGAATTTTCTGGTTTGGTACCACTTAGTTTCCTAATATTTCGGGTATCAACAAAGACATTATTTTCAATACATGCCGCTTTTATCAAACATATGTGTGCTCCGGTATCAACGAGAGAGGATGAAAATTTAGTATTTAAGGTTGAGCGTGTTGTTATGAAACTACTAAGGTTGAGATTAAAATGGAGGATTTTTTGTATAGTTTTTATTGAGTATTTAGGGGACTGTTCGGGTTTTCCGAACCTGGAACATCATTAGTGAATCTCACATGTCCCTGATTGAATCGATTGTTACCGCGGTAACGATTTTTATTCTGGAAGTTCCCACGGCCACGACCATGGTAAAATCCACGGCGACGACTTTGATCACGTCTGTGATTCCAAGTGTAATTGTTGTTTTTGTTAAAGTACAAAACAGCATTTGGTTGACCGAAGGCTTCAGTACAGCTACTTAAAAACTTGGCAACTGCATTATTTATATTATTGAATTGACCAGATTCCATTATAACCTTTACTTTTTCATTAGTAGCGTTCTTGGTCATTGCACGAACTGCAGTTTGCGTTCAGAAATATATGCATTGGTCAGAAATATATGCATTGGTCAGGGATTTTGTTAAATCTTCTATTCGCATACGTATTAGCAGACTTATTGCTTTGCTTGATGTTCATAAGTTTTGCTGACAATAATTCAACAGACTCTTCATTAACTGACGCTTTCTGACTTCTTAAATTCTGACAAATTTGTGTTCAAGCAAATGTCCTTCAAATTTGTTATGAATTTTCTGTACGTATAGACCTCCGCCCAATAGCTGGTCAGATTGAAGAACACTATGGTTCTCCACGAACCAACAACCATATTTTCATGTCGATTATTTTCAAAATATATTCCTGGAGTTGTTTCAAATCTTATAATTTTATAGTTTTCGCTCATTTGTCGACCAGATATAATGCCTATGGTCAATGCTATCAAGCACATCCAAAGAAGTGACTTAAAACTCATTCTTCCCAATAAAACGGCAGGTTTATTTTTCGGGTCTGAAGAACTTGTTTTGGTTGTAGTGGACGTTTCGGTTCGGTATCATTTTCTATGGGAAGAGCAATATACAGTGGCTGCACGTACGATATGTCTTAACTTTATCTAGTCTGTGATCTGCGTGAGAGTAGAGATTTCCTCGATCTTTTTGCCCGATCTATATACGATCAACTCATCTGCATACGCAATTACGTGAGGAAGAGAACTTATCAGATCGCCCAAGTAAATGTTGAACAAGATCGGCGAAATAACGGCACCCTGTTGGAGACCCCGATTCTTGACTACGAACCGTCTACCGGTAAGCATGTTACACAGTAAGTACAGCAGTGGGTTGCAAATGCCTAGCCCATTGAGCTTGTAGAAGAAACCTTCTAACCATACACTAACTAAGGCCTTCTCCAGGTCAATCAAGCAGGCACCCGTTCATTGTTTCTGGCTCTGGTTCCATTGGATATCCGACACCAGTTTCGACGCGGCATGAATAGTGTCATGCCCCGCTTTGATCAGAGTTATATTGATCACCTTCTCGAATACCTTACTGATGTTCGTAAGGAGACTAATTGACCGAAGGTTGCAATGGTTCGAAGAGTGTTTTCCTTTCTTGGATATGGGTTGCATAATAGCAGTTTTCCAATGCTCCGGAATATTTCATCGATTATTCAAAGCTCTGTTAAACAGAAACGTCTACATTTCAACCACTTCTAGAGGGAGGTGTCTGAAAACAATGTTCGAGATCTCATCGACAACCACTGACTTCTTCTTCGTTAGTGATTCGAAGACCGCTAGGAGCTCCCTTCGATATGAACGGGGGATGAACCCCTTTGACGACGATGGCATTGTCTGACATGTTATCATCATTGAACACGATAAAACCTGTGTTCTCAGATCGCCATTTTTGTATATATTCTCGAAGTTGAGCGTTGCTAGCCATTACGCGGTTATCCAAGTCGTGGTTCGGGCGAACGCTCCCATTCAACTTGTACACTTCTTGGAAGACCGCGCCTGGTACCTCCATTTTTTTCTTGCGGATCTTTGACCACAAAGAAGTTATCGTCGAGTACAGCGTTATCTGAATCAGTACCTGCTGCAATCAGTATTTGTTCTGTAGTAATAATACCCAACAGTCACCTTTGAGTGTCGATCGCGGACTGCCCTGTTCTCTATTCTATGTTTCCAATCACGCTTGCCAAAAGTCAATGCAAGCACAACCAGGTGATCGCGTGTACATTGCCAAACTCTTGATAACCACTGATAAGGTTAGTTCCCAAGCGCCCAGACAGTGCGGCTTGGATTACGTCTAGAAATGTGGGCCAGACGCAATATGACACGCATCAGGCTTACTACACCTTCCCCTTTGGGAAATATGATTTATTAAATCATATGGTAGAGAACAATGCGCCAGCTTTCTTATTTATTGATCAGCATGAAAAGATTCTTTACATTTCTTAAATTAAGCTTACATTGTTATTTTGCTCGATGTTCATAAGTTTTGCTGACAATAATTCAACAGACTCTCCTTTAACTGACGCTTTGAGCTTTGCGATGACTGGAGCAAGAGAAGTCTCATTAGAAATCAAATTTCGTGTAACATCTTTAAGTTTAGTTTTTACTAGTTCAACGGCTACTTGACTATGAGATTCTTGAATTGATGCCACCGAATTCAAGGAATCTGAAAAGCTTTGAAGGTTTTCAGGTTTCCCATCAAATTCTGGAATCAATTTTGATGCCGTATTCAAAAATTCTATATTTGTTTGTGACATCTTGTCGGAACTTGTTCTAACTGTTTTTTTTGTCCTCAAATTGCTCTTCTTCACTTTCGCTACTATCGGGAGTGATTTCTACTAAGCTCAATTCTGTCTCTAAATGAAGTGGAACTTTCAAATTAATTTCTGAGAAATCTGAGAAGTTTGTCTCTCAAATTCCAAAATATTTTTTTGTTAAAGTATTGTATCGCAGTTAACTGGTAGACGAATTTTATTACACTTATTATCGTTATTATTAATAACATTAATTTTATAGCAGTTAAATCAGAACTGTTTTCACTAATTTAAATTTAGTTCAACACATTTGCTGATGGATCAGAGCGACAGTTAGTACGAACAAAAAAATATACACTTATAAATGCGAGTATATTTTCGGTCTCCGATTTGTCAGGGTCGCCATGTAGTAATAATACCCAACAGTCACCTTTGAGTGTCGATCGCGGACTGCCCTGTTCTCTATTCTATGTTTCCAATCACGCTTGCCGAAAGTCAAGGCAAGCATAACCAGGTGATCGCTTGTACATTGCCAAAATCTTGAGAACCACTGATCAGATTAGTTCGCAAGCGCCCAGACAAAGCGGCTTGGATTACGTCTGGGGCCAGACGCAATATGACACGCATCAGGTTTACAACAGTTCGTTGTTCGTTGTTCTGGGAAGCTTAAGACACGGAAGATCGCTATATATACTACGAAAGAATTTATTAATTTGCGGGAACATGCTCGGATTGTTAGATCTTACATCCCGAATCTTATCATTCCAGTACGAATTAACAGAAAGCCTGTAATTCTGGACAATTAAAGCTTGAATATTTTTGATTAGCCATTTCAGTGTCCTAACTTCCTCGTCTCGTCTGTCAGTAAGTCACCTGTACAAGGTTTTGAATCTTGACAGGAGTCTACTTTTTTGTTGTTGGAGTGCGTCGATTGTCACATTGCGGTACAAGTTTTGGTTATTTGTACGTATATACCGTGGTATCGTACTGTCCATCTTTCGTTTGATTGTCTCGTCCAATTGAATTAGATACATGTCAATCTCTTCGTTTGACAAGTTTCTATTGGCCGGTATGTGGAGCACGTTCGAAGAGAGTGCTCGCGTCATTTGTCTGGAGAAGCAAGTCCATCGTGCCCTACTGTAATTGTAGGGGTACATTTGAACAAATTCCTGATCCTCATTTCGGCACTGGTCCGCAATGGTCACTGAGATAAACGAATGTGTTCAAACAGTTTACCGTTTGTGCGTTTGTGTCTGTCAGCTGCAGGCTTGCGTCTATCAGCAGGAGATCCATATACGAGCCGCTTCTCTGATAGAACGACATCTCTCTTTCCTTCAAATCGAGC
Organism: Eristalis intricaria; assembly: GCA_964034865.1. Taxonomy (NCBI): domain Eukaryota; kingdom Metazoa; phylum Arthropoda; class Insecta; order Diptera; family Syrphidae; genus Eristalis; species Eristalis intricaria. The sequence goes on along the minus strand of OZ035873.1, from coordinate 48,986,804 downwards.
CTCGACAATGTTCAAGCAAAACCAGCTATAAAGCTGGTCCCCTCTGTGATTGGAAACCATTTTCTCCCAATATCCATGTCGGGAATTTCAGGCCCCGGCCAAAATAAAGCAGTTCTCCTCCGAGTCCAGCCTTAGACATCGAAAGAGTGAATCGAGCTCTGATATAGTTGTTCTGGAACTAGGGTTGCCAGAGGAGTAGACCGACACCACATACAACCTCCTTCCACTGCGGAGTGGAGAGCAGACGATGCAGGCCTCCAACTCCTGAAACCTTCGTATTTCACCACTTTACTCTACTTTATGTTTTATGTTATTTTGCTCTTTTGGATCTGGGCCATCTGTGCTTGTATAGCCAGCAAGATGGAGCTCATATCCGTGCTGGCCTCAGGCTGCCTAGCCACTAGGACCGGGGCCGCCGTCGGCATTGTTTGTTGTGTCGGTTGCCCGCTTGATGCCATTTGGGCATAGGAGACTCTCGACGTAACAGCAGTAGCTGGAGCGCGAGGCGCATTCCTTGCTCCTACCGTTTTTGAGTTGCTTTATTCCTCGAACTTTTTCTTTTAAAGCTGAACTTTCGGACAGCCTCGATAATTGACAGGGTGTCCATTGGGCCCGCAAATGACGCATTTAAGGATGCTCCTATCCTCTTATCGACCTTGTCCGTTCCTAAAGGACATTCCCCTCTATTGTGGGTTCCTGCGCATTTCACGCAGCGCGACACCATTTGGCAGTTCGCTGCGACATGCCCAAACCTCTGGCATTGAGCACACTGCATCGTGCGCTTCGATTTCCTTAGTGTCTCCCATTGAATAGCAATGGTCCCCAAGAGTTTAATTCTCTTGAACATGGAAAGCCATGTTGCTTTCGGGGGTCGCCTGTACTAAGAACATCGGAAGACGCCTGTTCTCCCTGCGTGCCATCGCAGTGACAAATGGCTTAAGGCCCACGATCTGGACATCATCGCTCTGCGCCTGGCGCACTACACCAAGGATCTCCTCCGGATTCGTATTTGGATCCATGCTCTTAAGGAGCAGAGTTTGGAGTTTTTCTCCTTTTGGTGTATAAGAGTAGAACTCCATCTCCGCCACCGCCAGACCCTCCCTAACTGCCTTGTGCACTGCCATGTAGTTGCAGTACACAGTGTGCCTTAGGGGCATTCTATATTTAATGGTGAATGGGGTTTCTAAACCCTTCATTCCCTTAACGGCACACTTACATAGATTTTCCAGGTCTTTTATCTCGGCCCCGAATACGTTGCCAGGGATGCATCTCTCCCTCTTCTGCTTCTGGTCCTGCTGCTGTTGTCTCTGCTGTTGTTGGCTCTGCTGCTGCTGTTGTTGTTTCTGCTGCTGCGCTTGAGCTGCTTTTCTAGCCGCTTCTTCTCGCGCATGATCTTCGCGATCGCGGCTAGCTCCCTATGCGGGTACTCTAAGCTAATCTAATCTATGTTATAAGTGTGCCTTTCGGCTTAATCTACGTTTTTTTTTAGTCTTTAGTGACAATCTCTTATTTATTTATTCCTTTGCCAAGAAAACTTATAAAAAAACTTGGATAAACCTAACTACTTAACCTACCCTATACTAACTTACCCTAAAATAAAACTTAATACTATCTTAACTATGTCCGTAACAGTACGGACACGTGCACCAGGGCGTATATGGTGTGTATATGCATAACATATATAATTTATACGCCGTGATGCACCTTCTTTTTTTTTTGTTTCATATATCTATATTTTTATTTTTTTTCTTACATCTACTTTAAGAACTATGTAAGCTGGCCACTATGGTCAGCTATCTGATCCTCTTGAAAAGCTAGCGGTGGCGGAGGCTGGTTTTGGTGTAACCACCAGTAAAATTGCCGTTCTTTGGCAGACTCTTTCCTATCTCGAGCGGGGATCGCTCTACTGAACCGGAGGAGATCTTCGTGGGTGCGAACGACATCCGGTTCGTATTGAAGTCGCCTATCCACTGTTCGGCGTACGACATGGAAGATGATAGGACATCGTTGTGGATCCTGTATAAGGCCAATTGTGTCTAGATAGAGGAATGCTTCGGGAGGAATTAAGCCTTTAAGGCGCACCCTTTCATATTGGGGTATTAAGCCCCAAAGATCAGACTGTTGGAAGAGGTTATAGCTCGTGCAGTGTGCCTTCTGATTAGTTTAATAATAAAATTATCTACCCTATTCACGTTTTCCTCGTTATACAAGACCTCGTTAGGGTAGTACTTCTTGTACTCAGACTCGGGTGTGCGATGTAGACGGAGACAGCTCCTAAGACACTGTCTCTCGAACACCCTCATCTTTTCGATCTGGGAAGGACTCACGTTGAACCACAATGGACAACCGTACACCATAATGGGCCGTACAAGGGCCATGTAGCAGATTACCTTCACTCTGGTATCAAGTTGGCTGCTGAAAAACAACCTTCTTGCCGCAGCAAAGGCTTTTCTGGCTTTCGTCAGAGCAATGCCTATATGTTTGTCAAAATACAGATATTGATCCAGCCAAATGCGTAGATATCTAACTACACTTTTTACAGCTAACGGCCGACCATGCGGGTCGACTATGCCGAACTTACGCCAGTTTTGGCGCGTATCCCGCGTTGCCCTGTCCAACGGGGCCCGGAAAAGACTAGTTTCGGACTTCTGGAAGTTGATAAGCAGCTTCCAGTCGTCGCAAAATCGCTGGATTTTCTCGAAGTCACGCTGCATCAAGATGTTTATTACCTCGACCTTCGGACCTGATCTGTACGCAACTAGGTCGTCGACGTACGCAATTAAGTGCGGCATGGAACCTATAAGATCTGCAGTGAATATAGAAAACAAGATCGGGGAACCGATGGCCCCCCGTTGCAGACCGTTTTTAATGTTAAAGACCGTAATGGAAGTTACGTCACCATTTTTCACAACGAACTTTCTACCTGTTATCATGTCATAGACCGTGTATAGCAATGGTTTACTTATGCCAAGCTTGACCAGCTTGAAGAAGAGGACCTCCAACCAAACGGTGTCGAACGCCTTCTCCAAGTCAATCAGGCAGGCACCTGTGCTCTGATTTTTGTTTTTTTCCATTGTATGTCGGACACCAGTTTTGACGCGGCATTAATGGTATCATGCCCCGCTCGGAATCCGAACTGGTTGTCCGGTATGATTTTCTTTTCATCAGCCCATTGCTTCAGAACTCGAATGAATATCTTTTCAAAAACCTTGCTTATGCAGGGAAGAAGACTGATCGACCGAAGATTTGTCGGAATGGACTTATCTTTGTCCCGTTTAGGGATCGGTTGAACAACAGCTGTTTTCCAGTGCGTGGGGTAATGTGCATTACTCAGCGCATTGTTGAACAAGGTTGTATAAATTTGGACCGCTTCGGGGGGAAGATGGCGAAGCACAATGTTCGGTATTCCATCGATTCCCACTGACTTTTTCTTCTTCAGCGAGGGGAAGATACCCTGGAGATCTTCTTGCGAAATCAAGATGTGATTCCCATCATTGGCGACAGCACTATGTGCCATGTTCTCGTCATTGAACCTGGTGAAACCTGGCTTATCTGATCGCCATTGACTTATCTCATTGCGGAGATAGAAGTGGTTTAGCAGGACTCTGTTCTCCAGTTCGTGATTCGCCCTACTAACCTCGTTGACCGTATAAGCTCTCTGGAACACTGCACCAATAGCTGTAACCTTCTCCTGGGGTTCTTCAACCGCAAAGAAGTCATTGTCTAGCACTGCCTCATCTGGATCAATGCCAACTGAAGTCAGTAAGTGTTCGTTGTCTGTCGTACTGGGAAGTCGAACGGTCAGAATGTCGTTTTGATCTTTCCTCCGGAATATTTTATTTACTTGCGGGAACATACCCGGGTTGTTGGATTGTACAGCCCGGATTTTATTGCCCCAGTGCAAGCTTATAGCCAAGCTGTAATTAATTCTTATTATCTTCTGGAGGTTTTTGATCTTCGACTTCAGTGACCTGACTTCCGCGTTTTGTGGATCTGTAAAACGCCTGTGCAAGAGTTTGAGTCTTGACAGCAGCCTACTCTTGTGTACGTGAAGTGCATCGATGGTAGCATTTCGATAAACATCACTGTCATCGACTTCTACTACCTTCGGAATAGTCTTGTCCATTGTACGTTTAGTCACGTCGTCCATTTCCATGAGGTACCTGTCGACCTCTTCGTTCGTCAAGTTTCTGTTTGTCGGCGGATTGATCCCACTCGAACGTAGTTCTGTGGATAAAGTCCTGGAGAAGCGTGGCCAGCGGGCCTTATTGTAATTATAAGGGTGCCTCTGGACATACTCCTCCAGTCCTTCCACCTCGTTCGGGAGCTGAATAACTGCGAAGAGCCCGCAGTGATCACTCTCGTACTCAACAGCAGTTAGACAGTTCCGTGTGCTTCTTTCCAAGTCTAGTATAGTCAGTCGTTTGTCTATCAGCATCAGATCCAGATAGGACCCGCTTCTAGGATACGATGGCCTATCGGTTGCAAGCAGATCTAGCTTGAACTCAATATTGTGCTCTACCAACCATCTATACCATGAGGTCCCCCTGTGGTTGTGTACCACATTACCCCACTCTATATGCCGCGAGTTAAAGTCGCCAGCTATGATATAGTAGTTCTCCTCCGAGCTCAGTCGAAGGCTAGTGAAAACAGTATCGAGCTCTGAAATGAAATATTGGTTGATTCGTGCCTTGTCAGACGCATAGATAGCGATCACGTATAACCGCTTACCACCCCGAAGGGGGATGCGTGCGATACACGCTTCTATCGCCTGGAATCTTCGCACTTCATTGCTATTACATGGACATTATGACAAAGGCCTTTTTTTATTAAGAGAGCGACCCCGCCAGCTAGGTAGGTTCGGTCTCTTCGAATGATGTGATAATTCTTGTACCTGAGTTTGTGCGTCTGGCTTAGCCTAGTTTCGCTAACCATCAACACGTCAGGATTATGGGTTTGCAACAAATTACCAAAGTTTAGTTTTCGTTCGTGCCTAATCATTTTGGAATTGGTTTTGGAGCTGAGCGATCTGCCTCTGGATAGAGAGCAGGACCGTCTGGACATCCAAATTAGCTTCAGGTTGCCTGGCCACAGGGACCGGGGAAACCTTCGGCACTGTCTGTTGTACCGGCCGCCTATCTGATACCATTTGGGCATAGGAGACGGCTGGAGTAACAGTGGTAGCTTGAACACGGGGCGCTGCCCTCGCTTCTACCATTTTTATATTCCTCTTGGCTTGGGTGCTTCGTCGGATCTCTTGGACCTTAGGGCATCCCCTATAATTAGCGCGGTGCCCGCTCGTCTTGCAGAGCACGCATGTCAGCATGCTCCTATCAACAACCTTATCCTTTCCTAAGGGGCATTCCCCATTAATGTGGGTTCCTTTGCATTTGACGCAGCGAGACTTCATACTACAGTTCGCTGCGGCATGCCCAAACCTTTGACAGCGAGCACACTGTAGCGTGTGCTTTGTCTTTTTTAATGTCTCCCATTTCACATCAATAGTGCCTAAACGATTGATTCGCTTTAGGCTATCTACTTTGCTGTCCGGGCTGACCTGTACTAAGAAGAACGGAAGTTTCCTGTTCTCCCTCTTCGTTACCGAAGTGTAAAAGGGCTTGACCCCAACAACCTTGACGTCGTCAGTTTGCACAAGGCGCAGCTCTGCGAGGATCTCTTCGGGATCGGTATCGGGATCCACGTTCTTGAGGAGAACTGTTTGAAGTTTTTCCCCTTTTGGGGTATATGTGAAGAACTCGACCCCGGTTGTCGTTAGCTCTTCCTTTATCGCACGGTAATCTGCCACTGATGAACAGTGGACAGAAAGCCTTAAAGGCCCTTTATATTTCATGTAATAATTGTTCTTTGTGGCCAACTTACACAGTTTATCTAGGTCCTTAGTCCACAAACCGAAGACGTTGATTGGAGGGAATCTCTCTTTCTTCGCTGCAACTGGTTGCTGAAGTTGTTGTTTCTGCTGTTGTTGTTGCTGCTGATGCTGCGACTGCTTCTGCTGCTGCTGGATCTGCTTCTGCTGTTGATGAAGTTGTTGTTGTTTCTGCTGCTTCTTATTAGCTGTTGGGTGGGTAGCTGTTGTTGTTGCTTTGGCCTCTGCTGCTGTTGTTGTAGCTGCTGCTTCTCGGCAGCTTCTTTGGCCGCTATTCTGGCCTTCAATTTTTCTTGAAGGAACTGGATATGAGCGTCCAGCTCCTCCCTCTCCCTCTGGCTGTTGACCAGCTCCTCCCGCTCGTCTTCTTCTTCGTCATCCGACATGGATGAAGTCAGAGCGCGGTAGGAGTTCTCACTAAAACCTAATGAGAAACTCCCCCCGCCACCTGCCGATTGTACATGATCGTCTTGGTCAGCAAATGCTATATTCGCTACATCTGTAGCTGTTGTCGATGCCGCCTGTGTTGCTGTGTTCCCTACAGCCACCCCTACAGCAATTTTTGCATCACGTGATGCAGCAGTGTAACGGCGCTTCACGAGATTTGGTTTCGGTTGAAGCTTTTTCCTCTTCTTCTTTCTTGCTTCTAACTGGTGGCCTGATGTCGCAACCACCTGTTCAGCAACACCCGTTATTACGAGCGCGGGTCGCTCTGCTGAATCCATCACACAATCGCACTCACACTTCGTGTCTTTAAATCTCTATAGACAAAAATTCTTTTTATCTTATAACGGGATTTCAACCGGGCACCGTGATTCCACGCACAAGTGCAATGCCACTAGGCCACTGTCACGAGGGAAAATGCGCGCGAATTTTTTCTTTATTAGTTTTTTTTTTTTTTTTAGCTGCACACACAACACACAATAGCCGAAACACGTCTGCTACACACGGAGGTATGCGAACGACTGACCGGCGAGCAGTCTACCCCGAAGCTACCAATTCTTGTTTGATTTTTGTAATACTTTCCGCACTTGACACTTTACAATTTCCGCACTAAGTCGAGACACGTCTGCGCTGCTTGGAGGTCTGTGAACGACTGAGTCTCGTACACTATGCACTAGGCTACTTGAATATTGGAAAAACTACTGTCAGAACTTTGTGAGTTCTCGCGTTCTACTTTCGGGAAGGAGGAAATAAATAAATAAAAAAAGGAGAAAAGGTTACTCACTTCTTAAGTAGTTCTCGAAACGGGCTGACGTGTTCTTTAAGTGCCGTGGTTGGAACATAAATAACATATTTCAATTTAAAATAAAACAACAAAGGTTTTTAATCAAGTATATTTGGCATAAGCAAGTATATAATTACATACTTTCACACACTTACATTTATTTGTTATTGTTTCTATAATCCATACATTTTATAATAACAAAATCGAAAATGGGAGATGCGGAAACTGCGAGGAAGATATTGTCAGCGAAAGCGACGGTGTAAGGTGCTCCTCTTGTATCAGAAAATTGCATTTTGGCTCTACCACCATCATAGCTAGAACTTACAGGGGGATGTCATCCGATCAGAAAAAGTCCTGGAAATGCCAATATTGTCGTACAAGTTCCGCAACTGATCAAATTCTACGAAAAGATAGACCTGATGATAGAAATGAAAATGCTGAAGTACTCAGCGCAGATGTTAAAAAAGACATCACAGAAATTAAGGAAATGCTGAAGGAATACTTGAGATTTGTGGAGTTCCTATCCAGTGGCTATGATGAGAGGAAAGAGACAATTAACAAAAACAATGAACTATTGCATGCACTGACACGGACGAGCTAAAAGCTGAATGCAAAGACAAAGACACAACAATATCAACAATGCAAAAGAAAATTAACAGAATGGAACAAAAAATAATCAAAACCAATATAGAGATAACAAATCCCATACACAAGAGTTGAACAGTTAACAGAAATGGTGACAGAAGTTGCAAAGGCAATTGGTACCGAAATAAATACCACCGATATTGACAATGTATATCGTTTAAACACCAGACACTAAAGCACCGAAAATAGTGGTATCATTCACAAATTCGATGTGCAAAGAAAAAATACTGCACTCCTCCAAGAAGAAGTAGAAGGACCGCTATTAGTAAGGAACGCTAAATTAAAACGGAATATGCACGACATTAGCGACAGTCGTAACAGTAAGATTTACATAAACAGCCAGCTTACGGCAGCGAACAAACAACTATTATGGCAAGCGAAAACAAAAGCTAGAACCGCTGCTTGGAAATTTGTGTAGATCCGCGACGGTAACATTTTGGCACGTAAAGACGAAGGCACAATTGTCTTGCGAATTGCTGATGTCGATGATGTAAGCAGAATAATATAGAATCGATAGCTGTCAAACATCAAAACATAAAAACAAAGTCATATCGCTATCATGGCTGACACCAATTATACCAATGCAAATGAGTGTGTTCAAATGTCAACTATCGAGTATAGAGTACATAATACGTTTTCTGACATAAAAGATAGTGACATGAAAAATTTAGAATTTTTATGTGTATACATAAATATTAGATCATTAAGGCAAAACTGGGATTTGTTTATATGAAACATCAATAATATAATTCCTTTTTTGAAAATAATTATTTTGGTTGAAACAAACAATTGCGATGATGAGAACTGGCTATATCATCTGAATGGATTCAACACAGAATTTATTAACAGACAAAATAGAAATGGCAATCGAAAAAGAATTGACCATATTAGCAATTTATTGACCACCAAAGTTGAGTGAAGCTTCAACTTCATAGAAGAAATGTAAAATCAAATTAATTCAATTAACAGTAGACATAAAGTCATAGTTATGAGAGACATAAACATAACCATAGATGTGCAGAGAGATGAAGAATTATACGCAACGAGATATATAGACATGATTACTTCTAAAGGCCTACAAAACATAGCTCTATCTAATACAAGAGTTGATCTCAATAGAGGTTCAAGTACTACTATCGATCACTGTTTAGTAAGAAGTGCGTATGATAAATTCTACGCAGCTACTGTGGAAACAAACATATCGGATCACTACACATTAATTTGTGGTATACCAAAAAAAAAATAAATCAAATTTGCGGAATACAGAAAAGATCCAAAGAATACCTGGAGGCTTATAAATAACATCTTGGGGAAAACGACCAGTAACATTGATGAAGTAATCACTCGAAACTTCTAAACAGATGCTAATGCAGATAGTATCGCTAATAAATTTGCTATAAGATTTACAGAAGAAATTAAATCCATTATTCACAGCTGTGATTTGAGAACATTTAATGGTAGCGAAACAAGCCCAATACTTATATTGTGCTATAAGATTTACAGAACAAATTAAATCCATTATTCACAGCTGTGATTTGAGAACATATAATGGTAGCGAAACGAGCACAATACAATCTATGTTCCTAAAATGCGTATCGGACGGTGAAATTTGAAATATTATAATAAAAGTGAATGTGAATATATCTGCTGGGATAGACAATATCAGAGCTAAAGACTTAAAGTACAACGTCAGTGCTTTAGTTCCGGTAGTTGCCCAGCTTGTAAGTAAGTCGTTGCAAGAAAGTCAATTCCCAAAGAAACTGAAAATCGCATTTGTTAAACCCATCTACAAATCCGGAAAAAAGATAATCCATCAAACTACCATGCGATCTCAATTATACCAGTACTAGATAAGATAATGGGAGAAGTATTGGCAAACAGATTACAAGACTATATAGCCAAATATAAAATCGTTAATAAAAACCAGTATGGGTTCTTGAGAAACAGAAATGTGAACCAACTTCTCAAAGAGTTTACAAACACAATTAATACCAATCTGAATAAGAACCATCATTGGCTGGTAATATTTATTGATTTTAAGAAGGCGTTTGATACACTCTGCCACAAAACGATTATCAGTAAACTGGAAAAAATTGGCATTTGAGGTGGATTATTGAACTGGTTTTCTAGGTACCTCTGTGACAGAAGTTTTAAGGTCAAAGTTTCGAACTGCTTCAGTAACTTGCAAAATTTTGAGATGGGAGTACCTCAAGGATCTATCCTAGGACCCCTTCTGTTTGTTATATATGTGAACGATATGCCTTCAGTACTGCAAAAGAGCATCGGATTTCAATATGCTGATGATACGGCTATTGTGGTGAGCAACAAAAATATTGACTGTGCTACTCAAACTATGCAAACAGAGTTTGATTATATCTTATGTTGGTATCACGATAATAGACTCATTTTAATGTAAAAAAAAAAAAACAAAAGTAATGCATATGCGGCCCCCGCATATAGTTCGGACACCAATTAAGATACGGTTTCATAGTTTTGAGTGTTTGGAACAGTAAACGTTTATCGATACCTTGTAGTTGAAGTAGACTACAACTTCAAGTAGGATCAGCACATAAGATACCTATGCAAACGACTTTGGCAATCTTCTTAGGCTCTATACCATCTGAGCAACTTTCCCCCATTCAATACCCTAATGCAATTATACTACTCATTGGTGGAGTCTGTATTGCAGTACGGAATTATTGCATGGGGAAACGCAGCGCAATATAGGATAATGGAGGTTCAGAGGGCCGAAAACAGAATATTTAGAGTTCTCTTGCGGGCTAAATATGGCGACAGGTATCTTGAAAAATTTACTGATGATCTGAAACTATTAACAGTTAAAAATCTTTTTCTTTTCAATTTAATAAATGAAACATACTCCGATCAACGGTTTAAACACCCCATTGACCATGAGGTTAACACGAGGCAAAGGGCGGAAGGTCTACTTAAGATTCCAAGGATATATAACTCATATGGAAAACAACAATTGTCCTTTGCTGATGGAACTGCAAAGGACAATTGTTGTTTTCCATATGAGTTATATATCCTCTTCAATCATAAAACATAAACATAAATCTATAATTTTATTATTGTTACTATTATACTAGCAAACCCGGCGAACTCCGTTTGGCCACCAGATGGCTTCGTTTTTTGCAACATTTCGTTTGAGGATTAAAAGATGAAAATTTTTTTTTTTTTTATTTTTGAAAAGGAACGATTTTATTTCATTTCACAACAGTAATGAATTCATTTCGATTACAAAAATGAAGTGTAATTTAGTTGAAGTTCTGTAAGTAAAAAATGAAAGTGAATCCAAAGTAAATACTGAATCGAAGCTTATACGTGTCCGCAAATTATACGTTTCATTGAAGTGCTCTTTTTGTTTTTTGGTCTGACGTTAACACAAACAAAGCGGATGGTTTCCCAACTCGTGAACACGCAACGTATAGCTGCCCATGTGAAAAACAATGATGTTCTAAATTTATCCCGCAAACACAAAGCGATTGGCCTTGCGACTTGTTAATTGTCATTGCGAACGCAAGGCGAACCGGAAATTGCAATCGTTTGAAGTCAAACAGAAGATCAGTCGGAATCATTGGTATTCGAGGAATACATACATTTTCACCTGCGTACTTTACGTTAATAATGTTTGCCTCAATCAAATTCGGCAAAATTCTTTTCACCGCAAGTCGAGTACCGTTGCAAAGTCGCGGTGGATTTAAATTACGCAATATCATAATAACTGAACCAACTTTGAGTTGCAAGTTATGTGGTGGAAATCCTGGTAACTCTAGAGAGTTCAAAAACTCCGTTGGATGATTTACTACATTATCGGGATTTGTTATGGAATCAACGGATTTGTATGTCACCAAATCGCCAGCGATTTTTCTGATAATTCCTTCTGATTCTGATAATTCTCACTAATGTTTGGGAAAACATTTTCAATAAGAGCTAATTAAGAGTCTACAAATCGGCAAAAGTCGTTGGTAAGAGTAATTAATTAATCCAGTTGTTGCAACTGGGACTTTTCCATTTCCAACAGCTAACAATTGCTTGGAAAATTGTGCAGCACTTTGATCATTTTGAAGTCGAACTTTCATATTAGTGGTTAGCGATAATGATTTTACGTTAGTCCACAAAGGTGATGCCTTCAGGCAAGCATTCAATTCGTCTGCTGGCGTTCCACGGGGAATTACTGGCAACGTCTACCTGAAATCGCCTGCCAACAATATCATCTAGCAGCCAAAGATGTTGTTATTTCGCCGAAGATCCTTCAGTGTAAAGTTAAGTGCTTCAACTGATTTCTTATGTGACATTGTGCTCTCATCCCAAACAATGAGGTTGCATTGCATCAACAATTTTCCCATTGCACTGGATCGGGAAATATTGCATGTTGGAGTATCAATTGTGCTTAAATTGAGTGGCAGCTTAAGCGCAGAATGTGCAGTACGACCGCCATCTAGAAGAGTCGGCGCAATTCCAGATGATGCTAACGCCAAAGCTATGTCACATCTTGATCGAATAGTGGCCAAAATCAATGAAATGACAAATGTTTTCCCTGTTCCTCCAGGTGCGTCCAGGAAGAATAGACCACCAGTATTATTGTCCACCGCTTGCATTAATGTTTCGTATACTTGTTTTTGCTGTTCTTTCAGCAACGGCACATTATTTCGAACGAATTTCTGCAATGTATCAACATTGTATTGCAGCTCTCGATTTAATTATTGGTTGAATGCATCGTGCATCGATCGATTTGGCGCAAGCATTCCTACTTCAATCAGTAGCTTGTTTGCAATAGTCAAGCATTGAGGCTCAATCAGAATCAATCCTTCATTGTAGATTTCATAGGTTATATGTCGGGATTATTCGTTCGAATGCGCAAGCGATGCAAGATATCTTCACATATGTCGTCCTTGTATTTGTTCCATAACTGAATTGGTTGTGAAGGGAAACATGTGGTGATGATAATAGCGAACAGCGTTCGTATTTGGTACTCATTTGATGAAACAACTGAATCCGCAAGTGTTAAGTCCCAGAATCGTTCTCCAGCAAACCCAATAGTTGACATGCTTCTCGGTATGTTTGGCATTGGTGGCCATTCATAGTTTTCAAATGCGCAAATGATTTTGGTTCACGTACATTTACCAACAGCAGTCGCAAATAAAAACACTCATCATTTCTAGGATGAACTGAGCTGATGACCTAGCGCATCAGTGGAAAACACCTGTGGCCAATCTGGAACTGGGGTTCCTTGTTTGCGACGTTGTAATTTCTTTGTTGATTGATTCCAAGTGTAATACTTGGACATTTCAACGTACATCACCGTCGCTGCGAATGGATCTGCTTCACACATTGTAAACTCTTTGTCCACTTTCCAAATGCACTGCTAAATGTACAACTGTGGGATATCTTTCATGAATTTGAAATGACAATAATCGCCACAGTGCTTCCTTAGTACTGACGTATCTGCCTATTTGGAAGTTGCTGATTTCGTCATTCGCATTTTCTGACGGAATATCAAACACAGCCATGTTTGTAACGTACTTGCACAAATATTTGACTTTTTTGGCCGAATGACAACTCTCAACGTTCGCATGTGTTTCGAAAATTCGTGATAGCAGCGGGAAATATGGTACAATGAATTCATTTCCGATCTCAATTTCTTGATTGTGAACTTTAACTTTGGTAGTTCGACCATTGTCTTCTTTTGAACGCCGACGATAAACTGGTTATCCATCGGTCCCTGTGACTGTTTCAGGAACTAACGGTCGCGGATATCGTTTTGTGCATCAGCCATGCAAGGCGATAATGGATTTAATGCACCACACGGTCCATGCACCGTCTCTGTCGTCACAATGTCGTGTAGGTGGGGATCAGTGACTGGATCAGGAATTTCATCTGATATGATGTCATCCACTTCATTTGAATGTAATTTGTTCAGCAACCAAATTAGGATATGAGCATGCGGTAGTCCACGCTTCTGCCATTCCACCGAGTACATATAACAACGTGTGCCACCAAAAACTCGATACATAGTAAGCACATCCATCATAACCTTGAGTTTTTGCTGAAATACTCTGGCGATTATGTCATGGCGATCTAGCGGTTTTTGGCCCGGGTCCAACTCACGTTCAATTTCCGTCCACTTCGGATTGCATGTGAACGTAATAAATAAATCCGGAGCTCCATAATTTCGCACGTACGTCATAGCATCTTGAGCGTATTCGAATCGTCAGGCGTCACATTCAGTCTCTGACCTCTGAAGTGCGCGAACGTATTGTAAGTGCATTTACGCAGTTCTAGCGAGTGAAGTGAAAATTTATTACCCCCCTCATCTATAGATGGCAAGGAGTAATAAAAACAATGAGAGCCAAAACAACTAAAGACAAAAACAGAAAACAAAAAAAGCTATTCCAGAAACAGAGGATTATGGAAATCCCCGTCCCTATGGAAATGGAGTGGCTGAATGCTCAATTTATCAAGGTAAAGAACTGTCAAGTAAAAGAACTGTCCACCAAACTTGAGCAAAAGCACGCGGAAATCGCGTCCTTAAAGAAACAACATAGCCGTGTCACGGCCCCATCCTCGGACGACGAAGATGCTTCTTACTGGTCTTCCGCCAAAAGACCATGTAACAAAGCAGCACCCACCACTAGCAAGGCAGCATCAACAGCTATGGAAATAGCAATAGACCAGGCACCAACACAGGAAACGGAGCAACAACCTAAGACCCAGCAACAATCTAAGACCCAGCAACAACTTAAGACTCAGCAACATCAGAAGACCCAGCAACAGCAGAAACCCCAGCAACAACGGAAACCCCAGCAACCGAAACAGACATCCAATACATCACCAAAAAAACCCCCGCCGATCATCGTAAAGGACGTAACTTCGGCAAAAACCATAATTCAAAACCTGGAGGCGACCATAGGCTCCAAGAAATTTGAGACCAAGGTGGGAAGCAATTCCATGGTAATAAAGGTCTAGAGCTCCCAGGACCACAAAAAAAATGAAAACATGCTGGCTGACAAACAGGCCCATTACTTTACCTTCAGAAGGGATGAAGATAAGCTACAAACATTCATCATCCGGTATCTATCCGCAGAATGGACCGATGATGAAGTCAAAAAACCTGGATCATCCCATAACCCTTCCAACTACAGACTAATTTCTATTTTAAACACAATCAGCAAACTCCTGGAATGCAAAATCCTAAACGGACTAAGAGAACACTTGGCCGAAAACCAAGGTATCCCCGAATTCCAATTCGGCTTCAAGCCAAAACACTCCACTTGTCACGCCCTTGTAAAATTATCAGAGGATATCACCTCACACCTAAACAAAAAACAGAAAGAGCTAAGAGTCTAAAAACCTACTCCTTTTTGTCTAATTTTTATTTGTTAAGTTAGTATAAGTTATTTTAAGTTAGTATAAGTTATCCTTAAGTTAAGTTAAGTATAAAATACAACAAACATGCAGGTTTTATGAACCTTTTCCTGCAGCTCTACTCCAAAAACATCAATTTCCGAGAAAATCCCATACATCTATAAAACTTAGATAATATCTAGAAAAATGTAAACTAATACATGTTAGATATAAAGCTCTATTCTTAAGATATATTAAGTATTTTCAATGTCATACAAGCTTAATATAATTTGTGGTTCAATATTTGGTTCAATAAAGAAAATACATTTAAAAAAAAAAAGTAAAAAAAGTCAGGCGTCTAATATTCTGAACATTACCATCTGAATGAATAGCATCACGCAAGTGTATATAGTCCTCGGATCGTAGCTTTGCCTGATTGAATCGGATGAACGTTAAACGTTCGGTCGCCACTTTGACATACATGTCGACAGCGAATTGCTGGAATAGCCGACGGCACTTCAGAATGACAATCTCCTCATTTGTACGAATCATCATACGATACGCATAGTAATTCTTTGCGCTTAGATTTTTGTTCGTTGATACACCTGAAAATGCAAAATTAAATGGATTGTTAATGGAATCCAATAATAGCAATAATTAGTGTGTGAATATTGTACCTGTAATTGGATCGACCATCTTCAACGTGATGTCGTATTCGTCTTGCCCTTGCCAATATATGATTGGATATTGCAACGCATCGTACAAACGATGTGTCTCGATTACACGATGCATGATATTGCTTCTTCTCTGAACGACAATGTCTCGTGATTTAGTTGGATCGCCAACAATAATTGCAGCAACATCATCAACGGTAGGTGCATTGAATCTTCGCACATGTTCACCTGTTGGGGTACTATCCGCTCTTATAACGAATTTGTTCGTATCCGATGGCATTCGTTCCAATGCTGTTTTGAACATATTAACCACAGCGTTATTAGCGTGAAAAAATGCTTGCAACTGTTCAATAATTCGTCTCCTTAACTGTTGTGTACCCTGTATATTGCACCGCATATTCTGCTGATCTACCATCGAAGAAAAGAAATATATTTGCAGAAATTGATGCGGTTCATCTGGTGTTGGCACCATTGAACCATGCAAATGATGATTTATCCTTGTATCTGTAATTGCAAACAATCATTTGTTGAAGAATACGGTGTGACTTCTGATTATGCGATGGTCTAGTGTGTGGTGAATGTGTAGTTGTTATGTATTGCAATTGATTGTGTTGGTGTGATTGATTGGTTGTGTGTGTTGTATCTTTTACCTTACAAGTCGGGATCAAGGTTGTGTTGAAGAA
This sequence comes from Eristalis intricaria, assembly GCA_964034865.1. NCBI lineage: Eukaryota > Metazoa > Arthropoda > Insecta > Diptera > Syrphidae > Eristalis > Eristalis intricaria. The sequence goes on along the minus strand of OZ035873.1, from coordinate 48,970,322 downwards.
AATGGTTGGAATCGGGATCACTTCCATCGAACAATGGTTTCAGTGGCTGTGGTGGCGTAAGTAATGGATCCAATTTGACTTTTGCACTTGCGCAGCACAATCCAGCCGTTCCTCTTTTGAACTTTAACGCATTGCAATATCGGCATACAGTCGTCATTGTTCCAATATCTCAATTGTCATCATCACTGTAGGTCGCAGTGGGATCATATTAATGCCATGCGATTGTATGATGCCAATGATCTTCGTGTGTTCACGCGTTGTCTCAATCGGGCATTTTCTCTTATTATATTTTGTCTTTCTTCGATTAAGTTATGTGAATACACTTGTTGCTGGCTTGCATATCTTGTGCGGCGGCCGATGTTCGCACGTCGTCCTCTAGGCATTTTGGACTATGGACAGACTGGTGAATTTGTCCTCAAGTGCACGATCCACATTATTTTCACAGTTCAACTTACCACCTTAAGGACAAATGCCTGCTGTTGAAATTGAGTAAAAAATGGTACAATACGCGTGATTGATTTGATGGTTTCCAATTGAACTGTTAGGATACGAATAACTTTAACCTCAATTTCACAATTTCACAGTGAACACAATACCGGTTTTAAGATAGCGTTTGAAAGAACGTGCACATAATAAGTGTCACATGATATTAACTGAGCAGAGTACAATGAGTAGCTGTCAAGCAATGTATCACGCACCGGCGCCATCTCACAGTAAGTTTCCATACTTAAAATGAAACTTACTTATTTTCGTGAGGGATACTCACACTCCACGCACTGGCGCCATCTCCTCCACCACCATGCAAAACCATAGTGCTTTGTAGTACATGCTATGTATCAGAGATGGCTCTGTATGTGAAAAAAGATTTTCCCTGTTTTCCTGCTTTTCTATTGAACTTTTTTCCTGAATTTTGTTTGCTATAAACCTAACGGCAAATAGCGTCAGGAAGGAAAATCCGAATTATTTTTATATAATAGATATGTATAAATATACAAAACGCGTCTTTTGTGGGCCAATTGGTCCCCTAAAATTGGGGAAAAGTCGATAAAGGTGTTGGTCCTTTCGAACCTCGACCTGCACGTCAATTCCGTAGAATTGACCTTCACCCAGCCGATGGCTTGGGCTCGGTGGCCAACTGCCCACAACACAAAACACCGACAGGACAAAATTCTCGCGGGTACCTGGCGACCCCGAATACCCCACCAAATCAAGTGCGAGGTGCGCCTCTGGCACCGAAAATGTACGGGACACACAATAACCTCACGGCCTTTGTTCCGCAAACCGTTGGTGAACTTTGTCCACCGAAGCACACAACACGACGGAATGGGAGCTTTCGCGATTATTTTCGGCCCCTTTCTGGGCGCAACGCACTTTCCTCTTTTCACTAGGCAGGGGCTCCCGCTGGAATCTCCCTACACCTCAAAAGAAATCTCACAAAAGCAACTCTACGCTATGTGTCTACCCAGGAATATCCTGGTAAACACATATATTTAGGTATATATAAAAAAGGAAAAACCAAATCCCACAACGGGGTACTTATCCACTTGCTGCCGATTCCCGTTGTCCTCTCTCCTTCACCCAAGTCCTCGTACTTTTCCTTGCCTTGTTTGTTAATTATCGTCTCTGGTTTTCGTTGGTTCCCTCCATCTATTTTTTCACCTTTTTTTTCTCCAAAATTTTTCTTCGTTTTCTTTGTCACTTCACTGTTTAATTTGTTTGTATCTTCTTTTTTTCCTTTTTTTTGCCTCAGCACGGAGCCTCCACTTGCGGCGAATTATAAATCCGAATTGAACACTCTTTCCTAGGGCCAAACCATTGCAACCTTGAAGAACTGCTCTCCCTTGATTTGCAACCGATTGCCCTCTCAAACATTCCACATACACGCATAACACACATTCCATGCATTCTACACACATTCCATGCAACACATGCAATACACATTCCTTCACATGTACGATGAACATAGGCAGAGGGGTACAAAACGTAATTCAACCTACAAAATACCATCCTCACCTGCACGTAGTGTACATTTGATCCCGCCTCAGGCACCAATGCCGAAGGCATTAAGACCGAGCCCAGTAAGGTCTTAATTATGGTATACAGGAAACATCAATTTGGATTTCGGAAGCTATAAGGGCTGACGTTGGTAGTATTTTGTTACCCGAGTAAGCTGGAGTGAAATCCGGTTGAAACGGCTCTCAGGCTAATGCTACACATGCCCCCGTCCCGTTAAAACCTTGGCAGGACTCAAAGAACGCTCAATGTTACGTCGCCATTAAGTTGGTGGTGTGGGCCTAGATGTAACATTCCTGGTTAGCACGGATCCGGCTCTGGCACACGACCTCATAAGGGCGCGTGTCACGATCGCATGGCCTCCCTGCTTGCATAGACAACCATGGGATCCCAGTCGTTCACAGACAGCTGAACAGTTCACAAGTGTTTCGACTTAGTAATAGGCAATTAAAAAGTAAAGTAAAGATTACATAGTAGTGCAAAGGACAGTGAAATTTGTAACAACAGCGCGGCCGAGTGCGTAGAGCTTACGGCCCAGTCGTTCACAGACCTCCACGCAGTGCAGACGTGTTTCGACTTAGTGCGGAAATAATAAAAATATTAAGTGCGGACAATAGCGCCAAAATAGGAAAAGAATCGATAGTTTCTCGGTAGAGTGCTCGCCGGTGACTTCGCGGTGCCGGGTTCAAATCCCGAAAAAACAGTGAGATCTTTTTTTTTTAAATTAAAATCAAGTAGAGACACTAAGTGTGAGTCAGAAGTGTGATGGAGACAGTGGAGCGACCCGAGCTCATAAAATCGGGTGATGTTGTACCGGTGGCTTCGACATCGGACCACCAGTCAACAAACGAAGAGGGGAGGAAGAAGAGGAGGAAGAAGCTCCAGCCTCAACCCAACCTCGTAAAGCGCCGTTCCAGCCTTGGATCAGGCGACGGGAAAATTGCGGCTAAAGCCGCAAACAAAACAACAGCAGCAATAACAACAACAACAACTGCACAGACAACATCAGCAGCAACATCAAGAATGGTCGACGACGTTGAGTATGAGTCGACAGAGGGGGAGGGGAGATTCTCCTACAGTGGGAAAGAGAATCCCTTCCACACGCTAACGTCCTCCGAATCAGAGGACGAAGAGGAAGAGGACCGGGAGCGGCTCGAGAAGAGCCAACGAGAGAGGGAGGAGTTGGACGCCCACATCAAAGCCCTCCAAACCAAATTAAGGGCCAGGAGAGCAGCCAAAGAGGCTGCACAACAACAACAGCAGCTGCAACAACTGCAGCTACATAAACAGCAGCTGCAACAACTGCAGCTACATAAACAGCAGCAGCCAAAGCAGCAGCAGCAACAACAACAGCAGCAGACTAAGCAGCAGCAGCAACAACAACAGCAGCAGACTAAGCAGCAGCAGCAACAACAACAGCAGCAGACTGAGCAGCAGCAGAAACAACAACGATATCAGCAGAAGAAGGCGCAGCAGAAGCAACCGCAACAGCAGCAGCCAGCCAAAAAGGAGAGATGCCCTCCGATCAACGTCTTCGGACTGGAGACGAAAGACGTTGATATACTGTGTAAGTTGGTCACGAAAAAATTCTTATTTTATTAAGTATAAGGGTCCACTACGTGTCTCTGTCCATTGCTTATCAATGGCAGACTATCACGTAGTCAAAGAAAGGTTAGCGGTGTCGGAGGCCGAGTTTTTCTCGTACACTCCGAAAAGGGAAAAGGTGCAGATCATGCTCCTTAAGGAAGTGGATCCCGACAATGATCCCGATGAGATCCTCGCTATTCTGCGCCAAGCGCAGAGCGACGATGTCCAGGTCGTAGGGGTTAAGCCCTTCATCACTGCGGCATCGAGAAGGGAGAATAGGAAACTTCCTTTCTTCCTAGTGCAGGTCACCCAAGACAGCAAACTAGAGAGCCTAAAAAAAATTACCCATTTAGGCACTCTGTCTGTTACATGGGAAACAATAAAAAAGACAAAGAACACGCTGCAGTGTGTTCGTTGTCAGAGGTTTGGGCATGCCGCGGCGAACTGCAATATGCAGTCTCGCTGTGTCAAATGCGCAGGAACCCACAATCGCGGGGAATGTCCTTTAGGGACCGATAAAGTCGAGGACAGGAGCAAACTGACGTGCGTGCTCTGTAAGACCAGCGGACACCCTGCAAACTATCGGGGATGTCCTAAGGTCCAAGAGATCAGAAAAATAATAGAGGCCAAACGTAAAGGAAAAATGGTAGAAGCGAGGCCAGTGCCCCGTGCTCCAGCTACCACTGTTACACCGGCAGTCTCCTATGCCCAAGTGGCATCGGCTGGGCGACCGGTTCAACAGACAGTGCCGAAAGTTACCCAGGTCCCTGTGGCCAGGCAACCAGAAGCAAATTTGGATGTGCAGACGATCCTGCTCTCTATCCAGAGGCAGACCGCTCAACTCCAAACCCAATTCCAGACCCAGTTACAAGAACAAGCAGCGCGAATAGACCTCATCTATTCGACGCTGTTTGGAGAGCCAAACGCAACATCGGTATAATGGCTGCGCAGGCAGCCTGCAACCTTAAAATTCTAGCAGTGAATGTGAATTCACTGATCCGCCCTGAACGTCAATTGAATTTCGGTAACTTTTTGCAGACCCATAATCCTGATGTGTTGATGGTTTGCGAAACTAAGCTAAGCCAGACGCACCCACTCAGGTACAAAAATTACAATATTATTCGAAGAGATCGAAGCTACCTAGCTGGTGGAGTCGCGCTCTTAATAAAAAAGGCCTTTGTCATAAGGTCGTGTATAGCGGTGAAGTGCGGAGATTCCAGGCCATAGAAACGTGTATCGCACGCATCCCCCTTCGGGGTGGTAAGCGGCTATATGTGATCGCTATCTATGCGACTGACAAGTCACGCATCAACCAATATTTCATTTCAGAGCTCGATACTCTTTTCACTAGCCTTCGACTGAGCTCGGAGGAGAACTACTATATCGTAGCCGGGGACTTGAACTCGAGGCATATAGAGTGGGGCAACGTGGTGCATAACACCAGGGGGACCTCATTGTATAACTGGTTGGTAGAACACAATGTTGAGTTCAAGCTAGATTTGCTAGCAACTGATAGGCCATCGTATCCCAGAAGCGGGTCCTATCTGGATCTGATGCTGATAGACAAACGACTGACTATACTAGACGTGGAAAGACGCACACGGAACTGTCTAACTGCTGTTGAGTACGAGAGTGATCACTGCGGGCTCTTCGCAGTTATTCAGCTCCCGAACGAGGTGGAAGGACTGGAGGAGTATGTCCAGAGGCATCCTTATAATTACAATAAGGCCCGCTGGCCACGCCTCTCCAGGACTTTATCCACAGAACTACGTTCGAGTGGGATCAATCTGCCGACAAACAGAAACCTGACGAACGAAGAGGTTGACAGGTACCTCATACAAATGGACGACGTAATCAAACGTACGATGAACAAAACAATTCCGAAGGTAGTTCAAATCGACAACAGCGATGCTTATCGAAATGCTACCATCGACGCACTTCACGTGCACAAAAGTAGGCTGCTGTCAAGACTCAAACTCTTACACAGGCGCTTTACAGATCCGCAAAACGCGGAAGTCAGAGCATTGAAGTCGGAGATCAAGAAGCTCCAACAGTTAATACGCATAAACTATAGCTTGGCAAAATCCGGGCTGTACGGTCCAACAACCCGGGTATGTTCCCGCAAGTAAATAAAATATTTCGGAGGAAAGATCAAAACGACATTCAAATCGTAAGGCTTCCCAGGACGACAGGCAACGAACACTTACTGACTTCAGTTGGCATTGATCCAGATGAGGCAGTGCTAGACAATGACTTCTTTGCGGTGGAAGATCCCCAAGAGAAGGTTACAGCTATTGGTGCAGTGTTCCAGAGAGCTTATACGGTCAACGAGGTTAGTAGGCCGAATCACGATCTGGAGAACAGAGCCCTGCTAAACCACTTCAATCTCCGCAATGAGAGTCAATGGCGATCAGAGAATCCAGGTTTCACGAGGTTCAATGACGAGAACATGGCACATAGTGCCGTTGCCAATGATGGGAATCACATCTTGATTTCTCAAGAAGATCTCCAGGGTATCTTCCACTCGCTGAAGAAAAAAAAGTCAGTGGGAATCGATGGAATACCAAACATTGTGCTTCGCCATCTTCCCCCCGAAGCGGTCCAAATTTACACAACCCTGTTCAACAATGCGCTGAGTAATGCACATTACCCCACGCACTGGAAAACAGCTGTTGTTCAACCGATCCCTAAACGGGACAAAGATAAGTCCATTCCGACAAATCTTCGGTCGATCAGTCTACTTCCCTGCATAAGCAAGGTTTTTGAAAAGATAGTCATTCGAGTTCTGAAGCAATGGGCTGATGAAAAGAAAATCATACCGGACAACCAGTTCGGATTCCGAGCGGGGCATGATACCATTAATGCCGCGTCAAAACTGGTGTCCGACATACAATGGAATAAAAACAAAAATCAGTGCACGGGTGCCTGCCTGATTGACTTGGAGAAGGCGTTCGACACCGTTTGGTTGGAGGGCCTCTTCCTCAAGCTGGTCAAGCTTGGCATAAGTAAACCATTGCTATACATGGTCTATGACATGATAACAGGTAGAAAGTTCGTTGTGAAAAATGGTGACGTAACTTCCACTACGGTCTTTAACATTAAAAACGGTCTGCAATAGGGGGCCATCGGTTCCCCGATCTGCTTTTCTATATTCACTGCAGATCTTATAGGTTCCATGCCGCACTTAATTGCGTACGCCGACGACCTAGTTGCGTACAGATCAGGTCCGAAGGTCGAGGTAATAAACATCTTGTTGCAGCGTGACTTCGAGAAAATCCAGAGATTTTGCGACGACTGGAAGCTGCTTATCAACTTCCAGAAGTGCGAAACTAGTCTTTTCCGGACCCCGTTGGACAGGGCATCGCGGGATACGCGCCAAAACTGGCGTAAGTTCGGCATAGTTGACCCGCATGGTCGGCCGTTAGCTGTAAAAAGTGTAGTTAGATATCTAGGTATTTGGCTGGATCAATATCTGTATTTTGACAAACATATAGATATTGTTCTGACGAAAGCCAGAAAAGCCTTTGCTGCGGCAAGAAGGTTGTTTTTCAGCAGCCAACTTGATACCAGAGTGAAGGTAATCTGCTACATGGCCCTAGTACGGCCCATTATGGTGTACGGTTGTCCATTGTGGTTCAACGTGAGTCCTTCCCAGATGGAAAAGATGAGGGTGTTCGAGAGTCAGTTTCTTAGGAGCTGTCTCCGTCTGTATCGCACACCCGAGTCTGAGTACAAGAAGTACTACCCTAACGAGATCTTGTACAACGAGGCCAACGTGAATAGGGTAGATAATTTTATTATTAAACTAATCAGAAGGCACACTGCACGAGCTATGACCTCTTCCAACAGTCTGATCTTTGGGGCTTAATACCCCAATAGTATGTACCATGAAAGGGTGCGCCTTAACGGCTTTATTCCTCTCGAAGCATTCCTCTATCTAGACACAATTGGCCTAATACAGGATCCACAAGGATGTCCTATCATCTTCCATGTCGTACGCCGAACAGTGGATAGGCGACTTCAATACGAACCGGATGTCGTTCGCACCCACGAGGATCTCCTCCGGTTCAGTAGAGCGATCCCCGCTCGAGATAGGAAAGAGTCTGCCAAAGAACGGCAATTTTACTGGTGGTTACACCAAAACCAGCCTCCGCCACCGCTAGCTTTTCCACAGGATCAGGTAGTTGACCATAGTGGCCAGCTTACATAGTTTTTAAGGTAGATGTAATAACATTAAATCCAAAAAAAAATATATATATATGAAATAAAAGTATAGTTTTTAAGGTAGATGTAATAACATTAAATCCAAAAAAAAATATATATATATGAAATAAAAACAAAAAAAAAGGTGCATCACGGCGCATAAATTATAAATGTTATGCATATACACAACATATACGCCCTGGTGCACGTGTCCGTACTGTTACGGACATAGTTAAGATAGTATTAAGTTTTATTTTAGGGTAAGTTAGTATAAGGTAGGTTAAGCAGTTAGGTTTAGCCAAGTTTCTTATAAGTTTTCTTGGCAAAGTAATAAATAAATAAAAGATTGTCACTAAAGACTAAAAAAAACGTAGATTAAGCCGAAAGGCACATTTATAACATAGATTAGATTAGCTTTGAGTACCCGCATAGGGTCAGTAGGTTAGTATTAAGAACAATTGGAATTCTTAAGTTAGTTAAGCTAGTTTTAAGTAATTTTGTCTAGCAAGTAAGAAATATAAATAGAATTAAATAAAATTGCATTAAAAAAAAAAAAAAAAAAAGAGTTCTCGCCCGGTGACTTCGCGGTGCCGGGTTCGAATCCCGAAGAAAAACTGAAAACTTTTTTTTCTAAATTAAACAAAAAAAAAAGACACAAAGTGTGATAAAATAAGTGATACGGAGCCAGTTGAGCGACCCGAGCTTAAAAAATCGGGTGATATTGTACCGGTGGCTGGGACGTCAGACCACCAGGCAACACAAGAAGAGGGGAGGAAGAAGCTCCAGCCACAGCCGAACCTTGTAAAATGCCGTTCCAGCCTGGGATCAGCAGACACAAATACTGCGGCAAAAGCCGCAACTACTTTAGCAGCAGCAACAACAACAACTGTAGCCACAACTACAGCAGCAGAAGCCAGAAGGCAGCAAGCCATGGTCGACGACGTCGAGTACGAGTCGACAGAAGGGGAGGGGAGATTCTCCTACAGCGGAAAGAGAATCCCTTCCACACGCTAACGTCTTCCGAATCAGAGGACGAAGAGGAAGAGGACCGGGAGCGGGTCGAGAAGAGCCAGCGAAGAGGGAGGAGTTGGAAGCCCACATCAATGCCCTCCAAACCAAATTAAGGGCCAGGATAGCAGCCAAAGAAGCTGCACAACAACAACAGCGGCTGCAACAACAGCAGCTACATAAACAGCAGCTACATAAACAACAGCAGCCAAAGCAGCAGCAACAACAACAGCAAGAGACTAAGCAGCAGCAGCAATAACAACAGCAGCAGACTAAGCAGCAGCAGCAACAACAACGATATCAGCAGAAGAAGGCGCAGCAGAAGCAACCGCAGCAGCAGCAGCCAGCCAAAACAGAGAGATGCCCTCCAATCAACGTCTTCGGACTGGAGACGAAGGACGTTGATATATTATGTAAGATGGTCACTAAGGAGTCCTACTATATTAAATATAAGGGTCCGTTAAGAGTTTCTGTCCACTGCTTATCAATTGCAGACTACCACGTAGTTAAAGAACGGTTAGCGGTGTCGGAAGCCGAGTTTTTCTCATACACTCCGAAAAGGGAAAAGGTGCAGACCATGTTCCTTAAGGACGTGGATCCTGACACTGATTCCGATGAGATCCTCGCTTTGCTGCGCCAAGCGCAGAGCGACGATGTCCAGGTCGTAGGGGTTAAGCCCTTCATCACTGCGGTATCGAGAAGGGAGAATAGGAAACTTCCGTTCTTCCTGGTTCAGGTCACCCCAGACAGCAAACTAGAGAGCCTAAAGAAAATTACCAATTTAGGCTCTTTGTCTGTTAAATGGGAATCATTAATAAAGACTAAGAACACACTCCAGTGTGCTCGGTGCCAGAGGTTTGGGCATACCACGGCGAACTGCAATATGCAGTCTCGCTGTGTCAAATGCGCAGGAACCCACAATCGTGGGGAATGGATAAAGTTGATGACGGGAGCAAGCTGACGTGCGTGCTCTGTAAGACTAGCGGACACCCTGCTAACTATCGCGGATGTCCTAAGGTCCAAGAAATCAGGAAAATCATAGAGGCCAAACGTAAGGGAAAAATGGTAGAAGCGAGGCCAGTGCCCCGTGCTCCAGCTATCACTGTTACACCGGCAGTCTCCTATGCCCAAGTGGCATCGGTTGGGCGACCGGTTCAACAGACAGTGCCGAAAGTTACCCAGGTCCCTGTGGCCAGGCAACCAGAAGCTAATTTGGATGTACAGACGATCCTGCTCTCTATCCAGAGGCAGATTGCTCAACTCCAAACCCAATTCCAGAACCAGTTACAAGAACAAGCAGCGCGAATAGACCTCATCTATTCGACGCTGCTTGGAGAGCCAAACGCAACATCGGTATAATGGCTGCGCAGCCAGCCTGCGGACTTAAAATTCTAGCAGTGAATGTGAATTCACTGATCCGCGTCATGCGAGGAACGTCAATTAAATTTCGGTTAATTGTTGCAGACCCATAATCCTGATGTGTTGATGGTTTGCGAAACTAAGCTAAGCCAGACGCACCCACTCAGGTACAAAAATTACAATATCATTAGAAGAGATCGAAGCTACCTAGCTGGTGGAGTCGCGCTCTTAATAAAAAAAAGGCCTTTGTTATAAGGTCGTGTATAGCGGTAAAATGCGAAATCCCACTTCGGGGTGGAAAGCGGCTTTATGTGATCGCTATCTATGCGACTGACAAGTCACGCGTTAACCAATATTTCATTTCAGAGCTCGATACTCTTTTCACTAGCCTTCGACTGAGCTCGGAGGAGAACTACTATATCGAAGCCGGGGACTTGAACTCGAGGCATATAGAGTGGGGCAACGTGGTGCATAACACCAGGGTTACCACATTGTATAACTGGTTGGTAGACCACAATGTTGAGTTCAAGCTAGATTTGCTTGCAGCCGATAGGCCATCGTATCCTAGAAGCGGGTCCTATCTGGATCTGATGCAGATAGACAAACGACTGACCATACTAGACGTGGAAAGAAGCACACGGAACTGTCTAACTGCTGTTGAGTACGAGAGTGATCACTGCGGGCTCTTCGCAGTTATTCAGCTACCGAATGAGGTGGAAGGACTGGAGGAGTATGTCCAGAGGCACCCTTATAATTATAATAAGGCCCGCTGGCCACGCTTCTCCAGGACTTTATCAACAGAACTACGTTCGTGTGGGATCAATCCGCCGACAAACAGAAACCTGACGAACGAAGAGGTTGACAGGTACCTCATACAAATCGTCGTCCATTTGTACAATGGATAAAACAATTCCGAAGGTAGTTCAAATCGACAACAGCGATGTTTATCGAAATGCTACCATCGATGCACTTCACGTGCACAAAAGTAGGCTGCTGTCAAGACTCAAACTCTTACACAGGCGTTTTACAGATCCGCAAAACGCGGAAGTCAGAGCATTGAAGTCAGAGATCAAGAAGCTCCAACAGTTAATACGCATAAACTATAGCTTGGCTATAAGCTTGCACTGGGGCAACAAAATCCGGGCTGTACGATCCAACAACCCGGGTATGTTCCCGCAAGTAAATAAAATATTTCGAAGGAAAAATCAAAACGACGTTCAAATCGTAAGGCTTCCCAGGACGACAGACACCGAACACTTACTGACTTACCGAAGCGGTCCAAATTTACACAACCTTGTTCAACAATGCGCTGAGCAATGCACATTACCCCACGCACTGGAAAACAGCTGTTGTTCAACCGATCCCTAAACGGGACAAAGATAAGTCCCTTCCGACAAATCTTCGGTTGATCAGTCTTCTTCCCTGTATAAGCAAGGTTTTTGAAAAGATAGTCATTCGAGTTCTGAAGCAATGGGCTGATGAAAAGAAAATCATACCGGACAACCAGTTCGGATTCCGGGCGGGGCATGATACCATTAATGCCGCGTCAAAACTGGTGTCCGACATACAATGGAATAAAAACAAAAATCAGTGCACGGGTGCCTGCCTGATTGACTTGGAGAAGGCGTTCGACACCGTTTGGTTGGAGGGCCTCTTCTTCAAGCTGGTCAAGCTTGGCATAAGTAAACCATTGCTATACATGGTCTATGACATGATAACAGGTAGAAAGTTCGTTGTGAAAAATGGTGACGTAACTTCCACTACGGTCTTTAACATTAAAAACGGTCTGCAACAGGGGGCCATCGGTTCCCCGATCTGGTTTTCTATATTCACTGCAGATCTTATAGGTTCCATGTCGCACTTAATTGCGTACGCCGACGACCTAGTTGCGTACAGATCAGGTCCGAAGGTCGAGGTAATAAACATCTTGTTGCAGCGTGACTTCGAGAAAATCCAGCGATTTTGCGACGACTGGAAGCTGCTAATCAACTTCCAGAAGTGCGAAACTAGTCTTTTCCGGGCCCCGTTGGACAGGGCAACGCGGGATACGCGCCAAAACTGGCGTAAGTTCGGCATAGTCGACCCGCATGGTCGGCCGTTAGCTGTAAAAAGTGTAGTTAGATATCTACGCATTTGGCTGGATCAATATCTGTATTTTGACAAACATATAGATATTGATGTAGCTTTAAGAGAAAAAAAATTATAAAACAAAAATAAAATCCAAAAAAACAGTATAAAAAAAAATAAAACAAAAAATAAAAAAAAAAAAAACAGAAAAAACATAAAATCCAAAAAAAAAAATATATATGAAACAAAAACAAAAAAAGGTGCAGGCGTATAAATTATATATGTTAGGCATATACACGACATATACGCCCTGGTGCACGTGTCCGTACTGTTACGGACATAGTTAAGATAGTATTAAGTTTTATGTTAGGTTAAGATAGTAATAAATAGTAATTAAGTTAAAATAAGGTAGTTTAAGTAGTTAAGTTTAGCCAAGTTCTTACAAGTTTTCTTGGCAAATGAATAAAGAAATAAAAGATTGTCTTAATGACTAAAAAAAAAATGGATTAAGCCGAAAGGCACATTTAAGAAGTAGATCAGATTAGCTTAGAGTACCCGCATAGGGTCAGTAGGTTAGTAGTAAGAACAATTGTAATTCTTAAGATAGTTAAGCTAGTTTGAAGTTATTTTGTCTAGCAAGCAAGAAACATAGAATGAAGTAAATAAAATTGCATTACAAAAAAAAAAAAATAGAGTGTTCGCCGGTGACTTCGCGGTGTCGGGTTCAAATCCCGAAAAAACAGTGAGATCTTTTTTTTAAATTAAAATCAATTAGAGACACTAAGAGTGTGAGTAAGAAGTGTTATGGAGCCAGTGGAGCGACCCGAGCTCATAAAATCCGGTGATGTTGTACCGGTGGCTTTGACATCGGACCACCAGTCGACAAACGAAGAGGGGACGAAGAAGCTCCAGCCTCAACCCAACCTCGTAAAGCGCCGTTCCAGCCTTGGATCAGGCGACGGGAAAATTGCGGCTAAAGCCGCAAACACAACAGCAGCAGTAACAACAACAACAACAACTGCAGCGACAACAACAGAAGCAACATCCAGAATGGTCGACGACGTAGAGTACGAGTCGTCAGAGGGGGAGGGGAGATTCTCCTACAGCGGGAGAGAGAACCCCTTCCACACTCTAACGTCCTCCGAATCGGAGGACGAAGATGAAGAGGACCGGAAGCAGCTGGAAAAGAGCCAGCGAGAGAGGGAGGAGCTTGACGCCCACATCACAGCCCTCCAAACCAAACTAAGGGCCACGAGAGCAGCTAAAGAGGCTGCCCAACAACAGCAGCAGCTACAAAAACAGCATCAGCAACAACAACAGCAGCAACAAAAACAGCAGCAGCTACAAAAGCAGCAGCAGCAACAACAACAGCAGCAGTCAAAGCAGCAGCAACAACAGCGTCAGATGCAGACCAAGGGAAAGCAACCGCAGCATCAGCAGGAGCAGCAACTACCCGGAACGTCCCAACCGCTGTCAAAGGGACAGCGCCAGACAGCTGCCCAACTAGAAAAGCAGCAAGAACAACAACATCAGCAGAAGACAACACAGCAGAAACAACAGCAGAAACAGCAACCAACCAACAAGGAGAGATGTCCTCCAATCAACGTCTTCGGACTGGAGACGAACGACGTTGACATTCTATGTAAGTTGGTTACGAAAAATTCTTACTTTATTAAGTTTAAGGGTCCACTACGTGTCTCTGTCCATTGCTTATCAATGGCAGACTATCACGTAGTCAAAGAAAGGTTAGCGGTGTCGGAGGCCGAGTTTTTCGCGTACACTCCGAAAGGGGAAAAGGTGCAGATCATGCTCCTTAAGGAAGTGGATCCCGAAAATGATCCCGATGAGATCCTCGCTATTCTGCGCCAAGCGCAGAGTGACGATGTCCAGGTCGTAGGGGTTAAGCGCTTCATCACTGCGGCATCGAGAAGGGAGAATAGGAAACTTCCTTTCTTCCTAGTTCAGGTCACCCCAGACAGCAAACGAGAGAGCCTAAAAAAAATTACCCATTTAGGCACTCTGTCTGTTACATGGGAAACAATAAAAAAGACAAAGAACACACTCCAGTGTGTTCGTTGTCAGAGGTTTGGGCATGCCGCGGCGAACTGCAATATGCAGTCTCGCTGTGTCAAATGCGCAGGAACCCACAATCGCGGGGACCGATAAAGTTGAGGACAGGAGCAAACTGACGTGCGTGCTCTGTAAGACTAGCGGATACCCTGCTAACTATCGGGGATGTCCTAAGGTCCAGGAGATCAGGAAAATAATAGAGGCCAAACGTAAAGGAAAAATGGTAGAAGCGAGGCCAGTGCCCCGTGCTCCAGCTACCACTGTTACACCGGCAGTCTCCTATGCCCAAGTGGCATCGGCTGGGCGACCGGTTCAACAGACAGTGCCGAAAGTTATCAGGTCCCTGTGGCCAGGCAACCAGAAGCAAATTTGGATGTGCAAACGATCCTGCTCTCTATCCAGAGGCAGATGGCTCAAGAACAAGCAGCGCGAATAGACCTCATCTATTCGACGCTGTTTGGAGAGCCAAACGCAACATCGGTATAATGGCTGTACAGGCAGCCTGCAACCTTAAAATTCTAGCAGTGAATGTGAATCCGCCCTGAACGCCAATTAAATTTCGGTAACTTGTTGCAGACCCATAATCCTGATGTGTTGATGGTTAGCGAAACTAAGGTAAGCAAGACGCACCCACTCAGGTAAAAAAATTACAATATTATACGAAGAGATCGAAGCTACCTAGCTGGTAGAGTCGTGCTCTTAATTAAAAAAGGCCTTCGTCATAAGGTCGTGTATAACGGTGAAGTTTGCAGATTGCAGATAAGTGGCTATATATGATCGCTTTCTATGCGTCTGACAAGGCACGCATCAATCAATATTTCATTTCTGAGCTCGATACTCTTTTCAGTAGAGAGTGAGGCAACGTGGTGCAAACACCAGGGGGACCTGATTGCATAACTGGTTGGCAGAGCACAATGTTGAGTTCAAGCTAGATTTGCTTGCAACTGATAGGCCATCGTATCCTAGAAGCGGGTCCTATTTGGATCTGATGCTGATAGACAAACGACTAACCATACTAGTCGTGGAAAGACGCACACGGAACTTTCTAACTGCTGTTGAGTACGAGAATGACTGCGGGCTCTTCGCAGCTATTCAGCTCCCGAACGAGGTGGAAGGACTGGAGGAGTATGTCCAGAGGCACCCTTATAATTATAATAAGGCCGCTGGCCACGCTTCTCCAGGACTTTATCCACAGAACTACGTTTGAGTGGGATCAATCCGCCGACAAACAGAAACCTGACGAACGAAGAGGTTGACAGGTACCCCATACAAATGGACGACGTAGTCAAACGTACGATGGACAAAACAATTCCGAAGGTAGTTCAAATCGACAACAGCGATGTTTATCGAAATGCTACCATCGATGCACTTCACGTGCACTAAAGTAGGCTGCTGTCAAGACTCAAACTCTTGCACAGGCGTTTTACAGATCCGCAAAACGCGGAAGTCTCAAGTCGGAGATCAAGAACCTCCAACATTTAATACGTAAAAACTATTGCTTGGCTTTAAGCTTGCACTGGGGCAACAAAATCCGCGGCAGTTCGTTCAAACAACCCGGGTATGTTCCCGCAAATAAATAAAATATTTCGGAGGAAAGATCAAAACGACATTCAAATCGTAAGGCTTCCCAGGACGACAGGCAACGAACACTTACTGACTTCAGTTGGCATTGATCCAGATGAGGCAGTGCTAGACAATGACTTCTTTGCGGTGGAAGATCCCCAAGAGAAGGTAACAGCTATTGGTGCAGTGTTCCAGAGAGCTTATACGGTCAACGAGGTTAGTAGGCCGAATCACGATCTGGAGAACAGAGCCCTGCTAAACCACTTCAATCTCCGCAATGAGAGTCAATGGCGATCAGAGAATCCAGGTTTCACCAGGTTCAATGACGAGAACATGGCACATAGTGCTGTCGCCAATGATGGGAATCACATCTTGATTTCTCAAGAAGATCTCCAGGGTATCTTCCACTCGCCGAAGAAGAAAAAGTCAGTGGGAATCGATGGAATACCGAACATTGTGCTTAGCCATCTTCCCCCCGAAGCGGTCCAAATTTACATCACCTTGTTCAACAATGCGCTGTGTAATGCACATTACCCCACGCACTGGAAAACAGCTGTTGTTCAACCGATCCCTAAACGGGACAAAGATAAGTCCATTCCGACAAATCTTCGGTCGATCAGTCTTCTTCCCTGCATAAGCAAGGTTTTTGAAAAGATAGTCATTCGAGTTCTGAAGCAATGGGCTGATGAAAAGAAAATCATACCGGACAACCAGTTCGGATTCCGAGCGGGGCATGATACCATTAATGCCACGTCAAAACTGGTGTCCGACATACAATGGAATAAAAACAAAAATCAGTGCACGGGTGCCTGCCTGATTGACTTGGAGAAGGCGTTCGACACCGTTTGGTTAGATGGCCTCTTCCTCAAGCTGGTCAGGCTTGGCATTAGTAAACCATTGCTTTACATTGTCTATGACATGATAACAGGTAGAAAGTTCGTTGTGAAAAATGGTGACGTAACTTCCACTACGGTCTTTAACATTAAAAACGGTCTGCAACGGCCATCGGTTCCCCGATCTTGTTTTCTATATTCACTGCAGATCTTATAGGTTCCATGCCGCACTTAATTGCGTACGCCGACGACCTAGTTACGCAACTAGGTAAATATCAGGTCCGAAGGTCGAGGTAATAAACATCTTGATGCAGCGTGACTTCGAGAAAATCCAGCGATTTGCTGCTTATGAACTTCCAGAAGTGCGAAACTAGTCTTTTCCGGGCCCCGTTGGACAGGACAACGCGGGATACGCGCCAAAACTGGCGTAAGTTCGGCATAGTCGACCCGCATGGTCGGCCGTTAGCTGTAAAAAGTGTAGTTAGATATCTAAACATTTGGCTGGATCAATATCTGTATTTTGACAAACATATAGATATTGCTCTGACGAAAGCCAGAAAAGCCTTTGCTGCGGCAAGAAGGTTGTTTTTCAGCAGCCAACTTGATACCAGAGTGAAGGTAATCTGCTACATGGCCCTTGTACGGCCCATTATGGTGTACGGTTGTCCATTGTGGTTCAACGTGAGTCCTTCCCAGATGGAAAAGATGAGGGTGTTCGAGAGTCAGTGTCTTAGGAGCTGTCTCCGTCTGTATCGCAAACCCGAGTCTGAGTACAAGAAGTACTACCCTAACGAGGTCCTGTACAACGAGGCAAACGTGAATAGGGTAGATAATTTTATTATTAAACTAATCAGAAGGCACACTGCACGAGCTATGACCTCTTCCAACAGTCTGATCTTTGAGGCTTAATACCCCAATAGTATGTACCATGAAAGGGTGCGCCTTAAAGGCTTAATTCCTCCCGAAGCATTCCTCTATCTAGACACAATTGGCCTTATACAGGATCCACAACGATGTCCTATCATCTTCTATGTCGTACGACGAACAGTGGATAGGCGACTTCAATACGAACCGGATGTCGTTCGCACCCACGAAGATCTCCTCCGGTTCAGTAGAGCGATCCCCGCTCGGGATAGGAAAGAGTCTGCCAAAGAACGGCAATTTTACTGGTGGTTACACCAAAACCAGCCTCCGCCACCGCTAGCATTTCTACAGGATCAGTTAGTTGACCATAGTGGCCAACTAACATAGTTTTTAAGGTAGCTTTAAGAGAAAAAAAAAAATAAAATCCAAAAAAAATATAAAACAAAAATAAAATTCAAAAAAAATATAAAGCAAAAGATCCAAAAAAAAATTAAAAAAAAACACAAAAAATGCAAAAAAAAAACACATATATGAAACAAAAACAAAAAAAAGGTGCATCAAGGCCTATAAATTATATATGTTAGGCATATACACAACATATACGCCCTGGTGCACGTGTCCGTACTGTTACGGACATAGTTAAGATAGTATTAAGTTTTATGTTAGGTTAAGTTAGAATAAGGTAGTTTAAGTAGTTAAGCTTAGCCAATTTCTTTATAAGTTTTCTTGGCAAATTATTAAAGAAATAAAAGATTGTCTTAATGACTATAAAAAAAACGTACATTTAGCCGAAAGGCACATTTAGAAAGTAGTTCAGATTAGCTTAGAGTACCCGCATAGGGTCAGTAGGTTAGTATTAAGAACATAGTAAATTCTTAAGTTAGTTAAGCTAGTTTTAAGTACTTTTGTCTAGCATGTAAGTAAAATAATTCAAAATTAAATAAAAATGCATTAAAAAAAAAACAAAAAGAGCTTACGGCCGTGGAGTGAAAGGTGCTGGTTTCGAGACCCAGTTGGGATAAATACTTTTTTTTTCTCCAAAACTACCAATTCCACTAAGAAAGTGAGTAGTCGAAGAATGGAGGCGAGCGAGCAGCCCGCTCGCATAGAAGTGGACGGCGAGATCCAACAACCGGTGGCTGAAGAGTCACGCCACCAAGCAACGGTGCCCCCTGAAGGCACAACGAAGAGGAGTAGGAAGAAACAGTCCTCCAATAGTTCAAAGAGGCGCAATACAAAAGCGTCAAACGATAAGCCCGAAGAGGAAGGGAGCGCAGAGATGACGTCATCAAACGAAACATCAGAAGATGACGCGTACTTGTATGTATCGGAGGGGAGGGAAGGGCGATTCGCATTAAGCAGCGTCAGCTTTGAATCGGTGCCCTCCGATACAGAGGAAGAAGTGGAGGCGATAATTCGCTCCAAGGAATCGAAGGTTTCTGATCTGAAGGAGGAGACACAAAAACTACTTCACGAGATAACCGAACTACGAAGAAGTACTCTTGAAAGGAGAAGAACGGAGGAGGGAGAAAGGCTTCTGCGGCTCGGCCAACCACAACAACAGCCGGCCCAACAATAACGAGCCGAACAATCAGAGGCAGCAACAACAACAGCAATCTGTAAAAGCACGAGCAGCTCAGCTACAAAAGGAGCCAGCAACACAACAGCTGAGGAAGAAAGGCGAGAAAGCAGCGCAACAACCGAAGAAAGCAGCAACACAACAGCTAAAGGAGG
Organism: Eristalis intricaria; assembly: GCA_964034865.1. NCBI lineage: Eukaryota > Metazoa > Arthropoda > Insecta > Diptera > Syrphidae > Eristalis > Eristalis intricaria. The sequence continues at coordinate 48,951,021 of OZ035873.1, read as the reverse complement.
AGCAAAATGCAGCAACCCAGCAAAAAAAAAAAAAAATAACCAGCAACACAGCAGCAAAAGCAGCAGCAACATATATCAGCGCAACAACAGCATCCAGCATGTCACCAGCAACAGCAGCATCCCAAAAAGAAGGACAAAGTGCCACCAATCAACCTGTACAAGACGGACGTCATCCAAACTGGTATGTAAGGTATGTAAGACGGCCGTAGGTAGTGGTAGTTTTTTAATTAAAAATCGAAAGGTTTTGAGAAATATGCAATCTACTACCAAACAGTAGAGAATTATAATAAAATCAAAAGGTGTCTAAAGCGTTCGACGATGGAGTTCTTCTCTTTCACGCCTAAAGGAGAAAAACTCCAGTCCAAATTATTAAAGATCTCCGGACCGCTCGAAGCGGAGGAGATCTTCCAACTGCTCAAAGAGCAAGTGTGTGACGGTCTCGAGTTCATCGGGGTCAAGCCCTTCACCACAGCTAAGGCAAAAAGGGAGAGGCGAAAATTACGGTACATCATTGTACAGCTGTCACCCAATAGCGAGGTAGATGAGGTAAACGATATAGTTCGATTGGCTGACTACCATTGCGCCTGCGCTCGCTGCCAAAGGTTCGGGCACGCAGATAACGATGTAGTCGACGATAACTTCTTTGTGGTCGAAGATCCGCAAGAAAAAATGGAGGTACTAGGCGCGGTCTTCCAAGAAGTGTATAAGGTGAATAAGAGCGTTCGCCCAAACCACGATTTGGGTAACCGCGTAGTGGTTAGCAACTCTCAACTTCTAGAAGACATGCAACAATGGCGATCTGAGAACACTGGCTTTGACGTGTTTAATGATGATAACATGGCAGATAATGCCATCGCCGACGAAGGGGTTCATCCCCCGTTCATATCGAAGACAGAACTCCAATCGTTCTCCGAATCATTAAAGAAGAAAAAGTCAGTGGGAGTTGATGGGATCTCCAACATTGTGTTAAGACACCTGTCCATAGAAGTGGTTAATATGTACACAATCCTGTTTAACAATGCTCTGAATAATGCACATTATCCAGAGCATTGGAAAACTGCGATTGTACAACCCATATCACAGAGAGGAAAAGATTCTTCGAATCCTTGCGGCCTCCGGTCAATTAATCTCCTTCCGAATATCAGCAAGGTATTCGAGAAAGTTATAAATAGAGTTCTGATCAACTGGACTAAGGACAGAAATATAATTCCGGATAACCAATTCGGTTTCAAAGCGGGGCATGACACTATTCATGCCGCGTCGAAACTGGTGTCGGATATCCAATGGAACAAAAGCCAGAAACAATGTACGGGTGCCTGCTTGATTGATCTGGAGAAGGCCTTTGACACCGTATGGTTAGAAGCGCTTTTCTACAAGCTCAATCGACTAGGCATTAGCAAACCACTGCTGTACCTACTGTGTAACATGCTTACCGGTAGACGATTCGTAGTCAAGAATTGCAACGTGACCTCGACAGGTATATTCCATGTTAAAAATGGTCTCCAACAGGGTGCCGTTAATTCGCCGATCCTGTTCAACATTTACTTGAGCGATCTGATAAGTTCTCTTCCTCACGTAATTGCGTAGGCCGATGACTTGATCGTGTACAGATCAGGCAAAAAGATCGAGAAAATCACTACGCTCACGCAGGGTGACTTCGATTCATTCATGAGAAGTTGCGATGGCTGGAAGTTGAGTATAAACTTCCAGAAGTCGGAAACCATTCTGTTGAGGACGCCGTTGTATAAGGCCTCGGCAGACATGAAAAAGAACTGGCAAAAGTTCTCAATCGTTGGACGACACGGGGAACCACTGGCGCAAAGGACTGTAGTCAGATACCTGGGGATCTGGCTAGATCAGTATCTATATTTTACCAAACATGTAGATGCTAATCTGGCAAGGTCCCGAGGCGCTTTTACCCTTACAAAAAAACTGTTTTACAACAGCCAACTCGATGCGAGGGTGAACGTCCAATGCTCACTTATGGCTGCCCCGTGTGTTTCAACGTGAGTGCAAGCTTTATGGAAAAGATTCGGTTGTTTGAGAGGGCATTGTCTTAGGGCTTTCTTTCGTCTTTATCGAACTCCAGAGTCCCAGTACAGCAAATTCTACTGAAATGAAGCGTTATACAACAGGGCAAACCTGATAAGAGTGGACAATTTTCTATTGAAGTTGATTCGAGGTCATACTGCTAGAACGATGAACTCGGTCAATAACTTGATCTCGGCTGCTTACTACCCCAATTCACAATACCACGAAAGGGTATGGCACAATGGCTTCGTCCCCCCAGAAGCCTTTCTCCATTTAGACAAGAACGGACTGTTACAAAATATAAATGCGGTACCGCTCATATGCCACATCGCCAGATCAACTGTGAATGGGCGACTCAATCACGACCGTTCCGTCGCACAACGAGCTGCAAGAAGGGTATCCTCCGGTTCAGTACGGCGGTATCAAGGAGAGATGTTCGGGATGTTGCAATGCAACATCGAAAGTTCTGGTGGCTCTGGAGAGGAACTCCCTCGTCGAACCCTTTAGACCCGGGGTAAAAAGGGTAGTACAGATCCCCTTATGGGGGAGTAGCCGGTCCTGTCTTGCAGTGGATTGATGCATATCCATCTGCTGTAACCTACGGCCGACTTACATAGCTTAGGGTAGTTTTAAGGTAATTTTAAGTTGCACATATGAAGGAAAAAAAAAATGTATACACAAACGTACATAAGGGTGTACCCGCGTATACACACTATTCATAGTAAGTACATACATGCATATATAAGTCTATACACTCGTATATGCATATGAATATATGTATGTTGTTAAGCTTAAGTTCTTCTTCTTCTTCATTTGGCGCTACAGTCCGGGGTGGACCTGGGCCTCAACCTACAAGCCTCTCCAGCTAGCACATTTGGCCTCATTTGGCCTCTGGCTAGCTGTCTCCAGTGTCGCACGCCAAGTTGGTTGAGGTCCTTCTCCACCTGGGTGCGCCACCTTAAACGCGGGCGTCCTCTGTTGCGTTGTCCCATGGGTTCGGAGTCGAAGACTCTTCGGGCCGGAGCTGAGTTGTCCATACGTTCTACCTGGCCTAGCCATCTTAGGGGTTGGAAGAAGACGCCTGACTAGACTCATTTCGCTGTACAGCCCGTACAGTTCGTGGTTGAATCTTCTCCTCCAGAAACCGCCAACGCAAACAGGACCAAATATCGCACGCAGAGATTTTCTCTCGAAAATAGCAAGGACTTCCTCATCCGCTTTTGAGATTGTCCATGCCTCCGCGCCGAACAGCAGGACTGGGATGATCAAGGTCTTGTATAAGGTCGGATTGGTCCTTCGAGAGATGGGTCTACTACTCAATCACGTCAATGTCATCCGCGTATGCTAGCAGTTGTACGGACTTCTGAAAGATCGTGCCTCTAGTGTTGGCGTGTGAGTCTTGCACGATCTTCTCCAGGATGATGTTAAAGAAATCACACGACAGCGCGTCACCTTGTCTAAATCCTTTTTTGACATTGAAGGTCTCGGTGAGTTCGTTACCGACCTTGATGGAGCAGCGAGAATTCTCCATCGTCATCGTGCACAACCTGACGAGTTTGGCAGGAATGTCAAAACTAGACATGGCGTTGTATAGCTCGTCCCTATGCACGCTGTCATATGCGGCCTTGAAATCGACAAAAAGGTGGTGGGTGTCGATTTGCATTTCTTGGGTGTTTTCCAGGATCTGCCGTAGTGTGAAAATCTGGTCGATGGTGGACTTCCCTGGCCTGAAGTCACACTGATAAGGACCTATCAGGTTATTTATGGCTTCAGGCGAGTACACAAAACGGCAGAGAAGATCTTGTAGGCGATGTTCAAGAGACTTATCCCTCTATAGTTGGCGCAGTCAAAGGGGTCTCCTTTCTTATGGATCGGGCAAACCGGATCATCTCCAGCTGCCTTAAAGATTTCAGCGGACTTCACTCTTGATATTGCTATCTTGACCTCGTCTAAGTCGGGGGGACGGAATTCTCGTCGATCATCGTCCATATTGAGTGGAAAATTCTGCCTGACAGCGGTATTGGTGTCATCATAGCCGTTTAACAGTCTGCAGAAGTGGTTCTTCCAAATTCTCAGTATCGACTGCGACTCTACTACTAGTTGTCCATTCTCGTCCCGGCAGGCTTCTGCCGAACCTTATATCCACTGGATAACTGTTTCACCCTCTGGTAAAACTTTCGGACATCGTTCCTACCGTAGCACCTCTCCATCTCCTCGATCGCGCGCTTCTCGTGCTCTTACTTCTTTGTTCTGAGAAGCCGGGTCTCATCCCTTCGTCTCTGTTCGTAGAGCTCACGAACAGTTCTCGTCGTTCGTTGCAGCGTTGCTTTGTAGGCTTCCAGCTTCGCTGCATGTGCCAGCTTACACTCGTTGTCAAACCATGGGTTTTTTCTAGGTGGTGCCGTAAAACCCAGCACATCAGTGGCAGCATCTTTGATGACTTCTTGACAACGCCTCCAATCTTCTTCGATTGTTTGCGCAGGTGGCGACGAACTTAGAGAGAGATTTCGGGAGACTCGATCGGCAAAGATCCTAGCAGTCCGTTGCGATTGTTGCTTTCCGACATCAAACCGTGGTGTCCTTTCTCGACTCCGTTGATCTCTTGATATCCGAGTTCTTACCTTGGCTACAACAAGGAAATGGTCCGAGTCGATGTTGGCTCCTCGGAACATTCGGACATCAAGAATGCTGGAGGTGTGTCTGACGTCGATCGCAACATGATCAATCTGGTTGACGGTTGATTGATCTGGGGACCGCCAGGTCCCTTAATGGATGTTGAAGTGTGAGAACCGCGTGCTAGCTACAGGGAGATTACGTTCCGTGACAAAGTCCACCAGCCTGAGTCCGTTATCAGATGTAGTGTCGTGCAGGCTGTGTTTCCCGATGACTTTGGCAAAGATGTCTTCCTTACCCAGCTTCGCATTGAAATCTCCTAGAACGATCTTGGTGTCGAAGGTGGGGCACTAATCGTAGGTCCTTTCTAGAAGATCATAGAAGTCATCCTTGCTGTTGTCATCTTTGTCCTCTGTCGGGGCGTGGGCCATTCAGGCTGATGTTCCCGAATTTAGCCTTGATGCGGATTGTTATGAGGCGTTCGCTTTTACAGACAAGGCTTAAGACTTTTTGCCTAAATCTGCCTCTAGCAACAAATCCACATCCAAATAAGCGCCTCTCCCTGTTGCAATCACCGTAGTAGATGTCGCAGTTTCTCATCCTCTTCTTGCCCGGCCCATTCCACCGCACTTCCTGGATTGCGGTGATGTCTGCTTTGTAGCAGTCCAGGGCCTCCGCGAGTTCTTCGGCTGTTAAGGGACCTAACATTCCACGTGCAGAACCGAAAATTGTTGTCCTTGTAACGTTTGCTGGGGTCGTCAACATTAATTCCGTCCGTATCCGAGGCAGTTGTTTGTCTCTGAACCATAATATTTTTACGTGGTGAGGGAGTTAACCCCACGCACAACCCCCAACTGGGAGGCCAGGCCCTATTCTTTAACCCTCGGGCGGAGGGTCCGGGTTTAGCCGGAGTCGTTAACCTCGCTGAGGCTGTGAGCGCCGCCGTTGTCCCTAAAACTATAGGGATCTTCCGCCGCCATCTCAATTCCAGGGCCCCGACCTGGCCTTGAAAGAAACCTTCTAGACCTGTGCTCCGAAAATGTCGAGGTAGCTCTAGAAGGACTGCGCACCAGGTAACTCCGTCTGACTGGAGTTTCGGATGCCGCCGTTGGCCAGACAGTTTCCAGCTCCTCCGCCGCCATCCATAAAGAGAGATGAGCCCTGGTACAGGCACACTCTCCCCCTCTCTCGTCTGCAGCCGCCGACGACGTCCCACGGGGGTTGGTTACCCCATCTTCGATCGAAGGTGCTCGGCTCCCAGATTTCACCACGTGGAGGTGAGAGTAGGAGTTCGCTGATAGAGGCTAAGTGCAGACGCTTGTGCCAGCATGAGACGCCATATAAGATAGTTATAAGTCTTAAGAAAACAGTACAGGCATTAATCTTTTATAATTAAATTTTTTCTTAATATTAAGTTGTTAAGTATTGACCTCGTTTTTATTCAAATACAAATACAATATTACTTTAAGTCAACAGACATAGAATAAGATTATGTTTAGCTTAAAGTGCCCGTTTAGGGCCAGTAAGTTAGAAATAGTAAAACTGTTCGTCCAACTAGTTTTAAGCATTTTTGTCTAGTACGTAAGTCTTATGATTTTGAAATAAGAATGAATAAAAAAAAAAAAAAAGCCATGGGATCCCGGGTGACTACACATTCGAACATTGATAACGGCTTTGAGGGACCAAACAGCATGAACACCATAAATAACCTAAGCAGAAACGGAGGAAGTGAAGAGACGATTATCGCGGCTTTTCAGAGGAGCGCGATGGTGCAGAGATCAGCAGTAGGGCGAATATCAACGCCCCGAGCAAGCGAAGAGGATAGCGCGGCCCAACAAGTACGCGCAAAGCCCATACCATAAGCAACTAACCCATCTATCTTCCACAAACTGGGGGAACAGATCAAAGCGCTGGTTGAAATGCTGGAAGACGGAAAGGGACGCTTAATCTACCAGCCAATGCGAGACGCCATCGAGAGCATCAAGGCGCTCTATGAACTGGCAGCTATCGAGTCACACGACGATAAGGCCAAAGAAGTGATACGGAAGAACAACGCTTCCCAAGCATCCTCGTGGATGAAACCCGCAATTGCGGAAAAAACCAAGCGAGGCCCGGAGCAGAACGGGAGATGCCCGAGCCCAAAACGGAGGCAAAATCAGCCAGAAGCGACGGGGAAAAATATCATCCGCAAAGAGTAAATCTCCCGCAAGGCCGAAGTAAGAGAGAACGCGGAAGCCCAACCCCAAAAAACAACGAAAACGCCGAAAGCGAAACCTGCGGATAGCAGTAGAAAGCAGAACTCGGCGAAGGAATCGCAAAGGAAAAATGATATTTCGACGAAAACCAAGGGGAAAACAAGACCTGACGCAATAGTTGTAGCAGAAAAGGGCGACTTGTCCTACGCGAATTTACTGCGGAAAGTTAAAAACGATCCCAAACTTGGAAATCTCGGCGAATCGGTGACCAAAATCCGCCGCACACAAAAAGGAGACCTGCTTTTCCAGCTAAAAGGAGCGGGAGGAAAAGCCGGCCATTTTAAGGGAATAATTGGAGAATCCCTGGCTGACGACGGAATTAAATACCACGAAGTCTCGGCAGGCGTTCCACAGGGTTCAGTTCTTGGACCCCTCCTGTGGAACCTAATGTACGACGGAGTAATGAGACTAACGCAACCACATGGAGTCAAGGTGATCGGTCTTGCCGACGCCATCGCGGCCGTGACAGTAGCCAAAAACATCCACGAGATGGAAGCAGCCACAAACGAAGCTTTTGCCAGGATCAAGAATTGGATGTAATCCGCCGACCTAGAACTAGCTGACCACAAGACTGAGGCTGTCTTAATAACCAGTCGAAAGACGGTGGAATACGCTAGCTTCTGGGTTGGTTCCCAGATAATTCGCTCGAAGATGGCTCTGAAATACCTAGGGGTAATGCTCGACAACCGGCTTAACTTTAAAACTCACGTCGAGTACTGCAGCAAAAAAGCAGCAAGGATGCAGGCAGCGCTCTCAGGAATGCTGCCCAACATCGGAGGACCTGGATACGAGAGAAGGATCCTGCTTTCCAAAGTGGTAAGCTCAATCCTTCTTTACGCTGCACCAGTATGGGCGGGGGCCCTGGCAAACACGGAAGCAGCAAGGAAGCTCTCGACATCATACAGCCTCTGTGTGATAAGAGCAATCAGCGGTTTCCGAACAATTTCGTACGAAGCAGCCTGCGTCATTGCGGGTATGGTCCCGATCGACATTCTCGCCAGCGAAATGCCAAGGATCTACCTACGGAGATCTGCAAATCACTCGAAGACTAGCGCAAGAGGTCTAAAAAATGAAGAAAGGGTAACATCAATGGCACTGTGGCAAACCAGGTGGGACACCACAACCAAAGGCAGATGGACCCATAAATTGATACCCAGAATAGAAGCCTGGACAACGAGAGCTCATGGGAATTGCAACTACCACCTCACGCAGTTCCTTTCGGGCCATGGGGCTTACCGAAAATACCTCCACATATTCGGTCACGACAGCTGACCCACTTGTCCAGAATGCGCGCGCGAAGAAGACGAAGAGCACGTAATATTCCAATGCAGACGCTTTGCCGTAGCGAGAGGAAGTCTACCAACTCCCGAGCTCCTAGTTAGCCATATGATGGAGTCAGCTGACAAATGGCTTGTGACATGTTCCTTTATTACAAGGGTGCAGATCGAGCTAAGAAGGCTGGAAAGAGAAACAAAGGCCGAAATGGCAAATATAGATCACATAGTGATATGCTAACCAGCCCCGCGAAGTAATATCTAACGGCAGTTCCGTGGGGAGAGTGGTAGAAGTCTGCAGAGGGGAGGTTTAGGACGTAGGCGCGAGGAAAAAGGAGAATAATATCCCGTGAACCGTTCATGCTGGTAACACGGGTTACCAGTATCGTGAAGAAGATTCCACATACATTCGCGCTAACCATAAAAAAAAAAAAAAAAACATGTACGATGAACCATCATTGTGCATGCAATCATCTGCAACATATCATCTACCATTCGGTTTCCGCTCTCGTGGCGGGGTCTCGCGTTTCCCATGTGCTATCGTGATCTATATTTTCTCCCGATTCCTCACCTTGCATAGTCTCTGACGCTCCCGATCTCGACCACGACGTCGCCATTTCCCGACCGTAGTTAGCGTAGTATGTGGTGACCCCCAATACATCGTGTGTAGACGTGAGAATACAGCAAGCGACTTTCGCCAAATGCGTATCCCACGTCCTGTGATTCTCTGAAACGTATGCGCGAAGAGTTGTTTTTGTAATTTAGTAAATCCGCTCTGCCGGATTCGGCTGCGGGTGGTAATGTGCGGTAAATCGGATTCGCGTGCCATATTCTTGGCATAGTTTCTTTAACTCGGACCCCCGGAACTGGGGCCCGTTGTCACAAACGATCGTTTACGGAACACCGAACACGAGGAACACGTGGTCATCGAGCTGACTGACTTCGCGGTTGCTGTTCTCAACGAGAACAGTAGCGGAAATTTTGTAAAATAATCGACTAGGGTGAGTATGTACGTATAACCGCTGGTAGACCTTGGAAGTGGTCCTACCAGGTCTGTGCAGATCATCTGCCAGGGGTCCATTACCCCTCTTCTCGCCACCATCAAACCAGCCGGTTTAGTATTCACAGGTTTCACGCTTTGACAAATCTTACAACTCCTAACATACCTGGCAATATCGGCCCGCATTTTCGGACCATAATACCAGGTTCCTACTCTAGCATATGTTTTCCTCACCTCCATATGCCCCGCTAAAGGATTGTCGTGACATTTTTCTTACACATCTAACCTATCTGCCTTTGGCACCACCTCCTTCCACTCTAAGCCCTGGTCACGCACAATTATCTGATTGGCCCTAACAAATTTGAAAAGTTTCCCTGCCTCTACATTCCATTTCGGATATGAGAGGGGTTTAGCTACAACCTTATCATTCATCTTTTGGACCCAAGGGTCCGAAACTCGAGGCTCCTCTATTCCAGCCGCCACCTCTACAGCCCTAGAGAGCATATCAGGAACTACGTGTTCCTTCCCCTTCCTATGTATGATCTCAAAATCATACTGCTGCAGCTTAACCGCCCACCTTGCTAATCTACCTCACGGGTCCTTCAGGTTGCTTAAGCATACGAGGGAATAGTGATCCGTAACGACCGTAAATTGAACACCTTCGATATATGGTCGCAACTTCTCAACTGCCCATAGTACGGCCAAGCACTCCATTTCCGTTGCCGAGTAGTTCTTGTCGCTCCTATTCAGCGACCTGCTCAAATAGCATATCGCTTTTTCCCCTTCATCAAGCGTCTGACTGAGCACTGCTCCTATACCGTAGTCCGAGGCGTCGGTTTGCACCACAAAAGGACGCTCAAGATCCGCTCAACTGCCCCGGCTAGGATTGGGGCAGTAACCAGGCACTCCTTTGCCTTACGGAAACTCTCCTCGCACTCGTCTGTCCAAGAAAACTTAGTGCTCTCCTTGAGCAAGTTGGTGAAGGGTTTGACCAGGGTCGCAAGATGTTGCACGAATCGGCGATACCACGAAATGGTTCCTAAGAAACTCCTAACTTCCCTAACGTTCCTCAGCGCAGGAATCCTAACCATGCTAGCTACTTGTTCATGGTCAACGTGCAACCCTTGACGGTCGACCACGTACCCTAAAAATCTAAGGGAGGACATGTAGAAGTTGCATTTATCTCTACCAAGTTTTAGATCAGCTTCCTGAAGACGCTTGAACACTTCCTTCAAAATTTCGACGGTTTTCCGAAACTCGTTCGTTACCGCGATGATATCTCGAGGTAAACGAACACATGCGGTTCTAGGTCAGGTCCTAGTAGTAGTAGAAGGGAGTAAGCATCCCTTTCCGTAACTCTACTTAGTTTCCGGTAGTCGATGCAAAATCTGAACGAGCTTCCTGATCATTACGATCGGCGAAGCCAACGGACTGTTCGATTTCTCGATCACCCCATTCTTCAACATGTCCTCTAATTCATAGATAGTGTCGTTGAACTATGAGCTAATCTAAGCCCCAACTTTTTTAGAACTCTCCAACCATCCCTACACACGATCGTACGCGAAGAACCGGAATCTACAAGCCCTACCATCCTAACCCCATATAAGCTAACTCCTAAATACGGGTGTACGTCGTTTTCCTGCCTCTCTAGGGTGAATTCTAAATGAACCCTATCCGACTGGTTGTCAACAGGCAACCTCCCTAATGTTGACGACGCTCCTGCCCTGCTGACGCAAGAGGTCGTTGCTCTTTTCCTGAAAACTTCCCGCAATCCCGCAGGATTACGCCGGGCTGTCCACACCCGAAGCACCTTCTTGGCACTGAGCATTTGCTTGAGAAGTGTCCCCTTTGGTTGCAATTGAAGCAACGTAATCCGGTGGCTGGTGCCATGTCTCCTCGTCGGTTGGCCGATGCGTTGCTTCTAATGAAGGCTGGTGGTGTCTTTCTACGCGGAACTGGTGGTATGCCCCTGTACGACACCGCTGGTATGTCTCGATGCAGAACCGCTACCTTCGGCTCTTCTGATGTTATAAAGGCGAGGTCTTCGCCAGTCCCAACTGGGGCTGATAAAACGAAGCCAAGTTCCTCTGAACCATCCCCAACATCCTCTTCTCCGTTAGCGGTTGCGTGACACGTCCGAACATGTTGTTCATGATCGCCACATAAACGCCTATCGACTCATCTTTCCGATGCGTTCCACGCCTTATCTCCTCCATCAGTAAGTCGTCATAGTTGGGCGGGAGGAACTCCAACTTGAGTTATCTCACCAACTCTGACCACGAACCAACAGAACGGCTTACCGTCCTAAACAAATATAAAGCCTTCCCACTAAAAAGGTCAACTGCCGCCCTGAACAAACCTGCCACTCCTCTGGCCTCTCGTAGCTCATCCACTCCTTCGAGGAAGGAGCTTACGGAGGAACCGCATCGCTCCCCGGAGAAACTCAGTCCGCACTTGGACAAGTTCTCCACCTTTTCGGGTACAGTTTTACTTGTGTTGATGTTCGCTGCCTCTTCTGCTGTGGCAGGTGTCGTAGCCCTCACTTATGCGACTTGTACTTCGGCCGCGTTGCCTCTTGCCAAAGCTTCTTTCCTTTCTTCCTCTTCTAGCGCTTCGTCACCCTCACGGTCTTGAGCTGCTTCTTTTCTGCTTCATTCTCCTTGGTAGCCGGTTGTGATCTCCCGAGTCGCGCCATCGCCCACTCGATTATTGTCTGGGCCTTGAAGTCTGAAGAGCCCCGCTGCGGAGCCCTCTCCAGAATCGCTTCAACTTCTTCCCCACTGCTTCTTACTCAAATTTAAATGGGTACTCGACTGCTTCGAGTGACCCGCGCCTTTCTAACAACCTAGCTGCCCGCAGCGACTTCCGTATCACCTCCACTGTGCCAGGCGTTAAACCTCGACACACGACCTCATAGGTCAGCTCTTCTTGTGAGAGTCTGTTAATCTGCATCGCCCTTCAAACCGTGATAGCTCGGCCAACAAAACAGTCTTATCTATCTATGACTAGATCTATTTCCCAACCTACAACACCACAAGAAAAGAAAAAAGATAATTCGACGAACAACAAGGCCAAACTTCCCCCTTAACCCGAAAGGTATCTAAATTATTTAGGCCCACCGAGTCAAAAAAGTTAGCGAAAACCCAACAAAAATGACCAAACCTTCTTCCTCTTTATAAGAGGCTTGCCCCAATCGTTAACCGAACGTAAAACGCAACACGAATATAGTGGATGTGGGAAAAAAATATGTCCACGAATTCCAAGAATCAAAGGGGTACAGCGAAAGAACGAATGAATAATCAAAAGAAATGGGAAAATGTCTGTTATGTTATTTGTTTTTGTTATTTTTTTATGTATTTGGGAAGTGTGTTATTATAAACGTTCTCCTCGTATTAAAGTGTGTGAGGTATTCTTGCTGGGGGCTTTCTGGATTGGTTACTTCGGTGTTTTCAATTGAGCTATCATCATCTGCAAAAAGACAAAACAGAGAATATTAATGGGTTGCTGATGAAGGAATATACAGAAGGCTTACCCAATTCTTGATTGTAATCAATGGCTAAATTATTTAGCGCGCTAATGCCACGATGGTGGTTTTCACATTTTCTAGTGACCCTCTGATTCCTGTGAGTAAAATGCGATTGGAGGAAATGCATTTGGAGGATTTCCAAATGCTAAATATTCTCTCAATAGTATTTCTAGTTGCAATATGTGCGGCGTTATAATTTGCTTCTCCAGTCGAAGATGGATTTAGGACAGGTGTGTAAAGGTGGTTGATGCATTTATAGCCACCGTCACCCAAAAGACGTAATGGAAATTCACCTGCTTCTGTGCATTCTTTTATTCTACTTTCAATATCCTAGAATCATGAGTGCTTCCACGCCAGTGCGCAACAATACCAATTATTTTAAGACGGTCATCGTGAACGACCTGTGTATTAATGGAGTAGTATCCTTTTCTATTAACATAGAATTGGCCTGTTTCTCCTCCTTGTCTTTGTATTGGTATGTGGCTACAATCAATTGCACCAATAACGAGAGGAAATCCGCGTATTCGCTTAAAACCTTCCATCACAGCTATTTGCGCCGATGTAGTTTGGGGCTTGTGATATAATTTCTTGACTTCGATGCAAAGGCCTGTGCTACTCTTGCTCTTATATTGCTCAGTGTCGGCTGGCTGAAGCATGTATATCATCACCGCCGTCTTGAATCTGGAATAGAATTAAGATATTAAGATATAATATGATTTATTGCATTGTTACCTCATTGCGACCCCAATAACGTATTGCAGCCATCACTTGGATATTGACTGGCATGCGACCAGCCCTTTTGTAGCCTTCTAAATCATCTCTTACGAGACTTATCAATCTGTTCATGTTTGTCTTTGAAAAGCGGTATTTTGTTATAAATTCAGCTTCATCTAGTTCCTCCATGGGGTTGATACGATCTTTGTATATTTTTGGCCGTCTGATGATTTCAGCATCGCTGAGAAATCGCTCGATCCAGAAAATCCATAAACTTTGACAACATTTTGTGAATTTCGTTAAAAGCTTTTAAGGTATAAAACAAACAGTTCACAGATTAATCAGCATACACACACTTATGTATGCATCATCATCACTGTAGGTCGCAGTGGGATCATATTAATGCCATGCGATTGTATGATGCCAATGATCTTCGTGTGTTCACGCGTTGTCTCAATCGGGCATTTTCTCTTATTATATTTTGTCTTTCTTCGCTTAAGTTCTGTGAATACACTTGTTGCTGGCTTGCATATCTTGTGCGGCGGCCGATGTTCGCACGTCGTCCTCTAGGCATTTTGGACTATGGACAGACTGGTGAATTTGTCCTCAAGTGCACGATCCACATTATTTTCACAGTTCAACTTACCACCTTAAGGACAAATGCCTGCTGTTGAAATTGAGTAAAAAATGGTACAATACGCGTGATTGATTTGATGGTTTCCAATTGAACTGTTAGGATACGAATAACTTTAACCTCAATTTCACAATTTCACAGTGAACACAATACCGGTTTTAAGATAGCGTTTGAAAGAACGTGCACATAATAAGTGTCACATGATATTAACTGGGCAGAGTACAATGAGTAGCTGTCAAGCAATGTATCACGCACCGGCGCCATCTCACAGTAAGTTTCCATACTTAAAATGAAACTTACTTATTTTCGTATTTCGACTCCACGCACTGGCGCCATCTCCTCCACCACCATGCAAAACCATAGTGCTTTGTAGTACATGCTATGTATCAGAGATGGCTCTGTATGTGAAAAAAGATTTTCCCTGTTTTCCTGCTTTTCTATTGAACTTTTTTCCTGAATTTTGTTTGCTATAAACCTAACGGCAAATAGCGTCAGGAAGGAAAATCCGAATTATTTTTATATAATAGATATGTATAAATATACAAAACGCGTCTTTTGTGGGCCAATTGGTCCCCTAAAATTGGGGAAAAGTCGATAAAGGTGTTGGCCCTTTGATCCTCGACCTGCACGTCAATTCCGTAGAATTGACCTTCACCCAGCCGATGGCTTGGGCTCGGTGGCCAACTGCCCCACAACACAAAACACCGTCAGGACAAAATTCTCGCGGGTACCTGGCGACCCCGAATACCCCACCAAATCAAGTGCTAGGTGCGCCTCTGGCACCGAAAATGTACGGGACACACAATAACCTCACGGCCTTTGTTCCGCAAACCGTTGGTGAACTTTGTCCACCGAAGCACACAACACGACGGAACGGGAGCTTTCGCGATTATTTTCGGCCCCTTTCTGGGCGCAACGCACTTTCCTCTTTTCACTAGGCAGGGGCTCCCGCTGGAATCTCCCTACACCTCAAAAGAAATCTCACAAAAGCATCTCTACGCTATGTGTCTACCCAGGAATATCCTGGTAAACACATATATTTAGGTATATATAAAAAAGGAAAAACCAAATCCCACAACGGGGTACTTATCCACTTGCTGCCGATTCCCGTTGTCCTCTCTCCTTCTCCCAAGTCCTCGTACTTTTCCTTGCCTTGTTTGTTAATTATCGTCTCTGGTTTTCGTTGGTTCCCTCCATCTATTTTTTCACCTTTTTTTTCTCCAAAATTTTTCTTCGTTTTCTTTGTCACTTCACTGTTTAATTTGTTTGTATCTTCTTTTTTTCCTTTTTTTTGCCTCAGCACGGAGCCTCCACTTGCGGCGAATTATAAATCCGAATTGAACACTCTTTCCTAGGGCCAACCCATTGCAACCTTCAAGAACTGCTCTCCCTTGATTTGCAACCGATTGCCCTCTCAAACATTCCACATACACGCATAACACACATTCCATGCATTCTACACACATTCCATGCAACACATGCAATACACATTCCTTCACATGTACGATGAACCTAGGCAGAGGGGTACAAAACGTAATTCAACCTACAAAATACCATCCTCACCTGCACGTAGTGTACATTTGATCCCGCCTCAGGCACCAATGCCGAAGGCATTAAGACCGAGCCCAGTAAGGTCTTAATTATGGTATACAGGAAACATCGATTTGGATTTCGGAAGCTATAAGGGCTGACGTTGGTAGTATTTTGTTACCCGAGTAAGCTGGAGTGAAATCCGGTTGAAACGGCTCTCAGGCTAATGCTACACATGCCCCCGTCCCGTTAAAACCTTGGCAGGACTCAAAGAACGCTCAATGTCACGTCGCCATTAAGTTGGTGGTGTGGGCCTAGATGTAACATTCCTGGTTAGCACCGATCCGGCTCTGGCACACGACCTCATAAGGGCGCGTGTCACGGTCGCATGGCCTCCCTGCTTGCATAGACAACCATGGGATCCCAGTCGTTCACAGACAGCTGAACAGTTCACAAGTGTTTCGACTTAGTAATAGGCAATTAAAAAGTAAAGTAAAGATTACATAGTAGTGCAAAGGACAGTGAAATTTGTAACAACAGCGCGGCCGAGTGCGTAGAGCTTACGGCCCAGTCGTTCACAGACCTCCATGCAGTTTCGACGTGTTTGACTTAGTGCGAAAGTAGTAAATTAACAAGCGCGGAAAATAACACTGAAATAAAATAAGAGTCGGTAGCTTCTCGGTAGAGTGTTCACCTCCGTCGTTCACAGACCTCCAAGCAGCGCAGACGTGTCTCGACTTAGTGAGGAAATTGTAAAGTGTCAAGTAAAGAAAGTGTTACAATAATCTTACAAGAATCGGTAGCTTCGTAGTAGGGTAGAGTGCTCGCCGGTGACTTCGCGGTGCAGGGTTCGAATCCCGAAGAAAAATTGAAAACTTTTTTTTCTAAATTAAACAAAAAAAAAGACACAAAGTGTGATAAAATAAGTGATATGGAGCCAGTTGAGCGACCCGAGCTTAAAAAATCGGGTGATATTGTACCGGTGGCTGGGACGTCAGACCACCAGGCAACACAAGAAGAGGGGAGGAAGAAGCTCCAGCCACAGCCGAACCTTGTAAAATACCGTTCCAGCCTGGGTTCAGCAGACACAAATACTGCGGCAAAAGCCGCAACTACTTTAGCAGCAGCAACAACAACAACTGTAGCAACAACTACAGCAGCAGAAGCCAGAAGGCAGCAAGCCATGGTCGACGACGTCGAGTACGAGTCGTCAGAAGGGGAGGGGAGATTCTCCTACAGCGGGAAAGAGAATCCCTTCCACACATTAACGTCTTCCGAATCAGAGGACGAAGAGGAAGAGGACCGGGAGCGGGTCGAGAAGAGCCAGCGAAGTGGGAGGAGTTGGAAGCCCACATCAATGCCCTCCAAACCAAATTAAGGGCCAGGATAGCAGCCAAAGAAGCTGCACAACAACAATAGCGGCTGCAACAACAGCAGCTACATAAACAACAGCAGCCAAAGTAGCAGCAGCAATAACAACAGCAGCAGACTAAGCAGCAGCAGCAACAACAACGATATCAGCAGAAGAAGGCGCAGCAGAAGCAACCGCAGCAGCAGCAGCCAGCCAAAACGGAGAGATGCCCTCCAATCAACGTCTTTGGACTGGAGACGAAGAACGTTGATATATTATTTAAGATGGTCACTAAGCAGTCCTACTATATTAAATATAAGGGTCCGTTAAGAGTTTCTGTCCACTGCTTATCAATTGCAGACTACCACGTAGTTAAAGAACGGTTAGCGGTGTCGGAAGCCGAGCTTTCTCATACACTCCGAAAAGGGAAAAGGTGCAGACTATGTTCCTTAAGGACGTGGATCCTGACACTGATTCCGATGAGATCCTCGCTTTCCTGCGCCAAGCGCAGAGCGACGATGTCCAGGTCGTAGGGGTTAAGCTCTTCATCACTGCGGTATCGAGAAGGGAGAATAGGAAACTTCCGTTCTTCCTGGTTCAGGTCACCCCAGACAGCAAACTAGAGAGCCTAAAGAAAATTACCTAATTAGGGTCTTTGTCTGTTAAATGGGATACATTAATAAAGACTAAGAACACACTCCAGTGTGCTCGGTGCCAGAGGTTTGGGCATACCACGGCGAACTGCAATATGCAGTCTCGCTGTGTCAAATGCGCAGGAACCCACAATCGTGGGGAATGTCCCTTAGGGACGGATAAAGTTGATGACGGGAGCAAGCTGACGTGCGTGCTCTGTAAGACCAGCGGACACCCTGCTAACTATCGGGGATGTCCTAAGGTCCAAGAAATCAGGAAAACCATAGAGGCTAAACGTAAGGGAAAAATGGTAGAAGCGAGGCCAGTGCCCCGTGCTCCAGCTATCACTGTTACACCGGCAGTCTCCTATGCCCAAGTGGCATCGGCTGGGCGACCGGTTCAACAGACAGTGCCGAAAGTTACCCAGGTCCCTGTGGCCAGGCAACCAGAAGCACATTTGGATGTGCAGACTATCCTGCTCTCTTTCCAGAGGCAGATTGCTCAACTCCAAACCCAATTCCAGAACCAGTTACAAGAACAAGCAGCGCGAATAGACCTCATCTATTCGACGCTGTTTGGAGAGCCAAACGCAACATCGGTATAATGGCTGCGCAGCCAGCCTGCGACCTTAAAATTCTAGCAGTGAATGTGAATTCACTGATCCGCGTCATGCGAGGCACGTCAATTAAATTTCGGTTATTTGTTGCAGACCCATAATCCTGATGTGTTGATCGTTTGCGAAACTAAGCTAAGCCAGACGCACCCACTCAGGTACAAAAATTACAATATCATTAGAAGAGATCGAAGCTACCCAGCTGGTGGAGTCGCGCTCTTAATAAAAAAAGGCCTTTGTTATAAGGTCGTGTATAGCGGTGAAATGCGAAATCCCACTTCGGGGTGGAAAGCGGCTTTATGTGATCGCTGTCTATGCGACTGAAAAGTCACGCGTCAACCAATATTTCATTTCAGAGCTCGTTACTCTTTTCACTAGCCTTCGACTGAGCTCGGAGGAGAACTACTATATCGTAGCCGGGGACTTGAACTCGAGGCATATAGAGTGGGGCAACGTGGTGCATAACACCAGGGTTACCACATTGTATAACTGGTTGGTAGACCACAATGTTGAGTTCAAGCTAGATTTGCTTGCAGCCGATAGGCCATCGTATCCTAGAAGCGGGTCCTATCTGGATCTGATGCAGATAGACAAACGACTGACCATACTAGACGTGGAAAGAAGCACACGCAACTGTCTAACTGCTGTTGAGTACGAGAGTGATCACTGCGGGCTCTTCGCAGTTATTCAGCTACCGAACGAGGGGGAAGGACTGGAGGAGTATGTCCAGAGGCACCCTTATAATTATAATAAGGCCCGCTGGCCACGCTTCTCCAGGACTTTATCCACAGAACTACGTTCGTGTGGGATCAATCCGCCGACAAACAGAAACCTGACGAACGAAGAGGTTGACAGGTACTTCATACAAATGGACGACGTAGTCAAACGTACAATGGACAAAACAATTCCGAAGGTAGTTCAAATCGACAACAGCGATGTTTATCGAAATGCTACCATCGATGCACTTCACGTGCACTAAAGTAGGCTGCTGTCAAGACTCAAACTCTTGCACAGGCGTTTTACAGATCCGCAAAACGCGGAAGTCAGAGAATTGAAGTCGGAGATTAAGAACCTCCAACAGTTAATACGCATAAACTATAGCTTGCACTGGGGCAACAGAATCCGGGCTGTACGATCCAACAACCCGGGTATGTTCCCGCAAGTAAATAAAATATTTCGGAGGAAAAATCAAAACGACGTTCAAATCGTAAGGCTTCCCAGGACGACAGACAACGAACACTTACTGACTTACCGAAGCGGTCCAAATTTACACAACCTTGTTCAACAATGCGCTGAGTAATGCACATTACCCCACGCACTGGAAAACAGCTGTTGGTCAACCGATCCCTAAACGGGACAAAGATAAGTCCTTTCCGACAAATCTTCGGTCGATCAGTCTTCTTCCCTGCATAAGCAAGGTTTTTGAAAAGATAGTCATTCGAGTTCTGAAGCAATGGGCTGATGAAAAGAAAATCATACCGGACAACCAGTTCGGATTCCGAGCGGGGCATGATACCATTAATGCCGCGTCAAAACTGGTGTCCGACATACAATGGAATAAAAACAAAAATCAGTGCACGGGTGCCTGCCTGATTGACTTGGAGAAGGCGTTCGACACCGTTTGGTTGGAGGCCCTCTTCCTCAAGCTGGTCAGGCTTGGCATAAGTAAACCATTGCTATACATGGTCTATGACATGATAACAGGTAGAAAGTTCGTTGTGAAAAATGGTGACGTAACTTCCACTACGGTCTTTAACATTAAAAACGGTCTGCAACAGGGGGCCATCGGTTCCCCGATCTGGTTTTCTATATTCACTGCAGATCTTATAGGTTCCATGTCGCACTTAATTGCGTACGCCGACGACCTAGTTGCTTACAGATCAGGTCCGAAGGTCGAGGTAATAAACATCTTGTTGCAGCGTGACTTCGAGAAAATCTAGCGATTTTGCGACGACTGGAAGCTGATTATCAACTTCCAGAAGTGCGAAACTAGTCTTTTCCGGGCCCCGTTGGACAGGGCAACGCGGGATACGCGCCAAAACTGGCGTAAGTTCGGCATAGTCGACCCGCATGGTCGGCCGTTAGCTGTAAAAAGTGTAGTTAGATATCTACGCATTTGGCTGGATCAATATCTGTATTTTGACAAACATATAGATATTGATGTAGCTTTAAGAGAAAAAAAATTATAAAACAAAAATAAAATCCAAAAAAACAGTATAAAAAAAAATAAAACAAAAAACCAAAAAAAAAAAACAGAAAAAACATAAAATCCAAAAAAAAAATATATATGAAACAAAAACAAAAAAAGGTGCAGGCGTATAAATTATATATGTTAGGCATATACACGACATATACGCCCTGGTGCACGTGTCCGTACTGTTACGGACATAGTTAAGATAGTATTAAGTTTTATGTTAGGTTAAGATAGTAATAAATAGTAATTAAGTTAAAATAAGGTAGTTTAAGTAGTTAAGTTTAGCCAAGTTCTTACAAGTTTTCTTGGCAAATGAATAAAGAAATAAAAGATTGTCTTAATGACTAAAAAAAAAATGGATTAAGCCGAAAGGCACATTTAAAAAGTAGATCAGATTAGCTTAGAGTACCCGCATAGGGTCAGTAGGTTAGTAGTAAGAACAATTGTAATTCTTAAGATAGTTAAGCTAGTTTGAAGTTATTTTGTCTAGCAAGCAAGAAACATAGAATGAAGTAAATAAAATTGCATTACAAAAAAAAAAATAAATAGAGTGTTCGCCGGTGACTTCGCGGTGTCGGGTTCAAATCCCGAAAAAACAGTGAGATCTTTTTGTTAAATTAAAATCAATTAGAGACACTAAGAGTGTGAGTAAGAAGTGTTATGGAGCCAGTGGAGCGACCCGAGCTCATAAAATCCGGTGATGTTGTACCGGTGGCTTTGACATCGGACCACCAGTCGACAAACGAAGAGGGGACGAAGAAGCTCCAGCCTCAACCCAACCTCGTAAAGCGCCGTTCCAGCCTTGGATCAGGCGACGGGAAAATTGCGGCTAAAGCCGCAAACACAACAGCAGCAGTAACAACAACAACAACAACTGCAGCGACAACAACAGAAGCAACATCCAGAATGGTCGACGACGTAGAGTAAGAGTCGTCAGAGGGGGAGGGGAGATTCTCCTACAGCGGGAGAGAGAACCCCTTCCACACTCTAACGTCCTCCGAATCGGAGGACGAAGATGAAGAGGACCGGAAGCAGCTGGAAAAGAGCCAGCGAGAGAGGGAGGAGCTTGACGCCCACATCCAAGCCCTCCAAACCAAACTAAGGGCCACGAGAGCAGCTAAAGAGGCTGCCCAACAACAGCAGCAGCTACAAAAACAGCATCAGCAACAACAACAGCAGCAACAAAAACAGCAGCAGCTACAAAAGCAGCAGCAGCAACAACAACAGCAGCAATCAAAGCAGCAGCAACAACAGCGTCAGATGCAGACCAAGGGAAAGCAACCGCAGCATCAGCAGGAGCAGCAACTACCCGGAACGTCCCAACCGCTGTCAAAGGGACAGCGCCAGACAGCTGCCCAACTAGAAAAGCAGCAAGAACAACAACATCAGCAGAAGACAACACAGCAGAAACAACAGCAGAAACAGCAACCAACCAACAAGGAGAGATGTCCTCCAATCAACATCTTCGGACTGGAGACGAACGACGTTGACATTCTATGTAAGTTGGTTACGAAAAATTCTTACTTTATTAAGTTTAAGGGTCCACTACGTGTCCCTGTCCATTGCTTATCAATGGCAGACTATCACGTAGTCAAAGAAAGGTTAGCGGTGTCGGAGGCCGAGTTTTTCGCGTACACTCCGAAAGGGGAAAAGGTGCAGATCATGCTCCTTAAGGAAGCGGATCCCGACAATGATCCCGATGAGATCCTCGCTATTCTGCGCCAAGCGCAGAGTGACGATGTCCAGGTCGTAGGGGTTAAGCGCTTCGTCACTGCGGCATCGAGAAGGGAGAATAGGAAACTTCCTTTCTTCCTAGTTCAGGTCCCCCAGACAGCAAACGAGAGAGCTAATAAAAATTACCCATTTAGGCACTCTGTCTGTTACATGGGAAACAATAAAAAAGACAAAGAACACACTCCACTGTGTTCGTTGTTAGAGGTTTAGGCATGCCGCGGCGAACTGCAATATGCAGTCTCGCTGTGTCAAATGCGCAGGAACCCACAATCGCGGGGACCGATTAAGTTGAGGACAGCAAACTGACGTGCGTGCTCTGTAAGACTAGCGGATACCCTGCTAACTATCGGGGATGTCCTAAGGTCCAGGAGATCAGAAAAATAATAGAGGCCAAACGTAAAGGAAAAATGGTAGAAGCGAGGCCAGTGCCCCATGCTCCAGCTACCACTGTTACACCGGCAGTCTCCTATGCCCAAGTGGCATCGGCTGGGCGACCGGTTCAACAGACAGTGCCGAAAGTTATCAGGTCCCTGTGCCCAGGCAACCAGAAGCAAGTTTGGATGTGCAAACGATCCTGCTCTCTATCCAGAGGCAGATGGCTCAAGAACAAGCAGCGCGAATAGACCTCATCTAATCGACGCTGTTTGGAGAGCCAAACGCAACATCGGTATAATGGCTGCACAGGCAACCTGTCACCTTAAAATTCTAGCAGTGAATGTGAATCCGCCCTGAACGCCAATTAAATTTCGGTAACTTGTTGCAGACCCATAATCCTGATGTGTTGATGGTTAGCGAAACTAAGGTAAGCCAGACGCACCCACTCAGGTAAAAAAATTACAATATTATTCGAAGAGATCGAAGCTACTTAGCTGGTAGAGTCGCGCTCTTAATTAAAAAAGGCCTTCGTCATAAGGTCGTGTATAACGGTGAAGTTTGCAGATTGCAGATAAGTGGCTATATGTGATCGCTTTCTATGCGTCTGACAAGGCACGCATCAATCAATATTTCATTTCAGAGCTCGATACTCTTTTCAGTAGAGAGTGAGGCAACGGGGTGCAAACACCAGGGGGACCTGATTGCATAACTGGTTGGCAGAGCACAATGTTGAGTTCAAGCTAGATTTGCTTGCAACCGATAGGCCATCGTATCCTAGAAGCGGGTGCTATTTGGATCTGATGGTGATAGACAAACGACTAACCATACTAGTCGTGGAAAGACGCACACGCAACTGTCTAACTGCTGTTGAGTACGAGAGTGATCACTGCGGGCTCTTCGCAGTTATTCAGCTACCGAACGAGGGGGAAGGACTGGAGGAGTATGTCCAGAGGCACCCTTATAATTATAATAAGGCCCGCTGGCCACGCTTCTCCAGGACTTTCTCTACAGAACTACGTTCGTGTGGGATCAATCCGCCGACAAACAGAAACCTGACGAACGAAGAGGTTGACAGGTACCTCATACAAATGGACGACGTAGTCAAACGTACAATGGACAAAACAATTCCGAAGGTAGTTCAAATCGACAACAGCGATGTTTATCGAAATGCTACCATCGATGCACTTCACGTGCACTAAAGTAGGCTGCTGTCAAGACTCAAACTCTTGCACAGGCGTTTTACAGATCCGCAAAACGCGGAAGTCAGAGAATTGAAGTCGGAGATTAAGAACCTCCAACAGTTAATACGCATAAACTATAGCTTGCACTGGGGCAACAGAATCCGGGCTGTACGATCCAACAACCCGGGTATGTTCCCGCAAGTAAATAAAATATTTCGGAGGAAAGATCAAAACGACATTCAAATCGTAAGGCTTCCCAGGACGACAGACAACGAACACTTACTGACTTCAGTTGGCATTGATCCAGATGAGGCAGTGCTAGACAATGACTTCTTTGCGGTGGAAGATCCCCAAGAGAAGGTTACAGCTATTGGTGCAGTGTTCCAGAGAGCTTATACGGTCAACGAGGTTAGTAGGCCGAATCACGATCTGGCGATCAGAGAATCCAGGTTTCACCAGGTTCAATGACGAGAACATGGCACATAGTGCTGTCGCCAATGATGGGAATCACATCTTGATTTCTCAAGAAGATCTCCAGGGTATCTTCCACTCGCTGAAGAAGAAAAAGTCAGTGGGAATCGACGGAATACCGAACATTGTGCTTCGCCATCTTCCCCCCGAAGCGGTCCAAATTTACATCACCTTGTTCAACAATGCGCTGAGTAATACACATTACCCCACGCACTGGAAAACAGCTGTTGTTCAACCGATCCCTAAGCGGGACAAAGATAAGTCCATTCCGACAAATCTTCGGTCGATCAGTCTTCTTCCCTGCATAAGCAAGGTTTTTGAAAAGATAGTCATTCGAGTTCTGAAGCAATGGGCTGATGAAAAGAAAATCATACCGGACAACCAGTTCGGATTCCGAGCGGGGCATGATACCATTAATGCCGCGTCAAAACTGGTGTCCGACATACAATGGAATAAAAACAAAAATCAGTGCACGGGTGCCTGCCTGATTGACTTGGAGAAGGCGTTCGAGACCGTTTGGTTAGATGGCGTCTTCCTCAAGCTGGTCAGGCTTGGCATAAGTAAACCATTGCTATACATGGTCTATGACATGATAACAGGTAGAAAGTTCGTTGTGAAAAATGGTGACGTAACTTCGACTACGGTCTTTTACATTAAAAACGGTCTGCAACAGGGGGCCATCGGTTCCCCGATCTTATTTTCTATTCACTGCAGATCTTATAGGTTCCATGCCGCACTTAATTGCGTACGCCGACGACCTAGTTACGCAACTAGGTAAATATCAGGTCCGAAGGTCGAGGTAATAAACATCTTGTTGCAGCGTGACTTCGAGAAAATCCAGCGATTTTGCGACGACTGGAAGCTGCTTATCAACTTCCAGAAGTGTGAAACTAGTCTTTTCCGGACCCCGTTGGACAGGGCAACGCGGGATACGCACCAAAACTGGCGTAAGTTCTGCATATTTGACCCGCATGGTCGGCCGTTAGCTGTAAAAAGTGTAGTTAGATATCTAGGCATTTGGCTGGATCAATATCTGTATTTTGACAAACATATAGACATTGCTCTGACGAAAGCCAGAAAAGCCTTTGCTGCGGCAAGAAGGTTGTTTTTCAGCAGCCAACTTGATACCAGAGTGAAGGTAATCTGCTACATGGCCCTAGTACGGCCCATTATGGTGTACGGTTGTCCATTGTGGTTCAACGTGAGTCCTTCCCAGATGGAAAAGATGAGGGTGTTCAAGAGGCAGTGTCTTAGGAGCTGTCTCCGTCTGTATCGCATACCCGAGTCTGAGTACAAGAAGTACTACCGTAACGAGGTCCTGTACAACGAGGCAAACGTGAATAGGGTAGATAATTTTATTACTAAACTAACTAACTGATCTTTGGGGCTTAATACCCCAATAGTATGTACCATGAAAGGGTGCGCCTTTAAGGCTTAATTCCTCCCGAAGCATTCCTATATCTAGACACAATTGGCCTTATACAGGATCCACAACGATGTCCTATCATCTTCCATGTCGTACGCCGAACAGTGGACAGGCGACTTCAATACGAACCGGATTTCGTTCGCACCCACGAAGATCTCCTCCGGTTCAGTAGAGCGATCCCCACTCGGGATAGGAAAGAGTCTGCCAAAGAACGGCAAGTTTACTGGTGGTTACACCAAAACCAGCCTCCGCCACCGCTAACATTTCTACAGGATCAGTTAGTTGATCATAGTGGCCAACTAACATAGTTTTTAACGTAGCTTTAAGAGAAAAAAAAATAAAATCCAAAAAAAATATAAAGCAAAAGATCCAAAAAAAATTAAAAAAAAAACACAAAAAATGCAAAAAAAACACATATATGAAACAAAAACAAGAAAAAGGTGCATCAAGGCCTATAAATTATATATGTTAGGCATATACACAAAATATACGCCCTGGTGCACGTGTCCGTACTGTTACGGACATAGTTAAGATAGTATTAAGTTTTATGTTAGGTTAAGTTAGAATAAGGTAGTTTAAGTAGTTAAGCTTAGCCAATTATTAAAGAAATAAAAGATTGTCTTAATGACTATAAAAAAAACGTACATTTAGCCGAAAGGCACATTTAGAAAGTAGTTCAGATTAGCTTAGAGTACCCGCATAGGGTCAGTAGGTTAGTATTAAGAACATAGTAAATTCTTAAGTTAGTTAAGCTAGTTTTAAGTACTTTTGTCTAGCATGTAAGTAAAATAATTCAAAATTAAATAAAAATGCATTAAAAAAAAAACAAAAAGAGCTGACGGCCGTGGAGTGACAGGTGCTGGTTTCGAGACCCAGTTGGGATAAATACTTTTTTTTCTCCAAAACTACCAATTCCACTAAGAAAGTGAGTAGTCGAGGAATGGAGGCGAGCGGGCAGCCCGCTAGCATAGAAGTGGACGGCGAGATCTAACAACCGGTGGCTGAAGAGTCACGCCACCAAGCAACGGTGCCCCCTGAAGGCACAACGAAGAGGAGTAGGAAGAAACAGTCCTCCAATAGTTCAAAAGGAGGAGACACAAAAACTACTTCAAGAGATAACCGAACTACGAAGAAGTACTCTTGAAAGGAGAAGAACGGAGGAGGGAGAAGGGCTTCTGCGGCTCGGCCAACCACAACAACAGCCGGCCCAACAATAACGAGCCGAACAATCAGAGGCAGCAACAACAACAGCAATCTGTAAAAGCACGAGCAGCTCAGCTACAAAAGGAGCCAGCAACACAACAGCTGAGGAAGAAAGGCGAGAAAGCAGCGCAACAACCGAAGAAAGCAGCAACACAACAGCTAAAGGAGCAGCAAAATGCAGCAACCCAGCAAAAAAAAAAAAAAAATAACCAGCAATACAGCAGCAAAAGCAGCAGCAACATATATCAGCGCAACAACAGCATCCAGCATGTCACCAGCAACAGCAGCATCCCAAAAAGAAGGACAAAGTGCCACCAATCAACCTGTACAAGACGGATGTCATCCAAACTGGTTTGTAAGGTATATAAGACGGCCGTAGGTAGTGGTAGTTTTTTAATTAAAAATCGAAAGGTTTTGAGAAATATGCAATCTTACTACCAAACAGTATAGAATTATAATAAAATCAAAAGGTGTCTAAAGCGTTCGACGATGGAGTTCTTCTCTTTCACGCCTAAAGGAGAAAAACTCCAGTCCAAATTATTAAAGATCTCCGGACCGCTCGAAGCGGAGGAGATCTTCCAACTGCTCAAAGAGCAAGTGTGTGACGGTCTCGAGTTCATCGGGGTCAAGCCCTTCACCACAGCTAAGGCAAAAAGGGAGAGGCGAAAATTACGGTACATCATTGTACAGCTGTCACCCAATAGCGAGGTAGATGAGGTAAACGATATAGTTCGATTGGAGGTTGTATGCGGTGTCGGTCTACTCCTCTGGCAACTCTAGTTCCAGAACAACTATATCAGAGCTCGATTCACTCTTTCATGTCTGAGGCTGGACTCGGAGGAGAACTATTTTATTTTGGCCGAGGACTTTAATGCCCGACATGGATATTGGGGGAACATGGTTTCCAATACCAGAGGGGACCAGGTATTTAGCTGATTTTGCTTGCACAATGTCGAGTATAGGCTCGATTTCAAAGCATCAGATATCTCGTCGTTTCCCAGAACCGGGTCGTATCTGGATCTCCTACTGTTGGACGCAAGACTGCAGCTGACAGACACTAACGTACAAACGGTAAACTGTTTGAACACATTCGTGTATCTCAGTGACCATTGCGGACTCAGTGCCGAAATCAAGATCCCCAACGACATTGCGGAATTAGGAGAGTATGTTCGAACCTACACCTACAACTACAGTAGGGCACGATGGACACGCTTCTCCATCTTGTACTGCAATGCGACAATCGACGCACTCCACCAACAAAAAAGTAGACTTCTGACAAGATTAAAAACCTTGTACAGGCGGTTTACTGACAGACATAGTGAGGAAGTTAGGACACTAAATCGGATCTCCAACTTTCTGTTAAGACACCTCCCCATAGAAGTGGTTAATATGTACACAATCCTGTTTAACAATGCTCTGAATAATGCACATTATCCAGAGCATTGGAAAACTGCGATTGTACAACCCATATCACAGAGAGGAAAAGATTCTTCGAATCCTTGCGGCCTCCGGTCAATTAGTCTCCTTCCGAATATCAGCAAGGTATTCGAGAAAGTTATAAATAGAGTTCTGATCAACTGGACTAAGGACAGAAATATAATTCCGGATAACCAATTCGGTTTCAAAGCGGGGCATG
This sequence comes from Eristalis intricaria, assembly GCA_964034865.1. Classification (NCBI taxonomy): domain Eukaryota; kingdom Metazoa; phylum Arthropoda; class Insecta; order Diptera; family Syrphidae; genus Eristalis; species Eristalis intricaria. The sequence continues at coordinate 48,922,627 of OZ035873.1, read as the reverse complement.
ACACTATTCATGCCGCGTCGAAACTGGTGTCGGATATCCAATGGAACAAAAGCCAGAAACAATGTACGGGTGCCTGCTTGATTGATCTGGAGAAGGCCTTTGACACCGTATGGTTAGAAGCGCTTTTCTACAGGCTCAATCGACTAGGCATTAGCAAACCACTGCTGTACCTACTGTGTAACATGCTTACCGGTAGACGATTCGTAGTCAAGAATTGCAACGTGACCTCGACAGGTATATTCCATGTTAAAAATGGTCTCCAACAGGGTGCCGTTAATTCGCCGATCCTGTTCAGCATTTACTTGAGCGATCTGATAAGTTCTCTTCCTCACGTAATTGCGTACGCCGATGACTTGATCGTGTACAGATCAGGCAAAAAGATCGAGAAAATCACTACGCTCACGCAGGGTGACTTCGATTCATTCATGAGAAGTTGCGATGGCTGGAAGTTGAGTATAAACTTCCAGAAGTCGGAAACCATTCTGTTGAGAACGCCGTTGTATAAGGCCTCGGCAGACATGAAAAAGAACTGGCAAAAGTTCTCAATCGTTGGACGACACGGGGAACCACTGGCGCAAAGGACTGTAGTCAGATACCTGGGGATCTGGCTAGATCAGTATCTATATTTTACCAAACATGTAGATGCTGATCTGGCAAGGTCCCGAGGCGCTTTTGCCCTTACAAAAATACTGTTTTACAACAGCCAACTCGATGCGAGGGTGGACGTCCAATGCTCACTTATGGCTGCCCCGTGTTTTTCAACGTGAGTGCAAGCTTGATGGAAAAGATTCGGTTGTTTGAGAGGACATTGTCTTAGGGCTTTCTTTCGTCTTTATCGAACTCCAGAGTCCCAGTACAGCAAATTCTACATAAATGAAGCGTTATACAACAGGGAAAACCTGATAAGAGTGGACAATTTTGTATTGAAGTTGATTCGAGGTCATACTGCTAGAACGATGAACTCGGACAATAACTTGATCTCGGCTGCTTACTACCCCAATTCACAATACGAAAGGGTATGGCACAATGGCTTCGTCCCCCCAGAAGCCTTTCTCCATTTAGACAAAAACGGACTGTTACAAAATATAAATGCGGTACCGCTCATATTCCACATCGCCAGATCAACTGTGAATGGGCGACTCAATCACGACCGTTCCGTCGCACAACGAGCTGCAAGAAGGGTATCCTCCGGTTCAGTACGGCGGTATCAAGGAGAGATGTTCGGGATGTTGCAATGCAACATCGAAAGTTCTGGTGGCTCTGGAGAGGAACTCCCTCGTCGAACCCTTTAGACCCGGGGTAAAAAGGGTAGTACAGATCCCCTTATGGGGGAGTAGTCGGTCCTGTCTTGCAGTGGATTGATGCATATCCATCTGCTGTAACCTACGGCCGACTTACATAGCTTAGGGTAGTTCTAAGGTAATTTTAAGTTGCACATATGAAGGAAAAAAAAAATGTATACACAAACGTACATAAGGGTGTACCCGTGTATACACACTATTCATAGTAAGTACATACATGCATATATAAGTCTATACACTCGTATATGCATATGAATATATGTATGTTGTTAAGCTTAAGTTCTTCTTCTTCTTCATTTGGCGCTACAGTCCGGGGTGGACCTGGGCCTCAACCTACAAGCCTCTCCAGCTAGCACGGCCTCTGGCTAGCTGTCTCCAGTGTCGCACGCCAAGTTGGTTGAGGTCCTTCTCCACCTGGGTGCGTCACCTTAAACGCGGGCGTCCTCTGTTGCGTTGTCCCATGGGTTCGGAGTCGAAGACTCTTCGGGCCGGAGCTGAGTTGTCCATACGCTCTACCTGGCCTAGCCATCTTAGGGGTTGGAAGAAGACGCCTGACTAGACTCATTTCGCTGTACAGCCCGTACAGTTCGTGGTTGAATCTTCTCCTCCAGAAACCGCCAACGCAAACAGGACCAAATATCGCACGCAGAGATTTTCTCTCGAAAATACCAAGGACTTCCTCATCCGCTTTTGAGATTGTCCATGCCTCCGCGCCGAACAGCAGGACTGGGATGATCAAGGTCTTGTATAAGGTCGGATTGGTCCTACGAGAGATGGGTCTACTACTCAATCACGTCAATGTCATCCGCGTATGCTAGCAGTTGTACGGACTTCTGAAAGATCGTGCCTCTAGTGTTGGCGTGTGAGTCTTGCACGATCTTCTCCAGGATGATGTTAAAGAAATCACACGACAGCGCGTCACCTTTTCTAAATCCTTTTTTGACATTGAAGGTCTCGGTGAGTTCGTTACCGACCTTGATGGAGCAGCGAGAATTCTCCATCGTCATCGTGCACAACCTGACGAGTTTGGCAGGAATGTCAAAACTAGACATGGCGTTGTATAGCTCGTCCCTATGCACGCTGTCATATGCGGCCTTGAAATCGACAAAAAGGTGGTGGGTGTCGATTTGCATTTCTTGGGTCTTTTCCAGGATCTGCCGTAGTGTGAAAATCTGGTCGATGGTGGACTTCCCTGGCCTGAAGTCACACTGATAAGGACCTATCAGGTTATTTATGGCTTCAGGCGAGTACACAAAACGGCAGAGAAGATCTTGTAGGCGATGTTCAAGAGACTTATCCCTCTATAGTTGGCGCAGTCAAAGAGGTCTCCTTTCTTATGGATCTGGCAAACCGGATCATCTCCAGCTGCCTTAAAGATTTCAGCGGACTTCACTCTTGATATTGCTATCTTGACCTCGTCTAAGTCGGGGGGACGGAATTCTCGTCGATCATCGTCCATATTGAGTGGAAAATTCTGCCTGACAGCGGTATTGGTGTCATCATAGCCGTTTAACAGTCTGCAGAAGTGGTTCTTCCAAATTCTCAGTATCGACTGCGACTCTACTACTAGTTGTCCATTCTCGTCCCGGCAGGCTTCTGCCGAACCTTATATCCACTGGATAACTGTTTCACCCTCTGGTAAAACTTTCGGACATCGTTCCTACCGTAGCACCTCTCCATCTCCTCGATCGCGCGCTTCTCGTGCTCTTACTTCTTTGTTCTGAGAAGCTGGGTCTCATCCCTTCGTCTCTGTTCGTAGAGCTCACGAACAGTTCTCGTCGTTCGTTGCAGCGTTGCTTTGTAGGCTTCCAGCTTCGCTGCATGTGCCAGCTTACACTCGTTGTCAAACCATGGGTTTTTTCTAGGTGGTGCCGTAAAACCCAGCACATCAGTGGCAGCATCTTTGATGACTTCTTGACAACGCCTCCAATCTTCTTCGATTGTTTGCGCAGGTGGCGACGAACTTAGAGAGAGATTCCGGGAGACTCGATCGGCAAAGATCCTAGCAGTCCGTTGCGATTGTAGCTTTCCGACATCAAACCGTGGTGTCCTTTCTCGACTCCGTTGATGTCTTGATATCCGAGTTCTTACCTTGGCTACAACAAGGAAATGGTCCGAGTCGATGTTGGCTCCTCGGAACATTCGGACATCAAGAATGCTGGAGGTGTGTCTGACGTCGATCGCAACATGATCAATCTGGTTGATGGTTGATTGATCTGGGGACCGCCAGGTCCCTTTATGGATGTTGAAGTGTGGGAACCGCATGCTAGCTACAGAGAGATTACGTCCCGTGACAAAGTCCACCAGCCTGAGTCCGTTATCAGATGTAGTGTCGTGCAGGCTGTGTTTCCCGATGACTTTGGCAAAGATGTCTTCCTTACCCAGCTTTGCATTGAAATCTCCTAGAACGATCTTGGTGTCGAAGGTGGGGCACTAATCGTAGGTCCTTTCTAGAAGATCATAGAAGTCATCCTTGCTGTTGTCATCTTTGCCCTCTGTCGGGGCGTGGGCCATTCAGGCTGATGTTCCCGAATTTAGCCTTGATGCGGATTGTTATGAGGCGTTCGCTTTTACAGACAAAGCTTAAGACTTTTTGCCTAAATCTGCCTCGAACAACAAATCCACATCCAAATAAGCGCCTCTCCGTGTTGCAATCACCGTAGTAGATGTCGCAGTTTCTCATCCTCTTCTTGCCCGGCCCATTCCGCCGCACTTCCTGGATTGCGGTGATGTCTGCTTTGTAGCAGTCCAGGGCCTCCGCGAGTTCTTCGGCTGCACGTGGTCTGTTAAGGGACCTAACATTCCACGTGCAGAAACGAAAATTGTTGTCCTTGTAACGTTGGCTGGGGTCGTCAACATTAATTCCGTCCGTATCCGAGGCAGTTGGTTGTCTCTAAACCATAATATTTTTACGTGGTGAGGGAGTTAACCCCACGCACAACCCCCAACTGGGATGCCAGGCCCTATTCTTTAACCCTCGGGCGGAGGGTCCGGGTTTAGCCGGAGTCGTTAACCTCGCTGAGGCTGTGAGCGCCGTCGTTGTCCCTAAAACTATAGGGATCTTCCGCCGCCATCTCAATTCCAAGGCCCCGACCTGGCCTTGAAAGAAACCGTCTAGACCTGTGCTCCGAAAATGTCGAGGTAGCTCTAGAAGGACTGCGCACCAGGTAACTCCGTCTGACTGGAGTTTCGGATGCCGCCGTTGGCCAGACAGTTTCCAGCTCCTCCGCCGCCATCCATAAAGAGAGATGAGCCCTGGTACAGGCACACTCTCCCCCCTCTCTCGTCTGCAGCCGCCGACGACGTCCCACGGGGGTTGGTTACCCCATCTTCGATCGAAGGTGCTCGGCTACCAGATTTCACCACGTGGAGGTGAGAGTAGGAGTTCGCTGATAGAGGCTAAGTGCAGACGCTTGTGCCAGCATGAGACGCCATATCAACGCTTTGAAGTTAAGCTTAAGTTAGTTTAGGTTTATTTTAAGTTAGCTTGTAAGGTAGTTATAAGTCTTAAGAAAACAGTACAGGCATTAATCTTTTATAATTAAATTTTTTCTTAATATTAAGTTGTTAAGTATTGACCTCGTTTTTGTTCAAATACAAATACAATATTACTTTAAGTCAACAGACATAGAATAAGATTATGTTTAGCTTAAAGTGCCCGTTTAGGGCCAGTAAGTTAGAAATAGTAAAACTGTTCGGCCAACTAGTTTTAAGCATTTTTGTCTAGTACGTAAGTCTGTTATGATTTTGAAATAAGAATGAATAAAAAAAAAAAAAGCCATGGGATCCCGGGTGACTACACATTCGAACATTGATAACGGCTTTGAGGGACCAAACAGCATGAACACCATAAATAACCTAAGCAGAAACGGAGGAAGTGAAGAGACGATTATCGCGGCTTTTCAGAGGAGCGCGATGGTGCAGAGATCAGCAGTAGGGCAAATATCAACGCCCCGAGCAAGCGAAGAGGATAGCGCGGCCCAACAAGTACGCGCAAAGCCCATACCATAAGCAACTAACCCATCTATCTTCCACAAACTGGGGGAACAGATCAAAGCGCTGGTTGAAATGCTGGAAGACGGAAAGGGACGCTTAATCTACCAGCCAATGCGAGACGTCATCGAGAGCATCAAGGCGCTCTATGAACTGGCAGCTATCGAGCCACACGACGATAAGGCCAAAGAAGTGATACGGAAGAACAACGCTTCCCAAACATCCTCGTGGATGAAACCCGCAATTGCGGAAAAAAACCAAGCGAGGCCCGGAGCAGAACGGTAGATGCCCGAGCCCAAAACGGAGGCAAAATCAGCCAGAAGCGACGGGGAAAAATATCATCCGCAAAGAGTAAATCTCCCGCAAGGCCGAAGTAAGAGAGAACGCGGAAGCCCAACCCCAAAAAACAACGAAAACGCCGAAAGCGAAACCTGCGGATAGCAGCAGAAAGCAGAACTCGGCGAAGGAATCGCAAAGGAAAAATGATATTTCGAGGAGAACCAAGGGGAAAACAAGACCTGACGCAATAGTTGTAGCAGAAAAGGGCGACTTGTCCTACGCGGATTTACTGCGGAAAGTTAAAAACGATCCCAAACTTGGAAATCTCGGCGAATCGGTGAGCAAAATCCGCCGCACACAAAAAGGAGACCTGCTTTTCCAGCTAAAAGGAGCGGGAGGAAAAGCCGGCCATTTTAAGGGAATAATTGGAGAATCCCTGGCTGACGACGGAATTAAATACCACGAAGTCTCGGCAGGCGTTCCACAGGGTTCAGTTCTTGGACCCCTCCTGTGGAACCTAATGTACGACGGAGTAATGAGACTAACGCAACCACATGGAGTCAAGGTGATCGGTCTTGCCGACGCCATCGCGGCCGTGACAGTAGCCAAAAACATCCACGAGATGGAAGCAGCCACAAACGAAGCTATCGTCAGGATCAAGAATTGGATGTAATCCGCCGACCTAGAACTAGCTGACCACAAGACTGAGGCTGTCTTAATAACCAGTCGAAAGACGGTGGAATACGCTAGCTTCTGGGTTGGTTCCCAGATAATTCGCTCGAAGATGGCTCTGAAATACCTAGGGGTAATGCTCGACAACCGGCTTAACTTTAAAACTCACGTCGAGTACTGCAGCAAAAAAGCAGCAAGGATGCAGGCAGCGCTCTCAGGAATGCTGCCCAACATCGGAGGACCTGGATACGAGAGAAGGATCCTGCTTTCCAAAGTGGTAAGCTCAATCCTTCTTTACGCTGCACCAGTATGGGCGGGGGCCCTGGCAAACACGGAAGCAGCAAGGAAGCTCTCGACATCATACAGCCTCTGCGTGATAAGAGCAATCAGCGGTTTCCGAACAATTTCGTACGATTGCGGGTATGGTCCCGATCGACATTCTCGCCAGCGAAATGCCAAGGATCTACCTACGGAGATCTGCAAATCACTCGGAGACTAGCACAAGAGGTCTATAAAAGGAGGAAAGGGCAACATCAATGGCACTGTGGCAAACCAGGTGGGATACCACAACCCAAGGCAGATGGACCCATAAATTGATACCCAGAATAGAAGCCTGGACAACGAGAGCTCATGGGAATTGCAACTACCACCTCACGCAGTTCCTTTCGGGCCATGGGGGTTACCGAAAATACCTCCACATATTCGGTCACGACAGCTGACCCACTTGTCCAGAATGCGCGCGCGAAGATGAAGACGCAGAGCACGTAATATTCCAATGCAGACGCTTTGCCGTGGCGAGAGGAAGTCTACCAACTCCCGAGCTCCTAGTTAGCCATATGATGGAGTCAGCTGACAAATGGCTGGTGACATTTTCCTTTATTACAAGGGTGCAGATCGAGCTAAGAAGGCTGGAAAGAGGAACAAAGGCCGAATTGGCAAATATAGATCACATAGTGATATGCTAACCAGCCCCGCGAAATAATACCTAACGGCAGTTCCGTGGGGAGAGTGGTAGAAGTGTGCAGAAGAGAGGTTTAGGACGTAGGCGCGAGGAAAAAGGAGAATAATATCCCGTGAACCGTTCATGCTGGTAACACGGGTTACCAGTATCGTGAAGAAGATTCCACATACATTCGCGCTAACCATAAAAAAAAAAAGCATGTACGATGAACCATCATTGTGCATGCAATCATCTGCAACATGTCATCTACCATTCGGTTTCCGCTCTCGTGGCGGGGTCTCGCGTTTCCCATGTGCTATCGTGATCTATATTTTCTCCCGATTCCTCACCTTGCATAGTCTCTGACGCTCCCGATCTCGACCACGACGTCGCCATTTCCCGACCGTAGTTAGCGTAGTATGTGGTGACCCCCAATACATCGTGTGTAGACGTGAGAATACAGCAAGCGACTTTCGCCAAATGCGTATCCCACGTCCTGTGATTCTCTGAAACGTATGCGCGAAGAGTTGTTTTTGTAATTTAGTAAATCCGCTCTGCCGGATTGGGCTGCGGGTGGTAATGTGCGGTAAATCGGATTCGCGTGCCATATTCTTGGCATAGTTTCTTTAACTCGGACCCCCGGAACTGGGGCCCGTTGTCACAAACGATCGTTGACGGAACACCGAACACGAGGAACACGTGGTCATCGAGCTGACTGACTTCGCGGTTGCTGTTCTCAACGAGAACAGAAGCGGAAATTTTGTAAAATAATCGACTAGGGTGAGTATGTACGTATAACCGCTGGTAGACCTTGGAAGTGGTCCTACCAGGTCTGTGCAGATCATCTGCCAGGGGTCCATTACCCCTCTTCTCGCCACCATCAAACCAGCCGGTTTAGTATTCACAGGTTTCACGCTTTGACAAATCTTACAACTTCTAACATACCTGGCAATATCGGCCCGCATTTTCGGACCATAATACCAGGTTCCTACTCTAGCATATGTTTTCCTCACCTCCATATGCCCCGCTAAAGGATTGTCGTGACATTTTTCTAACACATCTAACCTATCTGCCTTTGGCACCACCTCCTTCCACTCTAAGCCCTGGTCACGCACAATTATCTGATTGGCCCTAACAAATTTGAAAAGTTTCCCTGCCTCTTCGGATATGAGAGGGGGTTAGCTACAACCTTATCATTCATCTTTTGCATCCAAGGGTCCGAAACTCGAGGCTCCTCTATTCCAGCCGCCACCTCTACAGCCCTAGAGAGCATATCAGGAACTACGTGTTCCTTCCCTTTCCTATGTATGATCTCAAAATCATACTGCTGCAGCTTAACCGCCCACCTTGCTAATCTACCTCACGGGTCCTTCAGGTTGCTTAAGCATACGAGGGAATAGTGATCCGTAACGACCGTAAATTGAACACCTTCGATATATGGTCGCAACTTCTCAACTGCCCATAGTACGGCCAAGCACTCCATTTCCGTTGCCGAGTAGTTCTTGTCGCTCCTATTCAGCGACCTGCTCAAATAGCATATCGCTTTTTCCCCTTCATCAAGCGTCTGACTGAGCACTGCTCCTATACCGTAGTCCGAGGCGTCGGTTTGCACCACAAAAGGACGCTCAAGATCCGCTCAACTGCCCCGGCTAGGATTGGGGCAGTAACCAGGCACTCCTTTGCCTTACGGAAACTCTCCTCGCACTCGTCTGTCCAAGAAAACTTAGTGCTCTCCTTGAGCAAGTTGGTGAAGGGTTTGACCAGGGTCGCAAGATGTTGCACGAATCGGCGATACCACGAAATGGTTCCTAAGAAACTCCTAACTTCCCTAACGTTCCTCAGCGCAGGAATCCTAACCATGCTAGCTACTTGTTCATGGTCAACGTGCAACCCTTGACGGTCGACCACGTACCCTAAAAATCTAAGGGAGGACATGTAGAAGTTGCATTTATCTCTACCAAGTTTTAGACCAGCTTCCTGAAGACGCTTGAACGATAGATATCTCGAGGTAAACGAACACATGCGGTTCTAGGTCAGGTCCTAGTAGTAGTAGAAGGGAGTAAGCATCCCTTTCCGTAACTCTACTTAGTTTCCGGTAGTCGATGCAAAATCTGAACGAGCTTCCTGATCATTACGATCGGCGAAGCCAACGGACTGTTCGATTTCTCGATCACCTCATTCTTCAACATGTCCTCTAATTCATAGATAGTGTCGTTGAACTATGAGCTAATCTAAGCCCCAACTTTTTTAAAACTCTCCAACCATCCCTACACACGATCGTACGCGAAGAACCGGAATCTACAAGCCCTACCATCCTAACCCCATATAAGCTAACTCCTAAATACGGGTGTACGTCGTTTTCCTGCCTCTCTAGGGTGAATTCTAAATGAACCCTATCCGACTGGTTGTCAACAGGCAACCTCCCTAATGTTGACGACGCTCCTGCCCTGCTAACGCAAGAGGTCGTTGCTCTTTTCCTGAAAACTTCCCGCAATCCCGCAGGATTACGCCGGGCTGTCCACACCCGAAGCACCTTCTTGGCACTGAGCATTTGCTCGAGAAGTGTCCCCTTTGGTTGCAATTGAAGCAACGTAATCCGGTGGCTGGTGCCATGTCTCCTCGTCGGTTGGCCGATGCGTTGCTTCTACTGAAGGCTGGTGGTGTCTTTCTACGCGGAACTGGTGGTATGCCCCTGTACGACACCGCTGGTATGTCTCGATGCAGAACAGCTACCTTCGGCTCTTCTGATGTTATAAAGGCGAGGTCTTCGCCAGTCCCAACTGGGGCTGTTAAAACGAAGCCAAGTTCCTCTGAACCATCCCCAACATCCTCTTCTCCGTTAGCGGTTGCGTGAGGCGTCCAAACATGTTGTTCATGATCGCCACATAAACGCCTATCGACTCATCTTTCCGATGCGTTCTACGCCTTATCTCCTCCATCAGTAAGTCGTCATAGTTGGGCGGGAGGAACTCCAACTTGAGTTATCTCACCAACTCTGACCACGAACCAACAGAACGGCTTACCGTCCTAAACCAAAATAAAGCCTTCCCACTAAAAAGGTCAACTGCCGCCCTGAACAAACCTGCCACGCTAACTCCTCTGGCCTCTCGTAGCTCATCCACTCCTTCGAGGAAGGAGTTTACGGAGGAACCGCATCGCTCCCCGGAGAAACTCAGTCCGCACTTGGACAAGTTCTCCACCTTTTCGGGTACGGTTTTACTTGTGTTGATGTTCGCTGCCTCTTCTGCTGTGTCAAGTGTCGTAGCCCTCACTTATGCGACTTGTACTTCGGCCGCGTTGCCTCTTGCCAAAGCCTCTTTCCTTTCTTCCTCTTCTAGCGCTTCGTCACCCTCACGGTCTTGAGCTGCTTCTTTTCTGCTTCATTCTCCTTGGTAGCCGGTTGTGATCTCCCGAGTCGCGCCATCGCCCACTCGATTATTGTCTGGGCCTTCTTGAAGTCTGAAGAGCCCCGCTGCGGAGCCCTCTCCAGAATCGCTTCAACTTCTTCCCCACTGCATCTTACTCAAATTTAAATGGGTACTCGACTGCTTCGAGTGACCCGCGCCTTTCTAACAACCTAGCTGCCCGCAGCGACTTCCGTATCACCTCCACTGTGCCAGGCGTTAAACCTCGACACACGATCTCATAGGTCAGCTCTTCTTGTGAGAGTCTGTTAATCTGCATCGCCCTTCAAACCGTGATAGCTCGGCCAACAAAACAGTCTTATCTATCTATGACTAGATCTATTTCCCAACCTACAACACCACAAGAAAAGAAAAAAGATAAATCGACGAACAACAAGGCCAAACTTCCCCCTTAACCCGAAAGGTATCTAAATTATTTAGGCCCACCGAGTCAAAAATGCTAGCGAAAACCCAACAAAAATGACCAAACCTTCTTCCTCTTTATAAGAGGCTTACCCCAATCGTTAACCGAACGTAAAACGCAACACGAATATAGTGGATGTGGGAAAAAAATATGTCCACGAATTCCAAGAATCAAAGGGGTACAGCGAAAGAACGAATGAATAAACAAAAGAAATGGGAAAATGTCTGTTATGTTATTTGTTTTTGTTATTTTTTTATGTATTTGGGAAGTGTGTTATTATAAACGTTCTCCTCGTATTAAAGTGTGTGAGGTATTCTTGCTGGGGGCTTTCTGGATTGGTTACTTCGGTGTTTTCAATTGGGCTATCATCATCTGCAAAAAGACAAAACAGAGAATATTAATGGGTTGCTGTTGAAGGAATATACAGAAGGCTTACCCAATTCTTGATTGTAATCAATGGCTAAATTATTTAGCGCGCTAATGCCACGATGGTGGTTTTCACATTTTCTAGTGACCCTCTGATTCCTGTGAGTAAAATGCGATTGGAGGAAATGCATTTGGAGGATTTCCAAATGCTAAATATTCTCTCAATAGTATATCTAGTTGCAATATGCGCGGCGTTATAATTTGCTTCTCCAGTCGAAGATGGATTTAGGACAGGTGTGTAAAAATGGTTGATGCATTTATAGCCACCGTCACCCAAAAGACGTAATGGAAATTCACCTGCTTCTGTGCGTTATTTTATTCTACTTTCATTGAATATCCTAGAATCATGAGTGCTTCCACGCCAGTGCGCAACAATATCAATTATTTTAAGACGGTCATCGTGAACGACCTGTGTATTAATGGGGTAGTATCCTTTTCTATTAACATAAAATTGGCCTGTTTCTCCTCCTTGTCTTTGTATTGGTAAGTGGCTACAATCAATTGCACCAATAACGAGAGGAAATCCGCGTATTCGCTTAAAACCTTCCATCACAGCTATTTGCGCCGATGTAGTTTGGGGCTTGTGATATAATTTCTTGACTTCGATGCAAAGGCCTGTGCTACTCTTGCTCTTATATTGCTCAGTGTCGGCTGGCTGAAGCATGTATATCATCACCGCCGTCTTGAATCTGGAATAGAATTAAGATATTAAGATATAATATGATTTATTGCATTGTTACCTCATTGCGACCCCAATAACGTATTGCAGCCATCACTTGGATATTGACTGAAATGCGACCACCCCTTTTGTAGCCTTCTAAATCATCTCTTACGAGACTTATCAATCTGTTCATGTTTGTCTTTGAAAAGCGGTATTTTGTTATAAATTCAGCTTCATCTAGTTCCTCCATGGGGTTGATACGATCTTTGTATATTTTTGGCCGTCTGATGATTTCAGCATCGCTGAGCCTATCCATTCGATCCAGAAAATCCATAAACTTTGACAACATTTTGTGAATTTCGTTAAAAGCTTTTAAGGTATGAAACAAACAGTTCACAGATTAATCAGCATACACACACTTAACATAACTTACCTTATTTGGTAAACCAATTTTTCAATTACCAATATTTTACGAACAACTTTGTAAGGCGAGGTCGATTATAAAACAATTTCTTGATGGCAAACGAAACTTTAGGTGTCAATTTTGACAACCAACTACTTGTGATAAATAGTTATTCGCTTCTTATTTGCCGAATTCGGTGAGTTAAGTTATCCGCTCGTTAAAATATGTCACTTAAAGCTATCACGCGTTTATTAATAGGAATCGCGAGTTAACCTATGTGTTAGTACTAGACATACCTATTGAAAATTCATCAAACAATAACGACAAGCAATAACACAAAAAGAAATAAATAATTGATAAATGATAAAATTAAAAGCAGATCACGGAATGCTGGATACCATCGGGGTGATCTCTTCGATGGGTGCATGCAAGTATGTATGAAGAGAGTGAATGTGTCGACGAGGGAGGTTGCCAGTGCATTGGATGAGATTCCTTGAAATTAATGTTGGTGATTGAGAGGAACGATGGAAGGTGCCGGGGCAATGGATGGGATTCCCTTTGCTTCGGTACCAACGATCAGCTGATCGTATGGAGGTACGATCTCGGCACACGCAACTGAACACACACAACCACTCCAACAGAGCCTGGTCAGCGACTGTGAGCGCGGCATACTTGTATGCATGGAGTGCGTGCATCAGTCGTTCACAGACCTTTGAGTAGTGCGGTGATAGTTCGCGAGAGTGTCGACTTCAAATAAAAAAATACCAGTAGTGATAAAGCATTAAAGTAGCACAGGTGTGCCCATTCCCAACAAGAAGCAGTGGCCGAGTAGGTAGAGTCAGTGCTCAAGACTCTACGGGCTCAGGTTCGAGCCCCATCGGGGACAGATACAAAAAGACTTTTTTTTTTTCATTTCTCCTCGTCTGTTGTGTAAATCCCTTACATAATAAGTAATTGAGTGGAGAAAATGGAATCAAACGAGCGGTCCGCGCTCTTAGAAGCGGACAATGACCCAGATCAACCGGTGGCAGAATCAAGCCACCAGTCAGCAGTTGCCCAAGAAGGCACAAAAAGGAGGAGAAAGAAAACTTCTCCCAAAAATGTCAAGCGCCGCAACACCAACGCAACTCCCGAAGGGCTGCAGGGGGGAGAGCAAAGTGAAGCGGCTAGTACATCAGCAGCCGAGTCCGATGAAGACACCGTTCAATACGTGTCGGACGGAGGGGAAGGCCTGTTCGCTGTCAGCAGCAACAGCTTTGACTCGCTCTCCTCCGACACAGAAGATGAAGTTGAGCGGGTACTTCGAATGAAGGAAACGTTAGTGGACGACATGCAGGAGAAAATTCAGCGACTCCTGCATGAAATCAGAGAGCTGAAAGCGAAGACCACAGCGAGGAGAATGCTGGATCAGCAGAAACAGCAACAACAAGTGGCAATTAAGCCGCAACCAAAAATGAAGCAGCAACATAAGAGGGCTGCAGCGCGGCAACAACAACCAGCAGCTGACCAAGAACAACAACTGCAAGTAACCCAGCAACAACACCGGCCAGAAACACAACAGCTGCCAGCTGTTCTGCAACATCAGCGACCAGCAACACAACAGCGCTCAGCTACACAGCGACCAGCAACAAAACAGCGACAACAAAAAGTAAAACAACAGCAGCAACCAGCAACTCAACAGCAGCAGCCCCAGAAGAAAGAAAAAGTGCCGCCAATCAATATCTACAAGGCGGATATTGAACAAACTGCCAAAATGTGTAAGGAGGCCGTAGGTTCAGGTAATTTTTTTATCAGTAGATGTAAAGGCGTTAATAAGAACGCAATCCACTGCAAGACAGTGGAAGATTACAACACTCTAAAAATATTCCTAAAGAGATCGACGTTGGAGTTCTTTTCTTTTACTCCAAAAGGCGAAAAATGCCAGTCTCGGCTGTTAAAGCTTAACTGCCCGCTCGAACCGGAGAAGGTCCTCCAACTGCTCAAAGAGCAAGTGTGCGAGGGAATTGAGTACGTCGGGGTCAAGCCTTTCACCACAGTGAAGGCAAAGAGAGAGGGGCGGAAATTACCCTTTTATATTGTGCAGGTTACATCCACAAGCAAAGTGGATAATCTAAAGAAAATTGAGTTCTTAGATTACCACAAGTGCGAGTGGGACAATATAAGAAGGCGCGATGGCATTGCCCAATGCTTCCGTTGCCAAAGGTTCGGGCACGCCGCGTCGAACTGCCAAATGCAGCCTCGATGCGTAAAGTGCAGTGAGAACCACAGTGCGGAGAATTGTCCTCTGGGGCAAAAGGGAGCAGCTGACAAGAGTCAGCTCAAATGCGTACTCTGCGGGAACGCGGGGCACACCGCTAACTATCGGGGTTGCCCTAAATTCCAAGAGCGAAAATCAAAAATGGTTCTGCAGAAGCAGCCCCCAGTGAAAAATCCACTCGGGGCAGCCATACCCGTCACCCCTCAAGTGACCTACGCCCAAATGGCGTCTGGCCCGAGGAGCACGGAAAAGCAGCAACTACCGAAGGTAGTGCCGCAACCTGCAGTGCCAAGAGCACACGAGCCAACGCCGGATTGGAAATCCTCCATTGAAAGGCGTATGGATCGGTTAGAAGAGCGGGTAGACCAAATTCTGGCGCTACTGCAGAACCAACCACGTCAACCGTTTTAATGGCTGCGCAGACGAACGAGTTATCTTACAAGATCCTTGCAGTGAATGCAAATTCATTGATAGGGATCCCTCGAAAGAACGAGCTCTATAAACTTTTGGATGACCAAAGCCCAGAGCTGATGCTGATTAGCGAAACCAAGCTAACTCGGAGAGGCATACTGGAGCACAGCAATTATAGTGTTATTAGAAGAGACCGGCCCAATTCCAGTGGTGGAGGCGGTGTTGCGATCTTCATTAAAAATAACATAAAACATAAAGTAGTGTATAGTGGTGAAGTACGAAGGTTTCAGGAGTTGGAGGCCTGCATCGTGTGCATTTCGCTCCGCAGTGGAAGGAGGTTGTATGCGGTATCGGTCTACTCCTCCGGCAACCCTAGTTCCAGAACGACTATAACAGAGCTCGATTCACTCTTCCGATGCCTAAGGCTGGACTCGGAGGAGAACTATTTTATTTTGGCCGGGGACTTAAATGCCCGACATGGATATTGGGGAAACACAATTTCCAATAATAGAGGGGACCAGCTTTACAGCTGGTTTTGCTTGCACAGTGTCGAGTATAGACTCGATTTGAAGGCAACAGAGATCTCGTCCTATCCCAGGAGCGGCTCTTATCTGGATCTCCTGTTGTTAGACGCAAGACTGCAGCTGACAGACACAGACGCACAAACGGTAAACTGTTTGAACACATTCGTGTATCTCAGTGACCATTGCGGACTCAGTGCCGAAATCAAGATCCCTAACGATATTGCGGAATTAGGAGAGTTTGTTCAAACGTACCCCTACAATTACAGTAGGGCTCGATGGACACGCTTCTCCAGACAAATGACGCGAGCACTCTCTTCGAACGAGCTCCACATACCGTCCAATAGAAACTTGTCAAACGAAGAGATTGACATGTATCTAATTCAATTGGACGAGACAATCAAACGAACGATGGACAGCACGATACCACGGTATATACGTACAAACAACCAAGACATTTACCGCAATGCGACAATTGACGCACTACACCAACAAAAAAGTAGACTCCTAACAAGATTAAAAAACTTGTACAGGCGGTTTACTGACAGACGTAGTGAGGAAGTTAGGACACTGAAATCGCTAATTAAGAACATTCAGACATTAATTGCCCAGAATTACAGACTTTCTGTTAATTCTTACTGGAATGATAAGATTCGGGCTGTTAGATCTAACAACCCGAGCATGTTCCCGCAAATAAACAAATTCTTCCGTAGCAAAAATAGCGATCTTCCGTGTCTTAAACTTCCCAGAACGACGGACAACGAACGTATACTGACTACAGCAGGTATCACTCCAGATAATGCCGTACTCGATGATAACTTCTTTGTGGTCGAAGATCCGCAAGAAAAAATGGAGGTACTAGGCGCGGTCTTCCAAGAAGTGTACAAGGTGAATGAGAGCGTTCGCCCGAACCACGACTTGGATAACCGCGTACTGGCTAGCAACTCTCAACTTCGAGAAGACATGCAACAATGGCGATCTGAGAACACTGGCTTTGTCGTGTTCAATGATGATAACATGGCAGATAATGCCATCGCCGACGAAGGGGTTCAACCCCCGTTCATATCGAAGACAGAACTCCAAGCGGTCTTCGAATCATTAAAGAAGAAAAAGTCTGTTGGAATCGACGGGATCTCCAACATTGTGCTAAGACACCTCCCCCTGGAAGTGGTTAACATGTACACAATCCTGTTTAACAATGCTTTGAATAATGCACATTATCCAGAGCATTGGAAAACTGCGATTGTGCAACCCATATCCAAGAGAGGAAAAGATTCTTCGAATCCTTGCAACCTCCGGTCAATAAGTCTCCTTCCGAATATCAGCAAGGTATTCGAGAAAGTGATAAATAGAGTTCTGATCAACTGGACTAAGGACAAAAATATAATTCCGGATAACCAATTTGGTTTCAAAGCGGGGCATGACACTATTCATGCCGCGTCGAAACTGGTGTCGGATATCCAATGGAACAAGAGCCAGAAACAATGTACGGGTGCCTGCTTGATTGACCTGGAGAAGGCCTTCGACACCGTATGGTTAGAAGGTCTTTTCTACAAGCTCAATCGGCTAGGCATTAGCAAACCACTACTGTACCTACTGTGTAACATGCTTACCGGTAGACGGTTCGTAGTCAAGAATGGCAACGTGACCTCCACAGGTATATTTGAGGTAAAAAATGGTCTCCAACAGGGTGCCGTTAATTCGCCGATCCTGTTCAACATTTACTTGAGCGATCTGTTAAGTTCTCTTCCTCATGCAATTGCGTATGCCGATGACTTGATCGTGTACAGATCAGGCAAAAAGATCGAGGAAATCACTACTCTCACGCAGGGTGACTTCGATTCATTCATGAGAAGTTGCGATGACTGGAAGTTGAGTATCAACTTCCGGAAGTCGGAAACCATTCTGTTCAGGACGCCGTTGTATAAGGCCTCGGCGGATACGAAAAAGAATTGGCGAAAATTCTCAATCGTTGGAAGACACGGGGAGCCACTGGCGCAAAAGACTGTAGTCAGATACCTGGGGATCTGGCTAGATCAGTATCTATATTTTAACAAACATGTAGATGCGGCTCTGGCCAGGGCCCGAGGCGCTTTTGCCCTTACAAAGAGACTGTTTTACAACAGCCAACTCGATGCGAGGGTGAAGGTTATCTGCTACATGGCCCTCATCCGGCCAATGCTCACCTATGGCTGTCCTGTGTGGTTCAACGTGAGTGCAAGCTTGATGGAAAAGATTCGGTTGTTCGAGAGGGCTTGTCTTAGGGCTTGCCTTCGCCTTTATCGAACTCCAGAGTCCCAGTACATAAAATACTATTCCAATGAGGTCTTATACAACAGGGCAAACCTGATAAGAGTGGACAATTTCCTGTTGAAGTTGATTCGAGGTCATACTGCTAGAGCGATGAACTCGTCCAATAACTTGATCTCAGGGGCTTACTACCCCAATCCAAAATACCACGAAAGGGTACGCCACAACGGCTTCGTTCCCCCAGAGGCTTTTCTCCATTTAGATAAGTACGGCCTGTTACAAGATATGAATGCGGTACCGCTCATTTTTCACATCGCCAGATCGACTGTGGATGGGCGACTCAACCACGACCGTTCCGTCGCACAACGAGCTGAGGAGGGTCTCCTCCGTTTCAGCACGGCAGTATCCAGGCGGGACATTAGGGATGTTGCTAGGCAGCACCAGCATTTCTGGTGGCTGGGGAGCGAGGGAACTCCAGCGTCGAACCCTTTAGACCCGGGGTAAAGAGGGTAGTGCGTTCCCCCTTATGGGGCGCAGTCGGTCTCTGTCTTGCGGGGGATTAGATAGAAATCTATCAGCCGCAACCTACGGCCGACTTATATATCTTAGGGTAGTTTTAAGGTAGTTTGTAAGCTGTAAAAATGTATATATATATAACTACAAAAAAAAAAAAAAAAAAAATAAAATAAAAAAAAAAATAAAAAAAAAAAAAAAAAAAAAAAAAAAACAAGAATGTATATGTGTATACACGACGATACATGTATACATTGTGTATATTAAGGATATATGCGCATACACATGGGTATAGGGGTATACACATGTGTATATGCATATATACGTAGGTTAGCTTAAGTTAGTTATTAAGTTTTATTTTAAGGTAGAATGTAAGGTAGCTTGTAAGTTTTTATAATAACCGTCCAGTCATTAAGTTTTCCAATTTTTCTTAATAGTAACTTGTTCTTTTTAAATTTCCATTTGCATTTCACTCTTTTAGATTAGGTCGAAAGACATAAATTAAGATTAAGTTTAGCTTAGAGTGCCCGCCTAGGGCCAGTAAGTTAGAAATAAAAACATTGTTCGTCTAACTAGTTTTAAGCATTTTTGTCTAGTACGTAAGTTTTTATTATGAATTGAATAACAAAAATGAAATAAAAAAAAAAAAAAAAAAAAGGAGTGCGTGCATACAGCAGAGAAGAAAAAAAATTAAAAGCGATCGTGAGCGAAGACATTAAAGGCGGGTCGTGGCCGAAATCGTACCACCGTGCGTGTCCGTGTGTGTATACATGTTGCGGATGATTGTATGTACGATAATAGTTCATCGTACATTTTTTTTTATGGTTTGCGCCAATGGATGTGGAATCTTTTTCAAGATACTGGTAACCCGTGTTACCAGCAAGAACGATTCACAAGATATTATTCTCCTTTTTCCTCGCGCCTACGTCCTAAACCTCTCTTCTGCACACTTCTACCACTCTCCCCACGGAACTGCCGTTAGGTATTATTTCGCGGGGCTGGTTAGCATAACACTATGTGATCTATATTTGCCAATTCGGCCTTTGTTTCTCTTTCCAGCCTTCTTAGCTCGATCTGCACCCTTGTAATAAAGGAAAATGTCACCAGCCATTTGTCAGCTGACTCCATCATATGGCTAACTAGGAGCTCGGGAGTTGGTAGACTTCCTCTCGCCACGGCAAAGCGTCTGCAATGGAATATTACGTGCTATGCGTCTTCATCTGCGCGCGAGTTAAGTATTGGTCGTAATTCTTAAAAATAAAAATATACAATGTGTCACCATACTTGCTTGTGTTTGCATTCTTCAATTGCACACCATAAATTCTTATCGTCATCACTTTTATGTGACCCATAAAAGTAACGATGACCGAAAGAGTAAACAAGGAAAGTGAACCAATGCATTCGGTTAACCTATTGAGAAATAGGGAGAATAAAACCAATGCATTCGGCTGACCTCTTGAAGAATGTAAGCCCAATCAAATCAATTGGGGGACCGTGTTGAAATATTAAAAATAACAAAACCTTCTTCGGGCATTCGATTCGATCTGAGTGGTAGTTCATAGTAAACTCTCATCCGGATAGTACGGTGCAGCCCTGCTTAAGACAGCGGCCGTATTATTAATAGTAAATAAAGAACTAAAACCGTAATTATAATAGAATATATATAATAAAGAGAATATATTAAAAAAAAATTACGAAGTTCAGTTATTTATTTGGCGCAGTCGGTAGGATCAGGTACAACTATCCTGATCCACATTGAGAAAGTTCAATTCGCATTTCCTTAACCGCAATTTTCGACGAACGAAAAAAAAAAAAAAAAAAAAAAACACGGGAAAAGATTGTGTATAGTGAAACCCTTCTAAAACCGTAGTGGAAGTTGTTGGCATATAGTAATAGTGAAACGGGAAATATGGCAGAAAATCCAAACGTCATCCCTGAGGTATCCAACCGGGATATCCTAAATAGTATAATGGCTATAGTGGCGAGAATACCACAGCCGAGTCATGGGAGCAACGTGTTACGGGAAATTCAATACTTACCCGAATTCGATGGGGATAGCGAATCCCTAATGCACTTCATCGTAATGATAGAGAACCACCTTCGGAATACTATTGGAGATTACCAAGCCACCTGGAACATCATACAACAAGTGAAAATCAAAGGTCGAGCTATGGACCTACTGATCATCAATGGAGTCACTTCGTGGGAACAGGCGAAGGAGTTATTTAAACAACACTATCGACCGGTCATCAGCAGCAGCGATCTTACGAAGGAAATCAGCAATATGAAAGTGAGTTCAATATATGATTTGACCAATAAATTAGAATACCTTTTAAGCAAAGTAAATACATATGTAGTATTCTGTGACAATCAGGAACAAGAAAAACTATTGTACTATAATATTATAATAAACAAAATACGAGAATTAACAATAGGGAATTTAGCCAGAGAAATTAGGAATCTGTATGATTTACATGAAATAAAGAGTATTTTATTCTCCTACATAGGATACGATAATGGAAATTTAAGGAATAGTGAAATAGTTAGAACCACGGCAAATTACAATAACCAAAACAAAAATCATAGGTTTAGTCTCCCCGACAAGGAACGACGACCCAGTTACAATAATGGTCACAATAATAATTTTGGTGGACAAAATCATTCGGGAAGGTTTAGACAAAATGAGTATCGTTACCAAAATCACACTACTTCACAGAGACCTTTCCAGAACCACTCCATACAGAATAGACAGAATAGACTAGAACCAATGGATACCAATAATATCCAAACAAGTCAGGAACCGATCCGTCAGGACATTAACTCAGTAGAACCGCCGGTTTTTCTGAACTGAGCCTCGGACAATTAATGACAGTCGCCACTGAAATTCAGAACCAACGACACTATATTTTAGTAGACACTGGCAGTGCTATGACTATCATAAATACTAGTAAACTCGACATGACACCGTATAAAATTCTAGACACCCGACAGCTAGAGATAAAGACCATTAATAGTAGCGTAATCAGGAATACTGCAATAATTCAGTTTCCAATACCAAAAGAATTCGGTTACAGCGATAATACTTTTATTAAAGCTTACGCTCAGGCTTTAGAAAATAAAAACTATACGATACTCCTAGGAATGGATGTCCTTAAAAATATCATTGAAACCATTGATTTTGAGAAAGGAACTATAACTTTAAAAAATCAGACCATTCTAAAGATAGAACGAAGACACGAGTTGGCATGCAACTACCTAGAGGAAGGCAATCCTGACTTCGGCAGCCTTAATCGCGAAGAAACGACAGCATTGACCTCACTGCTAGACGAATTTAGAAACATCCAATATAAGGAAGGCGACATGTTAACTCATACCTCGGAAATAAAACATGAAATTCACCTTAAAGAAGACAAACCACTACATGCAAAAAGTTACCGATTACCAAAGAAACACGAAGAAGAAGTAGCTAAGCAAATCAAAGAGATGGAAAAACAAGGTATCATAAGAAGAAGCATGAGTAGACATGCTTCTCCGATCGTTGTAGTTGCTAAAAAGCCAGACAAAGATGGTCAAGTACAGTACCGCATTTGTGTTGACTATAGGGCTTTAAATGAAATTACTGAAGATGACAGATTTCCTCTGCCAAATATAGAAAACCTCTTCGATAAGTTAGGAAAAGCGGTCTATTTCTCGACGCTTGACTTAGCAAAAGGTTACCATCAAATTTTGATGCACCCAGCTGACATAGCGAAAACTGCGTTTATTACTCCACAAGGATTATACGAGTATGTCCGTATGCCTTTTGGACTTAAAAATGCACCAGCCACTTTTCAGCGACTAATGAACCACATACTAAGAGAATATATAAACAAAATTTGTGTCGTTTATTTAGATGACATTTTGATATTCTCCACGTCCCTAAAAGAACATATGAAAAACCTCAGAGACATCCTTCGAGTTTTGCAGAAACATAATTTAAAACTACAAATTAGCAAATGTTCATTCCTCAAGAAGGAAACCGAATTCCTAGGTCACATATTAACACCAAAGGGAATAATGCCTAATGGTAATAAGATCAGTATAATCAGAAACCTCCCACTACCCCACACAGAAAAACAACTTAGAAGTTTTTTAGGAGCCTCTGGCTACTACAGGAAATTCATTCAGGATTATGCAAAAATTGCATATCCAATGACTAGGTATCTCAAAAAGGACACCAAAATAAATATTAGTGATCCTGAATACGTGAATGCGTTTGAAACACTCCGAAACAAATTGATAACACAACCAATCCTAAAATTTCCAGAATTCGAAAAACCATTTCATTTATACACCGATGCCAGTAACTTTGCCATCGGATCTGTCCTAACACAGGACAAACAACCGGTTTGCTATATCTCTAGGACTCTGAACGAGCATGAAAGAAATTATTCCGTAACCGATAAAGAATTTCTAGCCATTGTCTGGAGTGTATCCAAACTAAGACCCTATCTGTGGGGAAATAAATTCAAGATCACAACTGATCATCTCCCCATAAAATATTTGAATAAAAATATAATGGTGCAGAGTTCTCACAACGCAACCAACGATGGTTACTTAAATTACAAGAATTTGATTACGATATTGAATATCTCAAAGGTCAAGAAAATCGAGTGGCCGACTTTTTAAGTAGAATTGAGAAAGAAAACAATGAAGTGAATCAAATTTCTGATAGCAGAACGGGTCAATCGACAGCGGAAGGACAATCTGATCACATACCTATTAAAGAAGGTATTGTCAATATATATAAACAACAAATTATTGTGAGTTATGACAAAGAACCAAAAGTGGAAACACTAAATGGTAAAAGAATTTTATATATCAGAGCCTCGGACCCTATTGAGACGATAACAGAACAACTCAAAGAAATTGCCCCAGGAGTTAGCGGTATTTATTCTGAAGTACAAGAATCTGACTTTAACAAAATTCAACGGTTACTCATGAACTTGCAGTCAGGAAATAGAAAGGTTAAATTGATTAAACTAACACGGAGAGTTAGAGACTTAAGGACGGAGGAGGAAGTTAGGAAACAGGTCTCCATATACCATATCAGGGAAAGTCAACACTCAGGAATCATAGAGACCTACAATACGTTAAAACAACAGATTTACTACCCTAAACTTACAAGGATAATTACACAAATTATAAACAATTGCGACGTATGTCAAAAGGCTAAATACGAGAGGAAACCTATTCAAGGGAAATTCAAAGTAACAGAAACACCTAGTAAACCTAACGAAATAGTTCACATAGATATCTACCATTTTCATAAACACATTTTTTTGACAATGATTGACAAGCTGACAAAGAAAGGGTATGTATACAGACTTGAAAGTAAAAATCACATTCACAAAACAGACGCTATCACAGAACATTTAACTAGAGAAGGTCCACCCTATAAAATAATTACGGATAACGAGTTTAATACAACATACATCAGAGAATTTCTTAGGGAACGAAATATCGAAGTGCATTTCACTAAACCGAACTCACATACAGGCAATGCAGACGTTGAACGCTTACATAGTACTATAGCTGAGATACTACTTAGCATGAACCAGGCAGAATCAGTAAATACCAAAATGTTTAGAGCTTTTCAAATCTATAACAAAAGGTATCATACTACGATAGGTATGTCACCAGAACAGGCTCAACATACAAATATAGAAGCATTAGTAACCAAGCTAAAAATGAAAAAAACCAAGGTTATAAACAAAAGGAACCAAGATAGGGAAGATTATATAGAAAGAAGATCATTTGGTTATATAAAGAATTATAAACATGTGAGACACAAAAATGAACCCAATTTTCGATTTAAAAACCTAGATAGAGTACATACATCAAATATTAAACGACCAAGACAATTTGTAGGTACTCACACTGATGCTGCTACTCCTGATGACACCAATGAACCTAGTACAAGCAGCACTTGTAATAACACCAATCGAAAGTGACAACGGATTCACAACGATAAGCATGGGTGAAGGAGAAATCATCAACCAAACCCAAACCATCATCCACATAGTAAAAATAAAAATGTTGATAGACACCTTACAGGAAATAAAAAAATTTGAAATTGTAGGACAAGACTCAGAAATAAGAAAGGAATGTAATACAATTTTTACAAAAATACATAGTATCATGCCTCATAAGACAAGATCAAAAAGAGGTCTCGTAAATATAGTAGGAACGGCTCAGAAATGGTTGTTCGGTACTATGGACAACTCAGATAGGGAAGAAATAGAAGAACACATAAAAGCTACTGACACTAACAATCAGAATGCAATTCAGGAACTAAACAAGCAAATCAAAATTAATACTCAATTAAACGGAAACATAAAAAACATAAGAGACTTAGTTTTGAGAGATAGGGAAGAAATAGAACGCTATCAGAATGAAAACCAACAGTTACAAAATACGATACTTAAACGCCTACAACGAACCGAAATACTAACTAGATTACAGATGTTAGAAAGAGTAATTGATAATTTGTTAGACACGATAGCTGCAGCGAAAATGGGAATAACCCACCCTAGCTTACTCACTAAGGACGAACTAATCATGACAGATATGAATTGGAGCAAATTAAGAAATATTAAGTCAGGGGTAATGAAATATACAGATGATGCCATTATTATAGCTTTGAAAATACCAGAAGAGATTATAACACGTCCAATTAAAATAATCGTACCAATACCAAATCGAGAAAAACAAGAAGTTGACTTAGAACCCTTTGTTGTAATTGTAAACGAAGGAAAAGAGTATAAATATAACGAGGAGAAAATTAATGTTAACGAATTAAAAGAGAGAAATGATTGTATTAGTAAGCAAAATTGTTTAATGAGGATCAATAATAATTTTGAAATTATTAATCTGAACGAAAGAACTTATATTATTAAAAACGCTAAAAATGTAACCGTACAAAATAATTGTGACTCTAGAAATTTAACTTTTGCTGGAAATCTTATTGTTAATATTCAGAATTGTAATATTAAAATCAATGACGCTATAATTAAGAACAAAGAAACTAATTATACATTTCAATTCTATTATGAAGAAATAATGAAAGAAAATGCCACCATCAATACGGTGTTTACAAAATTTAAGGAACTACAAGAAACAAGAAATTGAAAATAGACATAACCTAGAATTAGTTCAATACCACAAAGTAAAAACCTATTTAATCTCTGGTACATCCATGTTAATAATTATTATTGGTATAAGTATCATTGGAATCGTAATGTACAAGAATGTCAGAAGTACCGGTAAAATTAAAATTAAAATTGATAGCTTAACAGAAGAGCAAGGAAAAAAACAAACGAAACCCTCAAATCAAAATTTCCAGGAGAAAACTTTCTCTAAGGAAGGAGGAGTTAAGTATTGGTCGTAATTCTTAAAAATAAAAATATACAATGTGTCACCATACTTGCTTGTGTTTGCATTCTTCAATTGCACACCATAAATTCTTATCGTCATCACTTTTATGTGACCCATAAAAGTAACGATGACCGAAAGAGTAAACAAGGAAAGTGAACCAATGCATTCGGTTAACCTATTGAGAAATAGGGAGAATAAAACCAATGCATTCGGCTGACCTCTTGAAGAATGTAAGCCCAATCAAGTCAATTGGGGGACCGTGTTGAAATATTAAAAATAACAAAACCTTCTTCGGGCATTCGATTCGATCTGAGTGGTAGTTCATAGTAAACTCTCATCCGGATAGTACGGTGCAGCCCTGCTTAAGACAGCGGCCGTATTATTAATAGTAAATAAAGAACTAAAACCGTAATTATAATAGAATATATATAATAAAGAGAATATATTAAAAAAAAATTACGAAGTTCAGTTATTTATTTGGCGCAGTCGGTAGGATCAGGTACAACTATCCTGATCCACATTGAGAAAGTTCAATTCGCATTTCCTTAACCGCAATTTTCGACGAACGAAAAAAAAAAAAAAAAAAAAAACACGGGAAAAGATTGTGTATAGTGAAACCCTTCTAAAACCGTAGTGGAAGTTGTTGGCATATAGTAATAGTGAAACGGGAAATATGGCAGAAAATCCAAACGTCATCCCTGAGGTATCCAACCGGGATATCCTAAATAGTATAATGGCTATAGTGGCGAGAATACCACAGCCGAGTCATGGGAGCAACGTGTTACGGGAAATTCAATACTTACCCGAATTCGATGGGGATAGCGAATCCCTAATGCACTTCATCGTAATGATAGAGAACCACCTTCGGAATACTATTGGAGATTACCAAGCCACCTGGAACATCATACAACAAGTGAAAATCAAAGGTCGAGCTATGGACCTACTGATCATCAATGGAGTCACTTCGTGGGAACAGGCGAAGGAGTTATTTAAACAACACTATCGACCGGTCATCAGCAGCAGCGATCTTACGAAGGAAATCAGCAATATGAAAGTGAGTTCAATATATGATTTGACCAATAAATTAGAATACCTTTTAAGCAAAGTAAATACATATGTAGTATTCTGTGACAATCAGGAACAAGAAAAACTATTGTACTATAATATTATAATAAACAAAATACGAGAATTAACAATAGGGAATTTAGCCAGAGAAATTAGGAATCTGTATGATTTACATGAAATAAAGAGTATTTTATTCTCCTACATAGGATACGATAATGGAAATTTAAGGAATAGTGAAATAGTTAGAACCACGGCAAATTACAATAACCAAAACAAAAATCATAGGTTTAGTCTCCCCGACAAGGAACGACGACCCAGTTACAATAATGGTCACAATAATAATTTTGGTGGACAAAATCATTCGGGAAGGTTTAGACAAAATGAGTATCGTTACCAAAATCACACTACTTCACAGAGACCTTTCCAGAACCACTCCATACAGAATAGACAGAATAGACTAGAACCAATGGATACCAATAATATCCAAACAAGTCAGGAACCGATCCGTCAGGACATTAACTCAGTAGAACCGCCGGTTTTTCTGAACTGAGCCTCGGACAATTAATGACAGTCGCCACTGAAATTCAGAACCAACGACACTATATTTTAGTAGACACTGGCAGTGCTATGACTATCATAAATACTAGTAAACTCGACATGACACCGTATAAAATTCTAGACACCCGACAGCTAGAGATAAAGACCATTAATAGTAGCGTAATCAGGAATACTGCAATAATTCAGTTTCCAATACCAAAAGAATTCGGTTACAGCGATAATACTTTTATTAAAGCTTACGCTCAGGCTTTAGAAAATAAAAACTATACGATACTCCTAGGAATGGATGTCCTTAAAAATATCATTGAAACCATTGATTTTGAGAAAGGAACTATAACTTTAAAAAATCAGACCATTCTAAAGATAGAACGAGGACACGAGTTGGCATGCAACTACCTAGAGGAAGGCAATCCTGACTTCGGCAGCCTTAATCGCGAAGAAACGACAGCATTGACCTCACTGCTAGACGAATTTAGAAACATCCAATATAAGGAAGGCGACATGTTAACTCATACCTCGGAAATAAAACATGAAATTCACCTTAAAGAAGACAAACCACTACATGCAAAAAGTTACCGATTACCAAAGAAACACGAAGAAGAAGTAGCTAAGCAAATCAAAGAGATGGAAAAACAAGGTATCATAAGAAGAAGCATGAGTAGACATGCTTCTCCGATCGTTGTAGTTGCTAAAAAGCCAGACAAAGATGGTCAAGTACAGTACCGCATTTGTGTTGACTATAGGGCTTTAAATGAAATTACTGAAGATGACAGATTTCCTCTGCCAAATATAGAAAACCTCTTCGATAAGTTAGGAAAAGCGGTCTATTTCTCGACGCTTGACTTAGCAAAAGGTTACCATCAAATTTTGATGCACCCAGCTGACATAGCGAAAACTGCGTTTATTACTCCACAAGGATTATACGAGTATGTCCGTATGCCTTTTGGACTTAAAAATGCACCAGCCACTTTTCAGCGACTAATGAACCACATACTAAGAGAATATATAAACAAAATTTGTGTCGTTTATTTAGATGACATTTTGATATTCTCCACGTCCCTAAAAGAACATATGAAAAACCTCAGAGACATCCTTCGAGTTTTGCAGAAACATAATTTAAAACTACAAATTAGCAAATGTTCATTCCTCAAGAAGGAAACCGAATTCCTAGGTCACATATTAACACCAAAGGGAATAATGCCTAATGGTAATAAGATCAGTATAATCAGAAACCTCCCACTACCCCACACAGAAAAACAACTTAGAAGTTTTTTAGGAGCCTCTGGCTACTACAGGAAATTCATTCAGGATTATGCAAAAATTGCATATCCAATGACTAGGTATCTCAAAAAGGACACCAAAATAAATATTAGTGATCCTGAATACGTGAATGCGTTTGAAACACTCCGAAACAAATTGATAACACAACCAATCCTAAAATTTCCAGAATTCGAAAAACCATTTCATTTATACACCGATGCCAGTAACTTTGCCATCGGATCTGTCCTAACACAGGACAAACAACCGGTTTGCTATATCTCTAGGACTCTGAACGAGCATGAAAGAAATTATTCCGTAACCGATAAAGAATTTCTAGCCATTGTCTGGAGTGTATCCAAACTAAGACCCTATCTGTGGGGAAATAAATTCAAGATCACAACTGATCATCTCCCCATAAAATATTTGAATAAAAAATATAATGGTGCAGAGTTCTCACAACGCAACCAACGATGGTTACTTAAATTACAAGAATTTGATTACGATATTGAATATCTCAAAGGTCAAGAAAATCGAGTGGCCGACTTTTTAAGTAGAATTGAGAAAGAAAACAATGAAGTGAATCAAATTTCTGATAGCAGAACGGGTCAATCGACAGCGGAAGGACAATCTGATCACATACCTATTAAAGAAGGTATTGTCAATATATATAAACAACAAATTATTGTGAGTTATGACAAAGAACCAAAAGTGGAAACACTAAATGGTAAAAGAATTTTATATATCAGAGCCTCGGACCCTATTGAGACGATAACAGAACAACTCAAAGAAATTGCCCCAGGAGTTAGCGGTATTTATTCTGAAGTACAAGAATCTGACTTTAACAAAATTCAACGGTTACTCATGAACTTGCAGTCAGGAAATAGAAAGGTTAAATTGATTAAACTAACACGGAGAGTTAGAGACTTAAGGACGGAGGAGGAAGTTAGGAAACAGGTCTCCATATACCATATCAGGGAAAGTCAACACTCAGGAATCATAGAGACCTACAATACGTTAAAACAACAGATTTACTACCCTAAACTTACAAGGATAATTACACAAATTATAAACAATTGCGACGTATGTCAAAAGGCTAAATACGAGAGGAAACCTATTCAAGGGAAATTCAAAGTAACAGAAACACCTAGTAAACCTAACGAAATAGTTCACATAGATATCTACCATTTTCATAAACACATTTTTTTGACAATGATTGACAAGCTGACAAAGAAAGGGTATGTATACAGACTTGAAAGTAAAAATCACATTCACAAAACAGACGCTATCACAGAACATTTAACTAGAGAAGGTCCACCCTATAAAATAATTACGGATAACGAGTTTAATACAACATACATCAGAGAATTTCTTAGGGAACGAAATATCGAAGTGCATTTCACTAAACCGAACTCACATACAGGCAATGCAGACGTTGAACGCTTACATAGTACTATAGCTGAGATACTACTTAGCATGAACCAGGCAGAATCAGTAAATACCAAAATGTTTAGAGCTTTTCAAATCTATAACAAAAGGTATCATACTACGATAGGTATGTCACCAGAACAGGCTCAACATACAAATATAGAAGCATTAGTAACCAAGCTAAAAATGAAAAAAACCAAGGTTATAAACAAAAGGAACCAAGATAGGGAAGATTATATAGAAAGAAGATCATTTGGTTATATAAAGAATTATAAACATGTGAGACACAAAAATGAACCCAATTTTCGATTTAAAAACCTAGATAGAGTACATACATCAAATATTAAACGACCAAGACAATTTGTAGGTACTCACACTGATGCTGCTACTCCTGATGACACCAATGAACCTAGTACAAGCAGCACTTGTAATAACACCAATCGAAAGTGACAACGGATTCACAACGATAAGCATGGGTGAAGGAGAAATCATCAACCAAACCCAAACCATCATCCACATAGTAAAAATAAAAATGTTGATAGACACCTTACAGGAAATAAAAAAATTTGAAATTGTAGGACAAGACTCAGAAATAAGAAAGGAATGTAATACAATTTTTACAAAAATACATAGTATCATGCCTCATAAGACAAGATCAAAAAGAGGTCTCGTAAATATAGTAGGAACGGCTCAGAAATGGTTGTTCGGTACTATGGACAACTCAGATAGGGAAGAAATAGAAGAACACATAAAAGCTACTGACACTAACAATCAGAATGCAATTCAGGAACTAAACAAGCAAATCAAAATTAATACTCAATTAAACGGAAACATAAAAAACATAAGAGACTTAGTTTTGAGAGATAGGGAAGAAATAGAACGCTATCAGAATGAAAACCAACAGTTACAAAATACGATACTTAAACGCCTACAACGAACCGAAATACTAACTAGATTACAGATGTTAGAAAGAGTAATTGATAATTTGTTAGACACGATAGCTGCAGCGAAAATGGGAATAACCCACCCTAGCTTACTCACTAAGGACGAACTAATCATGACAGATATGAATTGGAGCAAATTAAGAAATATTAAGTCAGGGGTAATGAAATATACAGATGATGCCATTATTATAGCTTTGAAAATACCAGAAGAGATTATAACACGTCCAATTAAAATAATCGTACCAATACCAAATCGAGAAAAACAAGAAGTTGACTTAGAACCCTTTGTTGTAATTGTAAACGAAGGAAAAGAGTATAAATATAACGAGGAGAAAATTAATGTTAACGAATTAAAAGAGAGAAATGATTGTATTAGTAAGCAAAATTGTTTAATGAGGATCAATAATAATTTTGAAATTATTAATCTGAACGAAAGAACTTATATTATTAAAAACGCTAAAAATGTAACCGTACAAAATAATTGTGACTCTAGAAATTTAACTTTTGCTGGAAATCTTATTGTTAATATTCAGAATTGTAATATTAAAATCAATGACGCTATAATTAAGAACAAAGAAACTAATTATACATTTCAATTCTATTATGAAGAAATAATGAAAGAAAATGCCACCATCAATACGGTGTTTACAAAATTTAAGGAACTACAAGAAATTGAAAATAGACATAACCTAGAATTAGTTCAATACCACAAAGTAAAAACCTATTTAATCTCTGGTACATCCATGTTAATAATTATTATTGGTATAAGTATCATTGGAATCGTAATGTACAAGAATGTCAGAAGTACCGGTAAAATTAAAATTAAAATTGATAGCTTAACAGAAGAGCAAGGAAAAAAACAAACGAAACCCTCAAATCAAAATTTCCAGGAGAAAACTTTCTCTAAGGAAGGAGGAGTTAAGTATTGGTCGTAATTCTTAAAAATAAAAATATACAATGTGTCACCATACTTGCTTGTGTTTGCATTCTTCAATTGCACACCATAAATTCTTATCGTCATCACTTTTATGTGACCCATAAAAGTAACGATGACCGAAAGAGTAAACAAGGAAAGTGAACCAATGCATTCGGTTAACCTATTGAGAAATAGGGAGAATAAAACCAATGCATTCGGCTGACCTCTTGAAGAATGTAAGCCCAATCAAGTCAATTGGGGGACCGTGTTGAAATATTAAAAATAACAAAACCTTCTTCGGGCATTCGATTCGATCTGAGTGGTAGTTCATAGTAAACTCTCATCCGGATAGTACGGTGCAGCCCTGCTTAAGACAGCGGCCGTATTATTAATAGTAAATAAAGAACTAAAACCGTAATTATAATAGAATATATATAATAAAGAGAATATATTAAAAAAAAAATTACGAAGTTCAGTTATTTATTTCGCGCGCATTCTGGACAAGTGGGTCAGCTGTCGTGACCGAATATGTGGAGGTATTTTCGGTAACCCCCATGGCCCGAAAGGAACTGCGTGAGGTGGTAGTTGCAATTCCCAAGAGCTCTCGTTGTCCAGGCTTCTATTCTGGGTATCAATTTATGGGTCCATCTGCCTTTGGTTGTGGTGTCCCACCTGGTTTGCCACAGTGCCATTGATGTTACCCTTTCTTCATTTTTTAGACCTCTTGCGCTAGTCTCCGAGTGATTTGCAGATCTCCGTAGGTAGATCCTTGGCATTTCGCTGGCGAGAATGTCGATCGGGACCATACCCGCAATGACGCAGGCTGCTTCGTACGAAATTGTTCGGAAACCGCTGATTGCTCTTATCACGCAGAGGCTGTATGATGTCAGTGCAGCGTAAAGAAGGATTGACCTTACCACTTCGGAAAGCAGGATCCTTCTCTCGTATCCAGGTCCTCCGATGTTGGGCAGCATTCCTGAGAGCGCTGCCTGCATCCTTGCTGCAGTACTCGACATGAGTTTTAAAGTTAAACCGGTTGTCGAGCATTACCCCTATATATTTCAGAGCCATCTTCGATCGAATTATCTGGAAACCAACCCGGAAGCTAGCGTATTCCACCATCTTTCAACTGGTTATTAAGACAGCCTCAGTCTTGTGGTCAGCTAATTCTAGGTCGGCGGATCCTGCTTCCACCTCGTGGATGTTTTTGGCTACTGTCGCGACCGCGATGTCGTCGGCTAAACCGATCACCTTGACTCTGTGTAGTTGCGTGAGTGGAACGCCTGCCGAGACTTCGTGGTATTTCATTCCAACATCAGTCTGGTATCTAAATTTCCTGTTGGTGAAGTAGCTGACCATAATCTTCCTCAAGTTCTGCGGTGTGCTCATCCTATTCAAGGCTCTCATGATGCAGGACCAGTTCGCTGAGTTATTATATTTATATATTTGTATATATATATATTTGATGTCCAGCGCAACTACGGCACAGTATTTTTTTGTACCGCCCCTCCATCTTGAACCCGTTATCGCTTCGCTTTCTGTGTCTACCACCTCCTTGATGGCGTCGATGGTGGAGCGCCATATCGGAAAACCGAACTGATGGTCGAACAAGGCTCCTCGCTCCTCCGCCACGCCGATTAGCCTGCCGTATATGATGCTCTCCAGGATCTTTCCCGTGTGGCAAGCAGGCAGATTGGCCGATACCCTGACGGTTCTCCTGGGGGCTTATTGCCTTTGGGTATCAGTACCAGGTTTTGGAGTTCCCAGCAATTAGGAAAGTTTCTTCGAGGCACCTTTGCATCGTCGCTGTGATGATGCCGTCAGGGCCAGGTTTTTGTCGGCAATTTTCATGCACGCAATCTGCAGCTCTTCAGCCGTGACTGGTGGGATTTGACCCGAGCTAGCTCCTTGTGTAAGGACGAACATTATAGGAGGTTTCCTGGGGAACAGGTGTTCCACTATTGTTCTGAGCATCAGTGGGCAGGTTAGTTGGGCCGCCCTACTGCCTTTCACTTTTTTCAATACCACTTTATATGCTCCTCCCCAGGGGTCTAGGTCTGCTTCCTTGCAAAGATTCTTGAAGTAGTTTGCTTTGCTTTCCTTGATTGCCTTTTCCAGGTTGCGCCTTGCCAACCTGAAGGCGACCAATCGTTCCTGGAACTTCGGTCTACCTCTGGAACGCTGGAATCTACGATGGACTTTAAGGCAGGTTGTCCTGAGATTCCTTATGCTGTCTTTCCACCAGTAGCATTGTTCTCCCCTTCCGCTAGTGGACCTCCTAGGCATCGCTGCGTCGCATGCTGTTGATAATGCTTGGATCAGATTACTCGACATGCTTTCCGCTGATGTGGTGTTGGCGGGGAAGTCAGAGCTTAACGTTTCTCCAAACATTTCTTCATCGAAAGTGGTGTCCTTCCACTTGGGCCCCGTTCGTTTTGGTCGCTGTCTGGGCATTACACTATCAATCTTGAATAAAACCGCCTGGTGGTCACTGTGCGTGTATTTCTCGCTTACTCGCCAATTTGTTTTTGGCAGTAGAGAGTTGCTTGCGACCGTTATGTCAACTATGGAGCTCCTGCCTGCTTTGCCGAAGGTTTGTGTTGAACCTTTGTTTACAAGGCCAATCTCCAACGATGCGAATGCTTCAAGGAGAGCAACCCCCCTTTAATTTGTGCATCTACTGCCCCATTCCGTAGCCCACGCGTTGAAGTCTCCGGCAATGATGACCCGATGCTTTTCTCGTGCGTCCGCTACTATATCATCTAAGAGACACAGGTATTCTCTGTGTGGTAGACTAGGGGGGGCATAGCAGCTGTAAAAGTGGATACCATTTATCCGGGCACACGCAACATAGTCTGTTACTGTGCTAATGTTTTGGGAGGTGTGGTTTCCATAGATCCAAGTTGCTGCTTTCTTGGATGTGTCATCTGTCCAGCTACCGCCATCTAGGGATTTATACGGCTCGCTGATGATGGCAACATCCGCTTTTTCTTCTCTTGACATTTGTGCCAGAAGGTCTTGTGCTGCCGCACAGTGATTAAGGTTAATTTGTGTAACCTTCATCATGTCTTATTGGTGAGGGCCCTCCTGAAAACCGGACACTTTACACTGCCAGCTACATGCCCTGCGTTGACGGGGTTGATGCTCTTGCTCCAGAAACACTTCAGCTCGTGAGAGCAGTTCATAGCTATGTGGCTCTCTGTGCCACATCTTCTGCACATTTTGGAGCGTTTCTGCTCACTCTTCCACTGACGTGCTCTGTGTCCAAATCCTAGGCATCTAAAGCATTTGGTTAGCGCTGTGCGTTCCCGGATACGGCAGTTGATCCAGCCTATCCTTATTTTTCCCTCCTTCAGCAGTGTGTTTGCATTTTCTGCGGGTAATCCAATCATTGCGACTTGGGTGCCGCCATAGGCTTTGCGCAGACTTACTATGTCTGTTTCCTTCAGCTCGGTCAGTTGAGTCTGGGATGCTATTGCCTCGCAGATATCCGCTTTGGTGGTTACCTCGTCTATATCCTTAATTTCGACATTAACGCAGTGGGTCAGTGTTCTGAACTCTACCTCTTTTCCCAGGGATTCTCCAATTATTCCCTTAAAATGGTCGGCCTTTCCTCCCGCTCCTTTTAGCTGGAAGAGCAGGTCTCTTTTTTGTGTGCGGTGATTCGCCGAGGTTTCCAAGCTTGGGATCGTTCTTGACTTTCCGCAGTATATCCGCGTAGGACAAGTCGCCCTTCGCTGCTACAACTATTGCGTCAGGTCTTGTTTTTCCCTTGGTTCTCCTCGGAATATCATTTTTCCTTTGCGATTCCTTCGCCGAGTTCTGCTTTCTGCTGCTAGCCGCGGGCTTCCGCGTTCTCTCTTACTTCGGCCTTGCGGGAGGTGTGATCTTTGTGGGTGATATTTTTTCCCGTCGCTTCTGGCTGATTTTGCCTCCGTTTTGAGCTCGGGCATTTCCCGTTCTGCTCCGGGCCTCGCTTGGTTTTTTCCGCAACTTCGGGTTTCATCCACGAGGATGTTTGGGAAGCGTTGTTCTTCCGTATCACTTCTTTGGCCTTATCGTCGTGTGACTCGATAGCTGCCAGTTCATAGAGCGCCTTGATGCTCTCGATGGCGTCTCGCATTGGCTGGTGGATTGAGCGTCTCTTTCCGTCTTCCAGCATTTCAACCAACGCTTTGATCTGTTCCCCCAGTTTGTGGAAGATAGATGGGTTGCTAGTTGCTTCAGGTATGGGCTTTGCTCGTAGTTGTTGGGCCGCGCTATCCTCTCTTGCTTGCTCGGGGTGCTGATATTTGCCCTACTGGTGATCTCTGCACCTTCGCGCTCCTTTGAAAAGCCACAATAATCGTCTCTTCACTTCCTCCGTTTCTGTTTCATCGTACATGTGAAGGAATGTGTGTTGCATGTGTTGCATGGAATGTGGTTGCAAATCAAGGGAGAGCAGTTCTTCAAGGTTGCCATGGGTTGGCCCTAGGAAAGAGTGGGCAATTCGGATTTATAATTCATCGCAAGAGTAGGCTCCGTGATGAGGAAAAAAAGGAAAAAAAGAAGACATTTTGGAGCAAAAAAGGGTGAACAAATAGACGGAGACGATAATTAACAAACAAGGCAAGGAAGAGTACGAGGACTTGAGAGAAGGAAGGAGGACAACGGGAATCGGCAGCAAACGGATAAGTACCCCGTTGGGGGATTTGGTTTTTCCTTTTTTATACATACCTAAATATATGTGTTTACCAGGATATGCCTGGGTAGATACATAGCGTAGAGTTGCTTTTGTGAAATTTCTTTTGAGGTGTAGGGAGACTCCAGCGGGAGCCTCTGCCTAGTGAAAAGAGAAAAGTGCGTTGCGCCCAGAAAGGGGCCGAAAATAATCGCGAAAGCTCCCGTTCCGTCGTGTTGTGTGCTTTGGTGGAGAAAGTTCACTAACGGTTTGAGGAACACAGGCCGTGCGGTTATTGTGTGTCCCGTACATTTTCGGTGCAAGAGGCGCACCTCGCGTTTGATTTGGTGGGGTATTCGGGGTCGCCAGGTACCCGCGAGAATTTTGTTCTGTCGGTGTTTTGTGTTGTGTGGCAGTTGGCCACCGAGCCCAAGCTATCGGCTGGGTAAGGTCAATTCTGCGGAATTGACGTGCAGTTGGAGGTTCAAAAGGACCAACACCTTTATCGACTTTGGGGACCAATTGACCCACAATATATATATATATATATATATACATATATATAGGTATATATATATATTACTTTTTTTTGGATCAGACTGCAGGAACCCACCCCAGCTGATCTAGTCGGGGAGGGAGGTCTATTGGGACCACCCAACGTGGGGCAAGTTTCTTGGAAAAGTTTCGTGAAGGGACACCGCTAAAAACTTATAAAAACTTTTTGGGTTTTGGGGATTGTTTTTTTTTTTTTTACATTTTATTCTTTTGGTGATCGGTTTTTTATTTCTTTTTATTTTTAATATACATCAATCAATTTTTTATATATATTTATATTTCATTTACTTTTTTACATTTTACCTTTAATACAAATAATACATTCCATATTTTTCTACCATTCTATATATTTACATTTTTTTTATATTTTATATTCGAATTCCTGTATTCTATATTGTAACTCCCATTTCTTTTGATTATTCATTCTTTCGCTGTATCCCTTTGATTTTTGGAATTCGTGGACATATTTTTTTCCCCACATCCACAATATTCGTGTTGCGTTTTACGTTCGGTTGACGATTGGGTTAAATCTCTAGTTAAGAGGAAGAAGGTTTGGTCATTTTTTTGTGAAGAGGTTGTTCCCGTTATATATACGGTCAAGAAAAAAAAATAAAGTTTCGATTTCGGGCAAATTTGTTTCCTTCATATCTTCGTCTATTGTCTTCGACCATACTTTATTCGGGAAGTTTCTTTTGTAGTGCGAGTAGTTAGATATTCGTTGGGTTTTGCGCTAACTTTTTTGACTCGGTGGACCTAATTAATTTAGATACCTTTCGGGTTAAGGGGGGAAGTTTGGCCTTGTCGTTCGTCGATTTATCTTTTTTCTTTTCTTGTGGTGTAGTAGGTTGGGAAATATATCAAGTCATAGATAGATAAGATTGTTTTGTTGGCCGAGCTATCACGGTTTGAAGGGCGATGCAGATTAACAGACTCTCACAAGAAGAGCTGACCTATGAGGTTGTGTGTCGAGGTTTAACGCCTGGCACAGTGGAGGTGATGCGGAAGTCGCTGCGGGCAGCTAGGTTGTTAGAAAGGCGCGGGTCACGGGATATGTTGAAGAATGGGGTGATCGAGAAATCGAACAGTCCGTTGGCTTCGCCGATCGTAATGATCAGGCAGAAGGACGGCTCGTTCAGATTTTGCATCGATTACCGGAAACTAAGTAGAGTTACGGCCGAACTCTTGTGTAGTTGCCTTGACTCTGTGTAGTTGCGTGAGTGGAACGCCTGCCGAGACTTCGTGGTATTTCATTCCAACATCAGTCTGGTATCTAAATTTCCTGTTGGTGAAGTAGCTGACCATAATCTTCCTCAAGTTCTGCGGTGTGCTCATCCTATTCAAGGCTCTCATGATGCAGGACCAGTTCGCTGAGTTATTATATTTATATATTTGTATATATATATATTTGATGTCCAGCGCAACTACGGCACAGTATTTTTTTGTACCGCCCCTCCATCTTGAACCCGTTATCGCTTCGCTTTCTGTGTCTACCACCTCCTTGATGGCGTCGATGGTGGAGCGCCATATCGGAAAACCGAACTGATGGTCGAACAAGGCTCCTCGCTCCTCCGCCACGCCGATTAGCCTGCCGTATATGATGCTCTCCAGGATCTTTCCCGTGTGGCAAGCAGGCAGATTGGCCGATACCCTGACGGTTCTCCTGGGGGCTTATTGCCTTTGGGTATCAGTACCAGGTTTTGGAGTTCCCAGCAATTAGGAAAGTTTCTTCGAGGCACCTTTGCATCGTCGCTGTGATGATGCCGTCAGGGCCAGGTTTTTGTCGGCAATTTTCATGCACGCAATCTGCAGCTCTTCAGCCGTGACTGGTGGGATTTGACCCGAGCTAGCTCCTTGTGTAAGGACGAACATTATAGGAGGTTTCCTGGGGAACAGGTGTTCCACTATTGTTCTGAGCATCAGTGGGCAGGTTAGTTGGGCCGCCCTACTGCCTTTCACTTTTTTCAATACCACTTTATATGCTCCTCCCCAGGGGTCTAGGTCTGCTTCCTTGCAAAGATTCTTGAAGTAGTTTGCTTTGCTTTCCTTGATTGCCTTTTCCAGGTTGCGCCTTGCCAACCTGAAGGCGACCAATCGTTCCTGGAACTTCGGTCTACCTCTGGAACGCTGGAATCTACGATGGACTTTAAGGCAGGTTGTCCTGAGATTCCTTATGCTGTCTTTCCACCAGTAGCATTGTTCTCCCCTTCCGCTAGTGGACCTCCTAGGCATCGCTGCGTCGCATGCTGTTGATAATGCTTGGATCAGATTACTCGACATGCTTTCCGCTGATGTGGTGTTGGCGGGGAAGTCAGAGCTTAACGTTTCTCCAAACATTTCTTCATCGAAAGTGGTGTCCTTCCACTTGGGCCCCGTTCGTTTTGGTCGCTGTCTGGGCATTACACTATCAATCTTGAATAAAACCGCCTGGTGGTCACTGTGCGTGTATTTCTCGCTTACTCGCCAATTTGTTTTTGGCAGTAGAGAGTTGCTTGCGACCGTTATGTCAACTATGGAGCTCCTGCCTGCTTTGCCGAAGGTTTGTGTTGAACCTTTGTTTACAAGGCCAATCTCCAACGATGCGAATGCTTCAAGGAGAGCAACCCCCCTTTAATTTGTGCATCTACTGCCCCATTCCGTAGCCCACGCGTTGAAGTCTCCGGCAATGATGACCCGATGCTTTTCTCGTGCGTCCGCTACTATATCATCTAAGAGACACAGGTATTCTCTGTGTGGTAGACTAGGGGGGGCATAGCAGCTGTAAAAGTGGATACCATTTATCCGGGCACACGCAACATAGTCTGTTACTGTGCTAATGTTTTGGGAGGTGTGGTTTCCATAGATCCAAGTTGCTGCTTTCTTGGATGTGTCATCTGTCCAGCTACCGCCATCTAGGGATTTATACGGCTCGCTGATGATGGCAACATCCGCTTTTTCTTCTCTTGACATTTGTGCCAGAAGGTCTTGTGCTGCCGCACAGTGATTAAGGTTAATTTGTGTAACCTTCATCATGTCTTATTGGTGAGGGCCCTCCTGAAAACCGGACACTTTACACTGCCAGCTACATGCCCTGCGTTGACGGGGTTGATGCTCTTGCTCCAGAAACACTTCAGCTCGTGAGAGCAGTTCATAGCTATGTGGCTCTCTGTGCCACATCTTCTGCACATTTTGGAGCGTTTCTGCTCACTCTTCCACTGACGTGCTCTGTGTCCAAATCCTAGGCATCTAAAGCATTTGGTTAGCGCTGTGCGTTCCCGGATACGGCAGTTGATCCAGCCTATCCTTATTTTTCCCTCCTTCAGCAGTGTGTTTGCATTTTCTGCGGGTAATCCAATCATTGCGACTTGGGTGCCGCCATAGGCTTTGCGCAGACTTACTATGTCTGTTTCCTTCAGCTCGGTCAGTTGAGTCTGGGATGCTATTGCCTCGCAGATATCCGCTTTGGTGGTTACCTCGTCTATATCCTTAATTTCGACATTAACGCAGTGGGTCAGTGTTCTGAACTCTACCTCTTTTCCCAGGGATTCTCCAATTATTCCCTTAAAATGGTCGGCCTTTCCTCCCGCTCCTTTTAGCTGGAAGAGCAGGTCTCTTTTTTGTGTGCGGTGATTCGCCGAGGTTTCCAAGCTTGGGATCGTTCTTGACTTTCCGCAGTATATCCGCGTAGGACAAGTCGCCCTTCGCTGCTACAACTATTGCGTCAGGTCTTGTTTTTCCCTTGGTTCTCCTCGGAATATCATTTTTCCTTTGCGATTCCTTCGCCGAGTTCTGCTTTCTGCTGCTAGCCGCGGGCTTCCGCGTTCTCTCTTACTTCGGCCTTGCGGGAGGTGTGATCTTTGTGGGTGATATTTTTTCCCGTCGCTTCTGGCTGATTTTGCCTCCGTTTTGAGCTCGGGCATTTCCCGTTCTGCTCCGGGCCTCGCTTGGTTTTTTCCGCAACTTCGGGTTTCATCCACGA
This sequence comes from Eristalis intricaria, assembly GCA_964034865.1. Lineage (NCBI taxonomy): Eukaryota > Metazoa > Arthropoda > Insecta > Diptera > Syrphidae > Eristalis > Eristalis intricaria. The sequence continues at coordinate 48,881,418 of OZ035873.1, read as the reverse complement.
GGATGTTTGGGAAGCGTTGTTCTTCCGTATCACTTCTTTGGCCTTATCGTCGTGTGACTCGATAGCTGCCAGTTCATAGAGCGCCTTGATGCTCTCGATGGCGTCTCGCATTGGCTGGTGGATTGAGCGTCTCTTTCCGTCTTCCAGCATTTCAACCAACGCTTTGATCTGTTCCCCCAGTTTGTGGAAGATAGATGGGTTGCTAGTTGCTTCAGGTATGGGCTTTGCTCGTAGTTGTTGGGCCGCGCTATCCTCTCTTGCTTGCTCGGGGTGCTGATATTTGCCCTACTGGTGATCTCTGCACCTTCGCGCTCCTTTGAAAAGCCACAATAATCGTCTCTTCACTTCCTCCGTTTCTGTTTCATCGTACATGTGAAGGAATGTGTGTTGCATGTGTTGCATGGAATGTGGTTGCAAATCAAGGGAGAGCAGTTCTTCAAGGTTGCCATGGGTTGGCCCTAGGAAAGAGTGGGCAATTCGGATTTATAATTCATCGCAAGAGTAGGCTCCGTGATGAGGAAAAAAAGGAAAAAAAGAAGACATTTTGGAGCAAAAAAGGGTGAACAAATAGACGGAGACGATAATTAACAAACAAGGCAAGGAAGAGTACGAGGACTTGAGAGAAGGAAGGAGGACAACGGGAATCGGCAGCAAACGGATAAGTACCCCGTTGGGGGATTTGGTTTTTCCTTTTTTATACATACCTAAATATATGTGTTTACCAGGATATGCCTGGGTAGATACATAGCGTAGAGTTGCTTTTGTGAAATTTCTTTTGAGGTGTAGGGAGACTCCAGCGGGAGCCTCTGCCTAGTGAAAAGAGAAAAGTGCGTTGCGCCCAGAAAGGGGCCGAAAATAATCGCGAAAGCTCCCGTTCCGTCGTGTTGTGTGCTTTGGTGGAGAAAGTTCACTAACGGTTTGAGGAACACAGGCCGTGCGGTTATTGTGTGTCCCGTACATTTTCGGTGCAAGAGGCGCACCTCGCGTTTGATTTGGTGGGGTATTCGGGGTCGCCAGGTACCCGCGAGAATTTTGTTCTGTCGGTGTTTTGTGTTGTGTGGCAGTTGGCCACCGAGCCCAAGCTATCGGCTGGGTAAGGTCAATTCTGCGGAATTGACGTGCAGTTGGAGGTTCAAAAGGACCAACACCTTTATCGACTTTGGGGACCAATTGACCCACAATATATATATATATATATATATACATATATATAGGTATATATATATATTACTTTTTTTTGGATCAGACTGCAGGAACCCACCCCAGCTGATCTAGTCGGGGAGGGAGGTCTATTGGGACCACCCAACGTGGGGCAAGTTTCTTGGAAAAGTTTCGTGAAGGGACACCGCTAAAAACTTATAAAAACTTTTTGGGTTTTGGGGATTGTTTTTTTTTTTTTTACATTTTATTCTTTTGGTGATCGGTTTTTTATTTCTTTTTATTTTTAATATACATCAATCAATTTTTTATATATATTTATATTTCATTTACTTTTTTACATTTTACCTTTAATACAAATAATACATTCCATATTTTTCTACCATTCTATATATTTACATTTTTTTTATATTTTATATTCGAATTCCTGTATTCTATATTGTAACTCCCATTTCTTTTGATTATTCATTCTTTCGCTGTATCCCTTTGATTTTTGGAATTCGTGGACATATTTTTTTCCCCACATCCACAATATTCGTGTTGCGTTTTACGTTCGGTTGACGATTGGGTTAAATCTCTAGTTAAGAGGAAGAAGGTTTGGTCATTTTTTTGTGAAGAGGTTGTTCCCGTTATATATACGGTCAAGAAAAAAAAATAAAGTTTCGATTTCGGGCAAATTTGTTTCCTTCATATCTTCGTCTATTGTCTTCGACCATACTTTATTCGGGAAGTTTCTTTTGTAGTGCGAGTAGTTAGATATTCGTTGGGTTTTGCGCTAACTTTTTTGACTCGGTGGACCTAATTAATTTAGATACCTTTCGGGTTAAGGGGGGAAGTTTGGCCTTGTCGTTCGTCGATTTATCTTTTTTCTTTTCTTGTGGTGTAGTAGGTTGGGAAATATATCAAGTCATAGATAGATAAGATTGTTTTGTTGGCCGAGCTATCACGGTTTGAAGGGCGATGCAGATTAACAGACTCTCACAAGAAGAGCTGACCTATGAGGTTGTGTGTCGAGGTTTAACGCCTGGCACAGTGGAGGTGATGCGGAAGTCGCTGCGGGCAGCTAGGTTGTTAGAAAGGCGCGGGTCACGGGATATGTTGAAGAATGGGGTGATCGAGAAATCGAACAGTCCGTTGGCTTCGCCGATCGTAATGATCAGGCAGAAGGACGGCTCGTTCAGATTTTGCATCGATTACCGGAAACTAAGTAGAGTTACGGAAAGGGATGCTTACCCCCTTCCGTATATAACATCCACTCTAGACAAGCTTCGAGACGCCAGATTCTTATCTTCGTTGGATATCAAGTCCGCATATTGGCAAATCCCGGTGGAGGAGAAATCGCGGCAATACAGGGCCTTTACGGACTCAAATAGGGTCTTTTCCAATTCAGGAGGATGCCTTTTGGGGTGCAAACGCACCAGCAACGTGGCAGCGATTTATGGATACGGTACTAGGCCCTGACCTATAACCGCATGTGTTCGTATACCTCGATGATATCATCGTGGTTACGAATGAGTTTGGAAAACACCTCGAAATTTTGAAGGAAGTGTTCAAGCGTCTTCAGGAAGCTGGTCTAAAACTTGGTAGAGATAAATGCAACTTCTACATGTCCTCCCTTCGATTTTTAGGATACGTGGTCCACCGTCAAGGATTGCCCGTTGACCCGGAAAAAGTAGTTAGCATGGTTAGGATTCCTGCGCTGAGGAACGTTAGGGAAGTTAGGAGTTTCTAAGGAACCATTTCGTGGTATCGCCGATTCGTTAGGGAAGTTAGGAGCTTCTAAGGAACCATTTCGTGGTATCGCCGATTCGTGCAACATTTTGCGATCCTGGTCAAACCCTTGACCAACTTGCTCAAGGAGAGCACTAAATTTTCTTGGACAGACGAGTGCGAGGGGAGTTTCCGTAAGGCAAAGGAGTGCCTGGTTACTGCCCCAATCCTAACCGGGGCAGTTGAGCGCATCTTGAGCGTCCTTTTGTGGTGCAAACCGAGCCCTCGGACTACGGTATAGGAGCAGTGCTCAGTCAGACGCTTGATGAAGGGGAAAAAGCGATATGCTATTTGAGCAGGTCGCTGAATAGGAGCGAGAGGAACTACTCGACAACGGAAAAGGAGTGCTTGGCCGTACTATGGGCAGTTGAGAAGTTGCGACCATATATCGAAGGTGTTCGATTTACGGTCGTTACGGATCACTATTCCCTCGTGTGGTTAAGCAACCTGAAGGACCCGTGAGGTAGATAAGCAAGGTGGGCGGTTATGCTGCAGCAGCATGATTTTGAGATCATACATAGGAAAGGGAATGAACACGTAGTTCCTGATATGCTCTCTAGGGCTGTAGAGGTGGCGGCTGGAATAGAGGAGCCTCGAGTTTCGGACCCTTGGGTCCAAAAGCTGAATGATAAGGTTGTAGCTAACCCCTTCTCATATCCGAAATGGAATGTAGAGGCAAGAAAACTTTCCAAATTTGTTAGGGCCAATCAGATAATTGTGCGTGACCAGGGCTTAGAGTGGAAGGAGGCAGATAGGTTAGATGTGTTAGAAAAATGTCACGACAATCCTTTAGCAGGGCATTTGGGGGTGAGGAAAACATATGCTAGAGTAGGAACCTGGTATTATAGGCCGAAAATGCGGGCCGATATTACCAGGTATGTTAGGAGTTGTAAGATTTGTCAAAGCGTGAAACCTGTGAATACTAAACCGGTGGCGAGAAGAGGGGTATTGTACCCCTGGCAGATAATCTGCACAGACATGGTAGGACCACTGTCTACCAGCGGTTATACGTACATACTCACCGTAGTCGATTATTTAATTTACCTACCCGCCAGTTAAATGCTGTTAGCTGACCCCCTCAGTCGTGACTGCGAAGATAAAACGATAAAAAACAATGAACTCTCAGAGCAAGACCATTCACTCGAAATACTAACAACATTGTCAGTCGCTAACAAAGAATTTGATAAATTGAAAAAAGTTAGTGAAGACTCATTATCCCAAGAGCTAATCAAAGTCATCAGGAGAGGATGGCCGACTTCCCAAGAAGCAGTATCTAAGAATATCAGGAAGTATAGGAACTTCCGGGATGAATTATAAGATGACTCAGATGGCATTATATACAAATCTGGCAAACTGTTAATACCTGCTTCATTGTGACCAGAAATATATATAAAGGTCATTTTGTTTATGTTAAATGCGTGAGCATGGCAAGAGCCTAATATGATTCAGGATGTATTCCACTCCAGTTCAAGTTTAAAATAGGCATAAAAGACACTCCCAAACACGTTTTTGACATTGGAGCATCAGATCTCTTCAATCTTCACGGCGAAGACTACATTATTTTTACCGACAGTGTTTCCGGCTAACTGAAGTTTCTAGAATTAAGACATACAACAGCTAACTCTGTTATTAATTTTTTAAAAGAGGTTTTCTCTGTATTCGGTACTCCTATAACATTAGAGCCCGATAATGGACCACAATATGCATGTACTGACCTTAGAAAATTCTCGGAAGACTGGAAGTTCAACCACTCCAAAAGTTCACAGTATCTTCCTGGGGTAATGGTCTGGCAGAGTGTTCTGTACAAATTGCGAAAAACCTCTTAAAAAAGTCACAATACGACAACACAGAAATCTACCTGGGTATTCTTAATTACATAAACGCACCACGAGGAAACATAGGATCACCAGCTGAAAGTTTATTTGGTCACCACATACGAAGTCTTCTTTCAGCACAAACACATTCACTACAACTTGAAGCAAATTCACAAGTTCCAAACTTGCTACGCTATGAACGAGAAAAACAAGCTGCATATGCTAACAGAGGAGCTAGAGACTGCCAATTATTTTATTCTGCTGATTCAGCTGTAACCAGGATCAATATGGAACTATGGAAGCCGGCAACAGTCGAAGAACAAATTCACCCATGATCACACATCATCCGTGACAAGCCTGGGAATCAGTATCGCAGAAACATCACAAACATTAAGCCAACAAAAGCAAACATTAAAGAGATTCCACATAGTGAACCCTTGTCACCAACTCCAGACACTTCGTTGACAACACCAGCTGAAAACACTCCTTCGATACAAAAGACTACAAATACTCGACAAACACCACGAACTCCAAGGCGACTCCTTAGGCGATCATCGAGAAATGTAAAACCGCCGAATATATTGATATTTTAAATGAATATATAATTTGTCAGTCTCTGTCTTACAACAAGGGAGATGAGAACATGCCTGTACTACTACATTCATTAACAATTGCATGATCTATTACATTTAAACTATTATATGATCTCTTACTTTTAAATCTGAATTATACGTTACGTTGAAGTATGAATTAAAAGAGTATCCACTCGATCTTAAATAATCTTGCTGTTCACAATGCGGATAACATTTTTTTAAACTTTTTAAAGAAATCCATGCACTCGTTTAAGAAGCTATTCCGCCGTACTTCGCACTGCGATCATTAATCTCCTTTTATTCTCAACCCCATTGTCCCATTTTCCAATGTCGATTGCGAATGACAGAGACCTCTAATGTCCAAATGGATGTCCAGTTTCCAGCTGGAATATATTCATTTTAACTCCGACTTAAAATTTAGTTTTTTATTTGTTGAGCATTCGGATAAAAAATATGCAGTTGGAATAAAAATTATCCCTTTCCTTAATCGACTCAACCATCAACAGAAACTACCCTCTTGAGTGAAAGACATTGGCTCGTCTTTGGATCACTTAAGGGTACGGTCATTGGCTTACCCGTGATAGCAACATTCTAACAGCAGAAGCAGAAAGGTAAGCGCTCCTGACGCTGGAGACCCAGGTCAAATTCCCACTGGTGACGTTCCAATTTTTTTTTTATTTCTTTCCGTGGCCTATACACGCTTAGATAAGTGAGTGAGTGCGGAAAGTGGAAAATCAGGAGCGGTCCGCGCTCTCAGAAGCGGGCGTTGACCGGCAAAAAGCGATGGCAGTGTCAGACCACCAGTGAACGGTTGTTACGTGCACAATTGCACGTAACAAAATATTGTGTTTTGTTTATGCGAAGTAAAGGGAAACGGCGAACACATCACCAAAGGTTCGGCACCCCTGTTGAAAAAAGAAATCTGCACGGGGGGACTACTTATCTGTGGTAAAATACCAACACCACTTGCTTACCCCAATTAAGCAAGTGGTAGACACAGAAACAAACACACAAGTGAAGAGAAAGAGAACGGGAGAGTACGAAATGGTACTCAAACAAATTCTCCAGAGTCGCCGTATTTGCCTCAACTCCTAAATGTAGACCACCGAGAAACTAATGCTGGAAACCCAAAGGAAAACACGATAGTAGAGCAATCTAATATAGAACAGATGATGCCAGACAACAACACATAATAAACATATACAGCCCTATTAATAGAAAAAACGCTTTCCGCTCTTTAAAATATGTTTTAGCTAACACAGGGATAGTGAACTTATTCGTTTTATAATTTCTGTTATTAATAAACATATTTTGTCTCCATATTAGCTGTCCACTCTTTATAACTAACTGCAAGGCAACACTTCGCCATATTGTAATAAACATTCTAGTATATCTGTCATATTTCACCAGCTGACACTGACGTGCGCGAAATTTATCGAAATGGAAGGACCACCGCAAAAAAAGAAAAAACTGACGGAAAATTGGTGCGCGGCTGATAAGGTAAGTAGTAATAGAATTGTGAATATATGTATGCAAATAAAGATCTGTGTAACTTCTAATTATTCTTTCATAATTAAAGACACTGTTGATGGATATGGTTGCGGAAAATGTCGGGTGTATAGAAAACAAAACCATCGACAGTAACACAAATAAGAAGGAAATCCGAGAGGAAATCCGCGTATTCGATTAAAACCTTCCATCACAGCTATTTGCGCCGATGTAGTTTGGGGCTGTGTGTGATATAATTTCTTGACTTCGATGCAAAGGCCTGTGCTACTCTTGCACTTATATTGCTCAGTGTCGGCTGGCTGATGCCATGTATATCACCACCGCCGTCTTGAATCTGGAATAGAATTAAGATATTAAGATATAATATGACTTATTGCATTGTTACCTCATTACGACCCCAATAACGTATTGCAGCCATCACTTGGATATTGACTGGAATGCGACCACCCCTTTTGTAGCCTTCTAAATCATCTCTTACAAGGCTTATCAATCTGTTCATGTTTGTCTTTGAAAAGCGGTATTTTGTTTTAAATTCAGCTTCATATTTTTTTTCGTCTGATGATTTCAGCATCGCTGAGCCTATCCATTCGATCCAGAAAATCCATAAACTTTGACAACATTTTGTGAATTTCGTTAAAAGCTTTTAAGGTATAAAACAAACACAGTTCACAGATTAATCAGCAATCACACATTTGACACAACTTACCTTATTTGGTAAACCAATTTTTCAATTATCAATATTTTACGAACAACTTTGTAGAGGCGAGGTCGATTATAAAACAATTATTCAAAAAAAGAATGCTGGGAATCAATATTAAGTTTGTAAGTAGCAACACGTAACTATAAATTAATATCTCATTGAATAATAAAATTGCATTTGCAGATTTAACACAGCCAGCATTGTGTCTCGCGAAGTTTCCCAGTTGCAGTTTCAATCGCGGCGCATGAAACTGAAAGTAAAACGACAAGAAATGGAGTATAAGAAAGCAGTGAATGCTACTGCGGGTGAGTCAGCACCAAAACTCCCAGACCAAGAAAGCACAGATCTGATGGAACTCATTCTGAATGAGTTCCATATTGATTGCCACCGGTTTGATAGCGATGTACAACAGGTATTTAAACATTTTTACGAGACCTTGCAATAAAAACTTTTTGATGTTTCTTTGTAGAGCTTTCAGCAAATATATATACAATCGGCAGATGTGACGAATATTGCACTGGGTAAGATAATGAATAGTAATATTTTCTATCAAAAAACTAATATCAACTTTCCATTATTCATTTTCATAAGAACTATATGAACTTGAGCAGCACATCAACAGTTGTGAGAACTCTGCAGCTTTAACGTATGACACGCCTAAAGCAAATGTGAGTACAGCTCGTTCTACGCCAAGAAGGAAGGTAGTCCGTGAAGTTAAAAAAATGTGAGCAATGTAAGTTAGTTATTAGTTATTTTTCAATGCATTTTATACCTTTTTTTTAATTTTATAGAACGACGTAATGAAGATGGAAATTTTCAAGCTGACAATGGCGCACATGTTGGAAGATGATCAGCAATTGAATGAAGAGCACTGTCAGCGCATGGAAAATCTATTTCTTGAAAAAGAACGCCTTCAGAAGAAAATGCGGATATTTGACAAGGAATTGGAAGCACTGTCAAATAATTGACTTTTCAATAAAAATGTCTATGTTATGTTATTTGTTTTTGTTATTTTTTTATGTATTTGGGAAGTGTGTTATTATAAACGTTCTCCTCGTATTAAAGTGTGTGAGGTATTCTTGCTGGGGGCTTTCTGGATTGGTTACTTCGGTGTTTTCAATTGAGCTATCATCATCTGCAAAAAGACAAAACAGAGAATATTAATCGGTTGCTGTTGAAGGAATATACAGAAGGCTTACCCAATTCTTGATTGTAATCAATGGCTAAATTATGTAGCACCGCTAATGCCACGATGGTGGTTTTCACATTTTCTAGTGCTCTCTGATTCCCATGAGTAAAATGCGAAATCGGGATTTCCAAATGCCAAATATTCCCTCAATAGTATTTCTAGTTGCAATATGTGCGGCGTTATAATTTGCTTCTCCATTCGAAGATGGATTTAGGACAGTTGTGTAAAGGTGGTTGGTGCATTTATAGCCACTGTCACCCAAAAGACGTAATGGAAATTCACCTGCTTCTGTGCGTTCTTTTATTCTACTTTCATTGAATATCCTAGAATCATGAGTGCTTCCACGCCAGTGCGAAACACTATCAATTATTTTATGACGGCCATCGTGGACGACCTGTGTATTAATGGAGTAGTATCCTTTTCTATTAACATAGAATTGGCCTGTTTCTCCTCCTTGTCTTTGTATTGGTATGTGGCTACAATCAATTGCACCAATAACGAGAGGAAATCCGCGTATTCGATTAAAACCTTCCATCACAGCTATTTGCGCCGATGTAGTTTGGGGCTGTGTGTGATATAATTTCTTGACTTCGATGCAAAGGCCTGTGCTACTCTTGCACTTATATTGCTCAGTGTCGGCTGGCTGATGCCATGTATATCACCACCGCCGTCTTGAATCTGGAATAGAATTAAGATATTAAGATATAATATGACTTATTGCATTGTTACCTCATTACGACCCCAATAACGTATTGCAGCCATCACTTGGATATTGACTGGAATGCGACCACCCCTTTTGTAGCCTTCTAAATCATCTCTTACAAGGCTTATCAATCTGTTCATGTTTGTCTTTGAAAAGCGGTATTTTGTTTTAAATTCAGCTTCATATTTTTTTTCGTCTGATGATTTCAGCATCGCTGAGCCTATCCATTCGATCTAGAAAATCCATAAACTTTGACAACATTTTGTGAATTTCGTTAAAAGCTTTTAAGGTATAAAACAAACACAGTTCACAGATTAATCAGCAATCACACATTTGACACAACTTACCTTATTTGGTAAACCAATTTTTCAATTATCAATATTTTACGAACAACTTTGTAGAGGCGAGGTCGATTATAAAACAATTATTTATTTCTTAATGGCAGACGAAACTTTAGGTGTCAATTTTGACAACCAACTACTTGTGAGAAATAGTTATTCGCTTCTTATTTGCCGAATTCGGTGCGTTAAGTTATCCGCTCGTTAAAATATGTCACTTAAAGCTATCACGCGTTTATTAATAGGAATCGCGAGTTAACCTATGTGTTGTACTAAATCGTTGCTATTTGTTTATTAATAGGGCTGATAATACACAAACGACAGAACTATTGAAAATACATCAAACAATAACGACAAGCAATAACTAAAAAAGAAAAAATGATAAAATAAAAAGCAGATCACGGAATGAATGCATGCCATCGGGGTGATAACTTCGATGTGTGCAGGCGAGTTTGTATGAAGAGAGTGAATGTGTCGACGAGGGAGGTTGCCAGTGCATTGGATGAAATTCCCTTTGCTATGGTAACCAACTACATCCAGCGTGTGTGCAATTAAAGTTGGTGATTGAGAGCAGCGAAGGAAGGTGCCGGGGCACTGGAAGGAACCCCCTTTGCTTTGGTACCAACGATCAGCTGGTCGTATGGAGGTACGATCTCGGCACACGCAACCGAACACACACAACAGAGCCTGGTCAGCGGCTGTGAGCGCGGCATACTTGTATGCACGGAGTTCGTGCATACAGCAGAGAAGAAAAAAATCAAAAGCGATCGTGAGCGAAGACATTAGAGGCGGATCGTGGCCGAAATCGTACCACCGTGCGTGTGCGTGTGTGTACATGTTGCGGATGATGGCATGTACGATGATAGTTCATCGTACATTTTTTTTATGGTTTGCGCCAATGGATTTGGAATCTTTTTCAAGATACTGGTAACCTGTGTTACCAGCATGAACGATTCACAAGATATTATTCTCCTTTTTCCTCGCGCCTACGTCCTAAACCACACCTCTGCACACTTCTACCACTATCCCCGCGGAACCCCCGTTAGGTATTACTTCGCGGGGCTGGTTAGCATATCACGCTGTGTGATCTATATTTGCCAATTCGGCCTTTCTTTCTCTTTCCAGCCTTCTTAGCTCGATCTGCACCCTTGTGATAAAGGAACATGTCACAAGCCATTTGTCAGCTGACTCCATCATATGGCTAACTAGAAGCTCGGGAGTTGGTAGACTTCCTCTCGCCACGGCAAAGCGTCTGCAATGGAATATTACGTGCTATGCGTCTTCATCTTCGTGCGCCCATTCTGGACAAGTGGGTGAGCTGTCGTGACCGAATATGTGGAGGTATTTTTGGTAACCCCCATGGCCCGACAAGGACTGCGTGAGGTAGTAGTTGCAGTTTCCGTGAGCTCGTTGTCCAGGCTTCTATTCTGGGTATCAATTTATGGGTCCATCTGCCTTTGGTTGTGGTGTCCCACCTGGTTTGCCACAGTGCCATTGATGTTGCCCTTTCCTCCTTTTTTAGACCTCTTGCGCTAGTCTCCGAGTGATTTGCAGATCTCCGTAGGTAGATCCTTTGCATTTCGGTGGCGAGAATGTCGATCGGGACCATACCCGCAATGACGCAGGCTGCTTCGTCCGAAATTGCTCGGAAACCGCTGATTGCTCTTATCACGCAGAGGCTGTATGATGTCGAGAGCTTCCTTGCTGCTTCCGCGTCCGCCAGGGCCCCCGCCTATACTGGTGCAGCGTATAGAAGGATTGAGCTTACCACTGTGGAAAGCAGGATCCTTCTCTTGTAGCCAGGTCCTCCGATGTTGGGCAGCATTTCTGAGAGCGCTGCCTGCATCCTAGCTGCTTTTATGCTGCAGTACTCGACATGAGTCTTAAAGTTAAGCCGGTTGTCGAGCATTACCTCTAGGTATTTCAGAGCCATCTTCGATCGAATTATCTGGGAACCAACCCGGAAGACAGCCTCAGTCTTGTGGTCAGCTAGTTCTAGGTCGGCGGATTCCATCCAATCCTTGCTCCTGGCTATCGCTTCGTTTGTGGCTGCTTCCACCTCGTGGATGTTTTTGGCTACTGTCACGCCCGCGATGTCGTCGGCAAAACCGATCACCTTGACTCCATGTGGTTGCGTGAGTCTCAGTACTCCGTCGTACATTAGGTTCCACAGGAGGGGTCCAAGAACTGAATCCTGTGGAACGCCTGCCGAGACTTCGTGGTATTTCATTCCAACATCAGTCTGGTATCTAAATTTCCTGTTGGTGAAGTAGCTAACGATAATCTTCCTCAAGTACTGCGGTGTGCTCATCCTATTCAAGGCTCTCATGATGCAGGACCAGTTCGCTGAGTTAAACGCATTTTTGATGTCCAGCGTAACTACGGCACATCTTGAACCCGTTATCGCTTCGCTTGCTGTGTCTACCACCTCATTGATGGCGTCGATGGTGGAGCGCGATATCCTAAAACCGAACTGATGGTCGGACAAGGCTCCTCGCTCCTCCGCCACGCCGATTAACCTGCCGTATATGATGTTCTCCAGGATCTTTCCCGTGGTATCAAGCAGGCAGATGGGTCGATACCCTGACGGTTCTCCTGGGGGCTTATTGCCTTTGGGTATCAGTACCAGGTTTTGGAGTTTCCAGCAATTAGGAAAGTTTCTTCGATGCACCTTTGCATCGTCGCTGTGAACAGCTCAGTCCTCTTCTCGACGGCCGCCTTGATGGCTTTATTAGGGATGCCGTCAGGACCAGGTGCTTTTTTGGGGGCAATTTTCCTGCACGCAATCTGTAGCTCTTCAGCCGTGACTGGTGGGTTTTGATCCGAGCTAGCTCCTTGTGTAAGGACGAACATTGTATGCGGTTGCCTGGGGAACAGGTGTTCCACCATTGATCTGAGCATCAGTTGGCAGGTTAGTTCAGGCGTCCTACTGCCTTTCTCTTTTTTCATTACCACTTTATATGCTCCTCCCCAGGGGTCTAGGTCTGCTTCCTTGCAAAGATTCTTAAAGTAGTTTGCTTTGCTCTCCTTAATTGCCTTTTCCAGGTTACGCCTTGCCAGCCTGAAGGCGGCTAAGCGTTCCTGGAACTCCGGTCTCCCTCTGGAACGCTGAGATCTACGATGGACCTTAAGGCAGGTTGTCCTGAGATTCCTTATGCTGTCATTTCACCAGTAACATGGTCCTCGCCTTCCGCTAGTGGACCTCCTAGGCATCGCTGCGTCGCATGCTGTTGATAACGCTTGGATCAGATTACTCGACATGCTTTCCGCTGATGTGGTGTTGGCGGGGAAGTCAGAGCTTAACGTTTCTCCAAACATTTCTTCATCGAAAGTGGTGTCCTTCCACTTAAGCCCCGTTCGTTTTGGTCGCTGTCTGGGCATCACACTATCAATCTTGAATAAAACCGCCTGGTGGTCACTGTGCGGGTATTTCTCGCTGACTCGCGAATTTGTTTTGGGCAATAGAGAGTTGCTTGCGAACGTTATGTCAACTATGGAGCTCCTGCCTGCTTTGCGGAAGGTTTGTGTTGAACCTTTGTTTACAAGGCCAATCTCCAACGATGCGAATGCTTAAAGGAGGGCAACCCCCCTTTTATTTGTGCATCTACTGTCCCATTCCGTAGCCCACGCGTTGAAGTCTCCGGCAATGAAAACCGGATGCTTTCCTCGTGCGTCCGCTACTATATCATCTAAGAGACTCAGGTATTCTCTGTGTGGTAGACTAGGTGGAGCATAGCACCTGTAATAGTGGATACCATTTATCCGGGCACACGCAACATAGTCTTTTACTGTGCTAATGGTTTGGAAGGTGTGGTTTCCACAGGTCCAAATTGCTGTTTTCTTGGATGTGTCATCTGTCCAGCTGCCGCCATCTAGGGATTTATACGGCTCGCTGATGTAGGCAACATCCGCTTTCTCTTCTCTTGACATTTGTGTCAGAAGGTCATGTGCTGCCGCACAGTGATTAAGGTTAATTTGCATAACCTTAATCATGTTTTATTGGTGAGGGCCCTCCTGAAAACCGGACACTTTACACTGCCAGCTACATGTCCTGCGTTGACGGGGTTGGTGCTCTTGTACCAGAAACACTTCGGCTCGTGAGAGCAGTTCTTAGCTATGTGGCCCCTTGTGCTACATCTTCTGCACATTTTGGAACGATCCTGCTCACTCTTGCACGGACGTGCTGTGTGTCCAAATCCTAGGCATCTAAAGCATTTGGTTAGCGCTGTGCGTTCCCGGATACGGCGGTTGATCCAGCCTATCCTTATCTTTCCCTCCTTCAGCAGTGTGTTTGCATTTTCTGCGGGTAATCCAATCATTGCGAATTGGGTGCCGCCATAGGCTTTGCGCAGACTTACTATGTCTGTTTCCTTCAGCTCGGTCAGCTGAATCTGGGATGCTATTGCCTCGCAGATATCCGCTTTTGTTGTTACCTCGTCTATATCCTTGATTTCGACAGTAACGCAGTGGGTCAGTATTCTGACCTCTGCGTCTTTTCCCAGAGATTCTCCAATTATTCCCTTAAAATGGTCGGCCTTTCCTCCCGCTCCTCTTAACTGGAAGAGTAGGTCTCCTTTTTGTGTGCGGTGGATTTTTGTCACCCATTCGCCGAGGTTTCCAAGCTTGGGATCGTTCTTGATTTTCCGCAGTATATCCGCGTATGACAAGTCGCCCTTCGCTGCTACAACTATTGCGTAAGCTCTTGTTTTCCCCTTGGTTCTCCTCGGAATACCATTTTTTTCTTTGCGATTCCTTCGCCGCAGGTTTCGCTTTCGGCGTTTTCGTTGTTTTTGTTTTGGGTTGGGCTTCCGCGTTCTCTCTTACTTCGGCCTTGCGGGAGATTTGCTCTTTGCGGATGATATTTTTCCCCGTCGCTTCTGGCTGATTTTGTCTCCGTTTTGGGCTCGGGCATTTCCCGTTCAGCTCCGGGCCTCGCTTGGTTTTTTCCGCAACTGCGGGTTTCATCCAAGGGGATGTTTGGGAAGCGTTGTTCTTCCGTATCACTTCTTTGGCCTTATCGTCGTGTGACTCGATAGCTGCCAGTTCATAGAGCGCCTTGATGCTCTCGATGGCGTCTCGCATTGGCTGGTGGATTGAGCGTCTCTTTCCGTCTTCCAGCATTTCAACCAGCGCTTTGATCTGTTCCCCCAGTTTGTGGAAGATGGATGGGTTGCTAGTTGCTTATGGTATGGGCTTTGCGCGTACTTGTTGGGCCGCGCTATCCTCTTCGCTTGCTCGGGGCGTTGATATTTGCCCTACTGGTGATCTCTGCACCATCGCGCTCCTTTGAAAAGCCGCGATAATCGTCTCTTCACTTCCTCCGTTTCTGTTTAGGTTATTTGTTGTGTTCATGCTGTTCGGTCCCCACTCAAAGCCGTTATAAATGTTCGAATGTGTAGGATCCCATGGTTGTCTATGCAAGCAGAGAGGCCATGCGAGGGTTGACAGGCGCCCTTATGAGGTCGTGTGCCAGAGCCGGATCGGTGCTAACCAGGAATGTTACATCTGGGCCCACACCACCAACTTAATGGCGACGTAACATTGAGCGTTCTTTGAGTCCTGGCAAAGTTTTAACGGGAGGGGGGCATGTGTAGCATTAGCCCATAGTACGGCCAAGCACTCCTTTTCCGTTGTCGAGTAGTTCCTCTCGCTCCTATTCAGCGACCTGCTCAAATAGCATAATGCTTTTTCCCCTTCATTAAGCGTCTGACTGAGCACTGCTCCTATACCGTAGTCCGAGGCGTCGGTTTGCACCACAAAAGGATGCTCAAGTTAGTGCTCCGGTTAGGATTGGACCACGTATCTAACCACGTATCCTTAAAATCGAAGGACATGTAGAAGTTGCATTTATCTCTACCAAGTTTTAGACCAGCTTCCTGAAGACGCTTGAACACTTCCTTCAAAATTTCGAGGGTTTTTCAAAACTCGTTCGTTACCACGATGATATCTCGAGGTAAACGAACACATGCGGTTCTAGGTCAGGGCCTAGTACCGTATCCATAAATCGCTGCCACGTTGCGGGTGCGTTTGTCCCCTTTGGTTGCAATTGAAGCAACGTAATCCGGTGGCTGGTGCCATGTCTCCTCGTCGCTTGGCCCATGCGTTGCTTCTACTGAAGGCTGGTGGTGTCTTTCTACGCGGAACTGGTGGTATGACCCTGCGCGACACTGCTGGTACATCCCTTCGCGGGGCGTGTGTTGCATCCCGATACGACACTGGTGTTGGATCCCTCCCGTCATCTTTTCGATGCGTTCTACGCCTTATCTCCTCCATCAGTAAGACGTCATAGTTGGGCGGGAGGAACTCCAACTTGAGCTATCTCACCAACTCTGACCACGAACCAACAGAACGGCTTACCGTCCTAAACCATAGTAAAGCCTTCCCACTAAAAAGGTCAACTGCCACGCTAACTCCTCTGGCCTCTCGTAGCTCATCCACTCGTTCGAGGAAGGAGTTTACGGACGAACCGCATCGCTCCCCGGAGAAACTCAGTCTGCACTTGGACAGGTTCTCCGCCTTTTCGGGTACGGTATTACTGGTGTTGATGTTCGCTGCCTCTCCTGCTGTGTCAAGTGACGTAGCCCTCACTTATGCGACTTGTACTTCGGCCGCGTTGCCTCTTGCCAAAGCCTCTTTCCTTTCTTCCTCTTCTAGCGCTTCGTCACCCTCCAGGGTGGCTAGGAGTACAACCAGCACGGTCTTGAGCTGCTTCCTTTCTGCTTCGTTCTCCTTGGTAGCCGGTTGTGATCTCTCGAGTCGCGCCATCGCCCACTCGATTATTGTCTGGGCCTTCTTGAAGTCTGAAGAGCCTCGCTGCGGAGCCCTCTCCAGAATCGCTTCAACTTCTTCCCCACTGCTTCTTACTCAAATTTAAATGGGTACTCGACTGCTTCGAGTGACCTGCGCCTTTCTAATAACCTAGCTACCCGCAGAGACTTCCGTATCACCACCTCCTGTGACCTGCGCCTTTCTAATAACCTAGCTACCCGCAGAGACTTCCGTATCACCTCCAACTGTGCCAAACTTCCCCCTTTACCCGAAAGGTATCTAAATTATTTAGGCCCACCGAGTCAAAAAAGTTAGCGAAAACCCAACGAAAATCGAACTACTCGCACTACAAAAGAAACTTCCCGAATAAAATATGGTTGAAGACAAAATACGAAGATATGAAGGAAACGAATTTGCCCGAAATCGAAACTTAATTTTTTTTTCTTGACCGTATATATGACGGGAACAGCCTCTTCACAAAAAAAATGACCAAACCTTCTTCCTCTTTATTAGAGACTTACCCCAATCGTTAACCGAACGTAAAACGCAACACGAATATTGTGGATGTGGGGAAAAAAATATGTCCACGAATTCCAAGAATCAAAGGGGTACAGCGGAAGAATGAATAATCAAAAGAAATGGGAGGTACAATATAGAATACAGGAATTCGAATATAAAATATAAAAAAATATATAAATATATAGAATGGTAGGAAAATATGGAATGTGTTATATGTATTAAAGGTAAAATGTAAAAAAGTAAATGAAATATAAATATATATAAAAAATTGATTGATGTATATTAAAAATAAAAAGAAATAAAAAAACCAATCACCAAAAGAATAAAATGTAAAAAAAAAACAATCCATTGTTCATTGTTCATTGTTTATTTATTGTGGCAGTAATTTTACAATGGTTTTACATTTCATTTATGCTTTCAGAGATTCGGCTTATTTGCCTTACTACTAAAATATTAATAAAATTTCTTAAATAATATATCACATATGTAATTTGAAGGAAAAGCCACCAAAAACCTTCATAAAAAAAACTCAGTGTCACTAGAGGGAAGAGAAAGGTGAGTTTATAACTTGATTTCAAAAGTTAAAAACAAGTATCACATAAGTCAAGAAGGAATAATAAATAAATAAATAAATAACATAAATAAAGTATAAGTAAATAATTAAATTGATAAATAAATAAATTATAAGTAAATGAATAAATAAATAACATAAATGAATTATAAGTAAATAAATAAATAAATAACATAAATAAGTTATAAGTAAATATATAGATAAATAAATAAATAAGTAAGTATGAGTAAATAAATAAATAATAAAAATATGAATTAATAAATAGACGAACGATCAATAAATAAATAAGCAAATATATATGTAATTAAATAAATAAATAAATAAATGAATATATATAGTTGGATAAATAAGTTAAAAAAAAAGATGTATATTGCACTATTACGAAACAAGATTTGAAATCAAGTTATTTTCAGATGTTAAGCATGAGATATTATATTTATGGTTTAGTTTTTCAATTCTATATATAATCATTTCTACGTTGGATATTTCATGAAGTACCTCAGTAGAGAAGAACCATGGTAAGTTGAAAATCATTTTCAAAACTTTGTTTTGGGATATCTGAAGTCTGCGCAGATGACTCTTTGCACAATTGCCCCAAACTGGTGACCCATAGAAAATTATGGCTTGGAAAATAGCTTTAAAAATTGATAACTTGTTTTGAATATCCAAGTGGGAGTTTCTGCAAAAAAATGGATAAAGAATCCTCGTCGCGACATTCACTTTTTTGATAGTTTCTTGGACATGTCGATTGAAAGTTAAGCGTTTATCTAAATAGATGCCTAGATATCTTACACTGGACTTCCACTCAATCTGAACGCCGTTGAGTAGAAGGTTTTTGCTAGGAAAGAGACAAGCTTTTCTTTTGCGAGTAAAGAAAATGGCTTGGGTCTTCGACGCATTAAATTTAATTTTCCAGCTATTACAATATCCTTCGAATATATTCAAGGCCGATTGCAAGTTAGTTTCAATACTGAAACCAGTTGAATCGGATGAGTAAATACACGTATCGTCGGCAAATAAGGCAATATCATAGTTAGAAAATCTTGGCAGATCACAGGTATATAAGATGAAAAGGACTGGCGCAAGGACAGATCCTTGTGGAACGCCTGCGTTAATTTGTACTTCTTCTGAAAAGTGCTTATTGATACAGACTTTATAACTTCGAGCTGAAAGAAATGACTGTATGATCTTTATAAGATACATTGGTAGATTAATACTTAATAGCTTATGTAGCAGGCCATTATGCCAGACAGTATCAAACGCTTTCTCTAAGTCTAACACTACCATACCAGTGCTCTTGCCTTCTGAAAGATTTTGCTTGATATGCTTTGTGATGCGATGCACTTGGTGAACAGTGCTATGAAAAGCTCTGAAACCGAATTGCTCAGGGGGTAAAATGGCATTTTCGTCAACGAAAGACATTATTCGGTTCTTAATAACTTTTTCGAGGCACTTGCTAATAGAGCCTAGCAGGCTAATGGGCCTATAGCTGCCAGGCAATTTAGGCGGCTTGCCGGGTTTTAGTATTGGTATTATTTTTGCAGCCTTCCAGTTTTTTGGGAAGTAGCCCAGTTTTAGGCAGCTGTTAAAGATATCAGTTAGGTGCATCAAGGCGGAGTTGGGTAGATTTTTAAGGCAGGTATTGTTTATTCCATCGAAGCCAGGAGATTTTTTCGTTTTTAGATTCCGAATAGTATTTTTTATTTCTGATGGTGTTATTAACGTTATAGTACCTGGCAGCGCGTGTGAATTAATATAGTTAGTTGATTGTTCAACAGAGACTTGTATATGAGGGGGTGGTATGATATTACTAGAAATCTGAAAGTTGTTTGAAAAGCTGTTAGCTAGAGCATTAGCTTTTTCACTGCATGATAGCATAACAGAATCCCCAACTTCAAGTGGAGGAATATGGTTGTGTTTTTTCTTTATAACTTTTGTTATATTCCAGAACGGTTTGCTACCCTTATCTAAACATTGTAGCCTTTCGTTCCATGAATGGTTTCTAAAATTCGCAATTGCAAATTTAACTAGGGCATTCATTTTTTTGTATTCTCCTATGTAAAATTCGTTTCTCGTACGGCTCCATCTGGATCCGCACGTATTTCTTAGCGTTATCATCTGCCGTATGTATAGTGGAAGAACGTTTTTTTAATGGTGGGTTATGGTTTTCTTAGGCACCGAACTCTCAGTACTTTCCAAAATAGCATTGGTAAATGTATTAACATTTTGGTCAATATGAGATTCACTTGTACCTTGAACTAGCCCATTTGCCAATTTTGTTTTCATCTGTCTCTTAAAAATGGTCCAGTTGGCTTTTTTAAAGTCAAATATTTGATTTCTTTTATGCACAGGAGAAGATAAAAGTGTACATTTAACAGGCAAATGATCAGAACTTAGTTCGTTAAGGGTTATAGGTGAACTGAAAATGTCAGGAATGTTTGTTAGGAATATATCTAATGTCGACGGGTTCCAATTACTGTTTGATGGAACATACGAAGGACTAGGTGGATAAAGAATATCAAATGAATGCCTTGAGTTTAAGTCAGCAAGAATGTTACCCCATGTGTTAGCCCTCAGACAGCCCCAATGCCTATGCCTGCAATTAAAGTCACCGCCTATTAGATACAAATCGTTAGTATTAACGAGTCTTATCAGATCATTATGTAGATCAATGCGCTTTTGTGCTGTGGGTCTTCCGCCTGGGAAATAACTACTATATATTTTCAGTGACATACCATTGTCAAGAGGTACTTCAATTCCAATACTTTCGATTAAATTCATACTTTCTAATGGGAGTACTTTGTGTTTGATTGAGTTTTTTACTACGATGGCAACACCGCCACCACCTCTCTCTTCCCTATCCAGACGATAAGCCTTATATCCGGAGATTGAGAGACGATCGGCTGAATTCAGCCATGTTTCTGATAGAAGTGCTAAATCTATATTACATGCATCAAGGAAAGCAGTAAATTCTTCTTGTTTACCTCGAATGCTTCTAGCATTCCAACAAATTATGTTCATATTACTTATATTCATTTCTTAGAACTATACAAATACTTAATTGCCAATTGAGTGATTGTGTTAAATTGTTCCGCCTTTGTAGTGCAATTGCTGAGCAAGGTGATCATCTCTGCTGTAAGCCTGTTGGTCTCTTCTAATGAAAAAAGCTCTTCGCCGGTCTTTGCATTATTGTTGTTGGTAGTTGTTGACCATGCGTTCGATGTCGTGCGTGTGTTAGTAGGTGCGGGTGCAACGCCAGCTGTTGATTTGTGATGTGATGGAAGAGAGGGGAAATCCATGACGTTTGGTACGAATGTTGGTTGTACGTTTTTAACACGATGGATTTTGGTTTTGGCCGCAAGCTTTTCTCTCATTTCTAGAAAGCTTTGACGACTAACATAATTAAGATCAGTAGATTTATGTGTTCCACTGCAGTTGGCACATTTAATGTTTTTGGAGTTACACTCATTAGTTTTGTGATACTCGGAGCAGACAGCGCAATGAGTCTTGATGTTGCAATTTTTTTCCCCGTGCCCGTACATCTGGCAATTATAGCACTGCGTAATTCTGTTTTGTTTTCTTCTTGAAAAGTCCCATTTGACTTGGGTTTTAAAAACAGATCTTAAGTTTTTTTTGAGTTCAGCTAGACGTACGGATCCGACTTCAAGGAACACCAAGTAAAACACATCGGTGAAATGTTCATATTGTTTTTTGATGAGCTTTACATTTTGACACTTCAATCCAAGTGAAATCATTTCATTTTTAAGTTCATCTGTTGACATTTCCTCCAGTCCATACAACACAACTTTAAATGACCTTGCCGTAGGAAGGTCATGAGTGAAGAACTGCAACTTCTTCGATTTTAAAATCGCGCATAATTTGTGATGCGAATCAACACTTTCACAGTTAATTTTTATTCCGATGCTCATTTTCTTCAGACAATAGTTCTCGATTTTAATTTCACGAAGTAGAGCATGAATTTCACCAGCACTTTTCTGTAAAACACACACCGATGGAATTTTATCTTTTTTTTTGTCTGTGGCTCGACTTAGCACTTCATCGCATTCGATGTCTGAGATATCCGTGTCCGGGTGGGTTTGTAAAGGGAGGAAAAAATTGCCTCTAGGATTTTTATCTCTAGAGCCCATTTTACGAACTTAAGTGAAGACATATAGTCTTCAACATTAGGTGCGTTTGGGAATTTTGATTTGGGCGTTATGAACGATCGCTTAAGAGAGAAAGTCTTCCTCGGTCAAAGCTCCGAACAGAACTGAAAAACAATCCATATAATCCATATAATCCAAAAAGTTTTTATAATTTTTTTTAATAATTTTTTTTTTAGCGTTGTCCAGCAGTGGTGGGTTCCCGCAGTCCGATCCAAAAAAAAGTATAGTATATATATGTATGTATATGTATATATGTATATGTATATATATGCATATATATATATGTATATAAACATACAAACGCGTCATTTGTGGGTCAATTGGTCCCCAAAAATTGGGGAAAAGTCGATAAAGGTGTTGGTCCTTTCGAACCTCGACCTGCACGTCAATTCCGCAGAATTGACCTTCACCCAGCCGATGGCTTGGGTCGGTGGCCAACTGCCACACAACACAAAACACCGACAGAACAAAATTCTCGCGGGTACCTGGCGACCCCGAATACTCCACCAAATCAAACGCGAGGTGCGCCTCTGACACCGAAAATGTACGGGACACACAATAACCGCACGGCCTTTGTTCCGCAAACCGTTGGTGAACTTTGTCCACCGAAGCACACAACACGACGCAACGGGAGCTTTCGCGATTATTTTCGGCCCACTTTCCTCTTTTCACTAGGCAGGGGCTCCCGCTAGAGTGTCCCTACACCTCAAAAGAAATCTCACAAAAGCAACTCTACGCTATGTGTCTACCCAGGCATATCCTGGTAAACACATATATTTAGGTATGTATAAAAAAGGAAAAACCAAATCCCCCAGCGGGATACTTCTCCGTTTGCTGCCGATTCCCGTTGTCCTCCTTCCTTCTCTCAAGTCCTCGTACTTTTCCTTGCCTTGTTTGTTAATTATCGTCTCTGGTTTTCGTTGGTTCCCTCCATCTATTTTTTCACCTTTTTTTGCTCCAAAATTTTTTCTTTTTTCCTTTTTTTTCCTCATCACGGAGCCTACTCTTGCGACGAATTATAAATCCGAATTGCCCACTCTTTCCTAGGGCCAACCCATGGCAACCTTGAAGAACTGCTCTCCCTTGATTTGCAACCACATTCCATGCAACACATGCAACACACATTCCTTCACATGTACGATGAAACAGAAACGGAGGAAGTGAAGAGACGATTATTGCGGCTTTTTAAAGGAGCGCGAAGGTGCAGAGATCACAAGTAGGGCAAATATCAGCGCCCCGAGCAAGCAAGAGAGGATAGCGGGGCCCAACAAATACGAGCATAGCCCATACCTGAAGCAACTAGCAACCCATCTATCTTCCACAAACTGGGGGAACAGATCAAAGCACTGGTTGAAATGCTGGAAGACGGAGAGAGACGCTCAATCCACCAGCCAATGCGAGACGCCATCGAGAGCATCAAGGCGCTCTATGAACTGGCAGCTATCAAGTCGTACGACGATAAGGCCAAAAGAAGTGATACGGAAGAGCAACGCTTCCCAAACATCCCCGTGGATGAAACCCGCAGTTGCGGAAAAAACCAAGCGGGGCCCGGAGCTGAACGGGAAATGCCCGAGCCCAAGACGGAGGCAAAATCAGCCAGAAGCGACGGGAAAAAATATCACCCACAAAGAGCAAACCTCCCGCAAGGCCGAAGTAAGCCGAAGTAGCCCGCGGTTAGCAGCAGAAAGCAGACCTCGGCGAAGGAATCGCAAGGGAAAAATGATATTCCGAGGAGAACCAAGGGGAAAACAAGACCTGACGCAATAGTTGTAGCAGCGAAGGGCGACTTGTCCTACGCAGATATACTGCGGAAAGTCAAGAACGATCCCAAGCTTGGAAACCTCGGCGAATCGGTGACAAAAATCCGCCGCACACAAAAAGGAGACCTGCTCTTCCAGCTAAAAGAAGCGGGAGGAAAGGCCGACCATTTTAAGGGAATAATTGGAGAATCCCTGGGAAAAGAGGCAGAGTTCAGAACACTGACCCACTGCGTTACTGTCGAAATTAAGGATATAGACGAGGTAACCACCAAAGCGGATATCTGCGAGGCAATGGCATCTCAGACTCAGCTGACCGAGCTGAAGGATACAGACATAGTAAGTCTGCGCAAAGCCTATGGCGGCACCCAAGTCGCAATGATTGGATTAACCGCAGAAAATGCAAACACACTGCTGAAGGAGGGAAAGATAAGGATAGGCTGGATCAACTGCCGTATCCGGGAACGCACAGCGCAAACCAAATGCTTTAGATGCCTAGGATTTGGACACAGAGCATCTCAGTGCAAGAGTGAGCAGGACCACTCCAAAATGTGCAGAAGATGTGGCACAGAGAGCCACATAGCTAAGAACTGCTCTCACGAGCCGAAGTGTTTCTGGTGCAAGAGCACCAACCCCGTCAACGCAGGGCATGTAGCTGGCAGTGTAAAGTGTCCGGTTTTCAGGAGGGCCCTCACCAATAAGACATGATGAAGGTTATACAAATTAACCTTAATCACTGTGCGGCAGCACAAGACCTTCTGGCACAAATGTCAAGAGAAGAAAAAGCGGATGTTGCCATCATCAGCGAGCCGTATAAATCCCTAGATGGCGGCAGCTGGACAGATGACACATCCAAGAAAGCAGCAATTTGGACCTATGGAAACCACACCTCCCAAAACATTAGCACAGTAACAGACTATGTTGCGTGTGCCCGGATAAATGGTATCCACTTTTACGGCTGCTATGCTCCCCCTAGTCTACCAAACAGAGAATACCTGAGTCTCTTAGATGATATAGTAGCGGACGCACGAGGAAAGCATCGGGTCATCATTGCCGGAGACTTCAACGCGTGGGCTACGGAAAGGGGCAGTAGATGCACAAATAAAATGGGGGTTGCCCTCCTTTAAGCATTCGCATCGTTGGAGATTGGCCTTGTAAACAAAGGCTCAACACAAACCTTCCGCAAAGTAGGCAGGAGCTCCATAGTTGACATAACGTTCGCAAGCAACTCTCTATTGCCCAAAACAAATTGGCGAGTCAGCGAGAAATACACGCACAGTGACCACCAGGCGGTTGTATTCAAGATTGATACTGTGATGCCCAGACAGCGACCAAAACGAAGGGGCTTAAGTGGAAGGACACCACTTTCGATGAAGAAATGTTTGGAGAAACGTTATGCTCTGACTTCCCCGCCAACACCACATCAGCGGATAGCATATCGAGTAATCTGATCCAAGCATTATCAACAGCATGCGACGCAGCGATGCCTAGGAGGTCCACTAGCGGAAGGGGAGAAACATGCAACTGTTGGAACGACAGCATAAGGAATCTCAGGACAATCTGCCTTAAAGCCCGTCGTAGATTCCAGCGTTCCAGAGGTAGACCGGAGTTCCAGGAACGATTGGTCGCCTTCAGGTTGGCAAGGCGCAACCTGGAAAAGGCAATCAAGGAAAGCAAAGCAAACTACTTCAAGAATCTTTGCAAGGAAGCAGACCTAGACCCCTGGGGAGGAGCATATAAAGTGGTAATGAAAAAAGTGAAAGGCAGTAGGACGCCCCAACTAACCTGCCCACTGATGCTCAGAACAATAGTTTAACACCTGTTCCCCAGGAAACCTCCTATAATGTTCGTCCTTACACAAGGAGCTAGCTCGGATCAAAACCCACCAGTCACGGCTGAAGAGCTACAGATTGCGTGCAGGAAAATTGCCCCCAAAAAAGCACCTGGCCCTGACGGCATCCCTAATAAAGCCATCAAGGCGGCCGTCGAGAAGAGGTAGCTGTTCACAGCGACGATGCAAAGGTGCCTCGAAGAAACTTTCCTAATTGCTGAAAAATCCAATACCTGGTACTGATACCCAGAGGCAATAAGCCCCCAGGAGAACTGTCAGGGTATCGACCAATCTGCCTGCTTGACACCACGGGAAAGATCCTGGAGAGCATCATATACGGCAGGCTAATCGGCGTGGCGGAGGAGCGAGTAGCCTTGTTCGACCATCAGTTCGGTTTTAGGATATCGCGCTCCACCATCGACGCCATCAAGGAGGTGGTAGACACAGCAAGCGAAGCGATAACGGGTCCAAGATGGAGGGGCGGTACAAAAAAATACTGTGCCATAGTTACGCTGGACATCAAAAACGCGTTTAACTCAGCGAACTGGTCCTGCATCATAAGAGCCTTGAATAGGATGAGCACACCGCAGTACTTGAGGAAGATTATCGTTAGCTACTTCACCAACAGGAAATTTAGATACCAGACTGATGTTGGAATGAAATACCACGAAGTCTCGGCAGGCGTTGCACAGGGTTCAGTTCTTGGACCTCTCCTGTGGAACCTAATGTACGACGGAGTACTGAGACTCACGCAACCACATGGAGTCAAGGTGATCGGTTTTGCCGACGACATCGCGGTCGTGACATTAGCCAAAAACATCCACGAGGTGGAAGCAGCCACAAACGAAGTGATCGCCAGGATCAAGGATTGGATGGAATCCGCCGACCTAGAACTAGCTGACCACAAGACTGAGGCTGTCTTAGTAACCAGTTGAAAGACGGTGGAATACGCTAGCTTCCGGGTTGGTTCCCAGATAATTCGATCGAAGATGGCTCTGAAATACCTAGGGGTAATGCTCGACAACCGGCTTAACTTTAAAACTCACGTCGAGTACTGCAGCAAGGATGCAGGCAGCGCTCTCAGGAATGCTGCCCAACATCGGAGTAGCTGGATACGAGAGCAGGATCCTGCTTTCCAAAGTGGTAAGCTCAATCCTTCTTTACGATGCACGAGTATGGGCGGGGGCCCTGGCGAACACGGAAGCAGCAAGGAAGCTCTCGACACCCAAGTCGCAATGATTGGATTAACCGCAGAAAATGCAAACACACTGCTGAAGGAGGGAAAGATAAGGATAGGCTGGATCAACTGCCGTATCCGGGAACGCACAGCGCAAACCAAATGCTTTAGATGCCTAGGATTTGGACACAGAGCATCTCAGTGCAAGAGTGAGCAGGACCACTCCAAAATGTGCAGAAGATGTGGCACAGAGAGCCACATAGCTAAGAACTGCTCTCACGAGCCGAAGTGTTTCTGGTGCAAGAGCACCAACCCCGTCAACGCAGGGCATGTAGCTGGCAGTGTAAAGTGTCCGGTTTTCAGGAGGGCCCTCACCAATAAGACATGATGAAGGTTATACAAATTAACCTTAATCACTGTGCGGCAGCACAAGACCTTCTGGCACAAATGTCAAGAGAAGAAAAAGCGGATGTTGCCATCATCAGCGAGCCGTATAAATCCCTAGATGGCGGCAGCTGGACAGATGACACATCCAAGAAAGCAGCAATTTGGACCTATGGAAACCACACCTCCCAAAACATTAGCACAGTAACAGACTATGTTGCGTGTGCCCGGATAAATGGTATCCACTTTTACGGCTGCTATGCTCCCCCTAGTCTACCAAACAGAGAATACCTGAGTCTCTTAGATGATATAGTAGCGGACGCACGAGGAAAGCATCGGGTCATCATGCCGGAGACTTCAACGCGTGGGCTACGGAAAGGGGCAGTAGATGCACAAATAAAATGGGGGTTGCCCTCCTTTAAGCATTCGCATCGTTGGAGATTGGCCTTGTAAACAAAGGCTCAACACAAACCTTCCGCAAAGTAGGCAGGAGCTCCATAGTTGACATAACGTTCGCAAGCAACTCTCTATTGCCCAAAACAAATTGGCGAGTCAGCGAGAAATACACGCACAGTGACCACCAGGCGGTTGTATTCAAGATTGATACTGTGATGCCCAGACAGCGACCAAAACGAAGGGGCCCAAGTGGAAGGACACCACTTTCGATGAAGAAATGTTTGGAGAAACGTTATGCTCTGACTTCCCCGCCAACACCACATCAGCGGATAGCATGTCGAGTAATCTGATCCAAGCATTATCAACAGCATGCGACGCAGCGATGCCTAGGAGGTCCACTAGCGGAAGGGGAGAAACATGCAACTGTTGGAACGACAGCATAAGGAATCTCAGGACAATCTGCCTTAAAGCCCGTCGTAGATTCCAGCGTTCCAGAGGTAGACCGGAGTTCCAGGAACGATTGGTCGCCTTCAGGTTGGCAAGGCGCAACCTGGAAAAGGCAATCAAGGAAAGCAAAGCAAACTACTTCAAGAATCTTTGCAAGGAAGCAGACCTAGACCCCTGGGGAGGAGCATATAAAGTGGTAATGAAAAAAGTGAAAGGCAGTAGGACGCCCCAACTAACCTGCCCACTGATGCTCAGAACAATAGTTTAACACCTGTTCCCCAGGAAACCTCCTATAATGTTCGTCCTTACACAAGGAGCTAGCTCGGATCAAAACCCACCAGTCACGGCTGAAGAGCTACAGATTGCGTGCAGGAAAATTGCCCCCAAAAAAGCACCTGGCCCTGACGGCATCCCTAATAAAGCCATCAAGGCGGCCGTCGAGAAGAGGGAGCTGTTCACAGCGACGATGCAAAGGTGCCTCGAAGAAACTTTCCTAATTGCTGAAAAATCCAATACCTGGTACTGATACCCAAAGGCAATAAGCCCCCAGGAGAACTGTCAGGGTATCGACCAATCTGCCTGCTTGACACCACGGGAAAGATCCTGGAGAGCATCATATACGGCAGGCTAATCGGCGTGGCGGAGGAGCGAGTAGCCTTGTTCGACCATCAGTTCGGTTTTAGGATATCGCGCTCCACCATCGACGCCATCAAGGAGGTGGTAGACACAGCAAGCGAAGCGATAACGGGTCCAAGATGGAGGGGCGGTACAAAAAAATACTGTGCCATAGTTACGCTGGACATCAAAAACGCGTTTAACTCAGCGAACTGGTCCTGCATCATAAGAGCCTTGAATAGGATGAGCACACCGCAGTACTTGAGGAAGATTATCGTTAGCTACTTCACCAACAGGAAATTTAGATACCAGACTGATGTTGGAATGAAATACCACGAAGTCTCGGCAGGCGTTGCACAGGGTTCAGTTCTTGGACCTCTCCTGTGGAACCTAATGTACGACGGAGTACTGAGACTCACGCAACCACATGGAGTCAAGGTGATCGGTTTTGCCGACGACATCGCGGTCGTGACATTAGCCAAAAACATCCACGAGGTGGAAGCAGCCACAAACGAAGTGATCGCCAGGATCAAGGATTGGATGGAATCCGCCGACCTAGAACTAGCTGACCACAAGACTGAGGCTGTCTTAGTAACCAGTTGAAAGACGGTGGAATACGCTAGCTTCCGGGTTGGTTCCCAGATAATTCGATCGAAGATGGCTCTGAAATACCTAGGGGTAATGCTCGACAACCGGCTTAACTTTAAAACTCACGTCGAGTACTGCAGCAAAGATGCAGGCAGCGCTCTCAGGAATGCTGCCCAACATCGGAGTAGCTGGATACGAGAGCAGGATCCTGCTTTCCAAAGTGGTAAGCTCAATCCTTCTTTACGATGCACGAGTATGGGCGGGGGCCCTGGCGAACACGGAAGCAGCAAGGAAGCTCTCGACACCCAAGTCGCAATGATTGGATTAACCGCAGAAAATGCAAACACACTGCTGAAGGAGGGAAAGATAAGGATAGGCTGGATCAACTGCCGTATCCGGGAACGCACAGCGCAAACCAAATGCTTTAGATGCCTAGGATTTGGACACAGAGCATCTCAGTGCAAGAGTGAGCAGGACCACTCCAAAATGTGCAGAAGATGTGGCACAGAGAGCCACATAGCTAAGAACTGCTCTCACGAGCCGAAGTGTTTCTGGTGCAAGAGCACCAACCCCGTCAACGCAGGGCATGTAGCTGGCAGTGTAAAGTGTCCGGTTTTCAGGAGGGCCCTCACCAATAAGACATGATGAAGGTTATACAAATTAACCTTAATCACTGTGCGGCAGCACAAGACCTTCTGGCACAAATGTCAAGAGAAGAAAAAGCGGATGTTGCCATCATCAGCGAGCCGTATAAATCCCTAGATGGCGGCAGCTGGACAGATGACACATCCAAGAAAGCAGCAATTTGGACCTATGGAAATCACACCTCCCAAAACATTAGCACAGTAACAGACTATGTTGCGTGTGCCCGGATAAATGGTATCCACTTTTACGGCTGCTATGCTCCCCCTAGTCTACCAAACAGAGAATACCTGAGTCTCTTAGATGATATAGTAGCGGACGCACGAGGAAAGCATCGGGTCATCATTGCCGGAGACTTCAACGCGTGGGCTACGGAAAGGGGCAGTAGATGCACAAATAAAATGGGGGTTGCCCCCCTTTAAGCATTCGCATCGTTGGAGATTGGCCTTGTAAACAAAGGCTCAACACAAACCTTCCGCAAAGTAGGCAGGAGCTCCATAGTTGACATAACGTTCGCAAGCAACTCTCTATTGCCCAAAACAAATTGGCGAGTCAGCGAGAAATACACGCACAGTGACCACCAGGCGGTTGTATTCAAGATTGATACTGTGATGCCCAGACAGCGACCAAAACGAAGGGGCCCAAGTGGAAGGACACCACTTTCGATGAAGAAATGTTTGGAGAAACGTTATGCTCTGACTTCCCCGCCAACACCACATCAGCGGATAGCATGTCGAGTAATCTGATCCAAGCATTATCAACAGCATGCGACGCAGCGATGCCTAGGAGGTCCACTAGCGGAAGGGGAGAAACATGCAACTGTTGGAACGACAGCATAAGGAATCTCAGGACAATCTGCCTTAAAGCCCGTCGTAGATTCCAGCGTTCCAGAGGTAGACCGGAGTTCCAGGAACGATTGGTCGCCTTCAGGTTGGCAAGGCGCAACCTGGAAAAGGCAATCAAGGAAAGCAAAGCAAACTACTTCAAGAATCTTTGCAAGGAAGCAGACCTAGACCCCTGGGGAGGAGCATATAAAGTGGTAATGAAAAAAGTGAAAGGCAGTAGGACGCCCCAACTAACCTGCCCACTGATGCTCAGAACAATAGTTTAACACCTGTTCCCCAGGAAACCTCCTATAATGTTCGTCCTTACACAAGGAGCTAGCTCGGATCAAAACCCACCAGTCACGGCTGAAGAGCTACAGATTGCGTGCAGGAAAATTGCCCCCAAAAAAGCACCTGGCCCTGACGGCATCCCTAATAAAGCCATCAAGGCGGCCGTCGAGAAGAGGGAGCTGTTCACAGCGACGATGCAAAGGTGCCTCGAAGAAACTTTCCTAATTGCTGAAAAATCCAATACCTGGTACTGATACCCAAAGGCAATAAGCCCCCAGGAGAACTGTCAGGGTATCGACCAATCTGCCTGCTTGACACCACGGGAAAGATCCTGGAGAGCATCATATACGGCAGGCTAATCGGCGTGGCGGAGGAGCGAGTAGCCTTGTTCGACCATCAGTTCGGTTTTAGGATATCGCGCTCCACCATCGACGCCATCAAGGAGGTGGTAGACACAGCAAGCGAAGCGATAACGGGTCCAAGATGGAGGGGCGGTACAAAAAAATAATGAGGCTGTCTTAGTAACCAGTTGAAAGACGGTGGAATACGCTAGCTTCCGGGTTGGTTCCCAGATAATTCGATCGAAGATGGCTCTGAAATACCTAGGGGTAATGCTCGACAACCGGCTTAACTTTAAAACTCACGTCGAGTACTGCAGCAAGGATGCAGGCAGCGCTCTCAGGAATGCTGCCCAACATCGGAGTAGCTGGATACGAGAGCAGGATCCTGCTTTCCAAAGTGGTAAGCTCAATCCTTCTTTACGATGCACGAGTATGGGCGGGGGCCCTGGCGAACACGGAAGCAGCAAGGAAGCTCTCGACATCATACAGGCTCTGCATGATAAGAGCAATCAGCGGTTTCCGAACAATTTAGTGTGAAGCAGCCTGCGTCATTGCGGGCATGGTCCCGATCGACATTCTCGCCACCGAAATGCAAAGGATCCACTTACGGAGATCTGCAAATCACTCGCAGACTAGCGCAAGAGGTCTAAAAAGCGAGAGGAAGTCTACTAGCTCCCGAGCTCCTAGTTAGCCATATGATGGAATCAGCTGACAAATGGCTGGTGACATTTTCCTTTATTACAAAGGTGCAGATCGTGCTAAGAAGGCTGGAAAGAGAGAGAAAGGCCGAATTGGCAAATATACATTCGTTAAGCACTGATGGAACTGCAACATTAAGCGTCCTTCTGCCGTACTCGTTCCAATACCTCGGGACTTCATATACCTGCTGTTGTCTTCCTCTGGTATTTACTGCTTGTTGCGTCAGAGTTCTGCATGCATCGTCGTTGTAGAAGTGTGCAAGCATTTCTAAATTGTAGATCTGTTGAATATTCAGAAGGTTTTGGTCACCAGGGTTGACTCTGGGATTGTGCACTAATTTTTGCAGTCGCACATATGTTCTTTGTAGGGATTGCATTTGCGACGCTCTTCCCCACGCTAATACGCCATATCTCAGATGTGATTCGACTAAACAAAAGTAGCATTGTCTAAGAACTTCAGGTGTGCAGACATTTTTAAGATGGAAGAGTGCGTGAGCGGGTCGATACAATTTTTGTTTTAATTCTCTTATCTGGTAATTCCATTTAAAGTTGTAATCAACGGTGAGTCCAATGTACTTGTATGTTGACACATTGTCGATATATCCGTTGCATCTATCATTATCTCTTACGTTACACCCATTCCTGTGAAGACATTCCATGTCATGCACTTTTATTTTGAGTTTAGTTCTTGGGATATGCGGCGGACGAATATGAATTACCTTTGTTTTCAGTGCGTTAATAATTAGTCCATGGTCGTGACAGCAAGCTGTGATTCCATTGAATTCTATTTGTAGTAAGCTTGCAGCTTCATTTACGTTCCTGTGGCTAATTACAATCGCTGTATCGTCCGCGTATGCGTATCCTGTACTGTACTTCAACACTGACATCAGATCATTGGCGTAGATAATAAATAGGAGTGGGCCCAGTTTTGATCCCTGTGGTACACCATATACAACATCTTCATCTTCACTTAAGAATTCGCCAATCTTAACTTTAAATTTTCGGCCTCTTAAGTAGCTTTCAAACCATGATAGTGTACTGCCCCGAACCCCAATCTTTTCTAACTGCCTCAGTAATTGTTTGTGGCTTAATGTATCGAAGGCTTTTTTAAAATCAATGAATAGAACCACTGTGCTGTGGTTTTTATCCAGGCTTTGGTTTATTTTATTCGCAAAATTTGCCAGCAGATGGTTGATAGTCTTGTTTTTACAAAAACCAAATTGATTGTTATTCAGGATTTTAAATTGTTCCACATATTCGTATAGCCTCGTTGCCAATACTTCCTCCATTACCTTGTCCGCAGATGATAGAATAGAAATGGGTCTGTAGTTCACAATTTGGTTCTTCTTTCCGCTTTTTTATATTGGCCGTACTATTGACGTTTTCAGAAGGTGCGCAATTGTTGCTTGGTCGAAACTCATATTTATAAGCTTCGTTATCACTGGCGAAAGGTACTCTGCACTTATTCTTAGATCGATTGACCTTATCTCGTCTATTCCGGCTGACTTGTTGCACTTCAGCGAATGAAGTATATTCTTAACCTCGGTATCAGTAACATATTGTACATATAAAGAGTTTTGTACACTGTTCGAACTGCCCCGAAATGTGTTTGATTGCACTCATGAACTGTATTACAAATTTCCAATGATAGCGTTTTTGCGAATTTGTTCGCTAGGTCATTAAGATTTTCTTCATGCGCAAAATTCTTTTTTTTTATAACGTCATTTATATTGTTCGATCTTCTTCCAAGTAATGCATTTACAATCTTCCAGGTATCTTTTGGGTTGTTCTTACTCTCTTGGAATTTCTGCTTGTAGAAGTTTGATTTTATCCGTTTTATTTTTTTGTTAAGCTCGTTTCTGTATAGTTTATACTCTTTGTGATAATCCGAATTCTGTCTGTTGTTTTTGTACCTTCTGTATAATCTATCACGTTCTTTGCATTCGCATTTCAGCTCTGCGGTGGCCCAACTGTGCTCAGTGCTTCTTTTCTTCGTCGTAACTGTTGACGATGTTACTATATTATTAAGCACTTCCTTGAAGTGCTGATATAGTTTATTTACATCTGTGACCGAATTTAACTCGTCCCAGTTGAAATCATGTATTTTTTGTGCTACTAATTGAGTTAGTACGTGTCGCTCTTTACTGGATTTGCTTATAACTGCATCAGCTTTCAGTCCTAGCGGATCCTGACATCTACTGCATTTCTTGTCCATCTTGCCGTGTGAATGGAAATTTGCTTTTTTTTTTATAATTCGAACACTTCTTAATAAAGCTAGACTATTTTGCTGTTTCTTTTTGATTGTAAAAAATCAAATTTTTGCTTTTCAGGCGCTTTTGATCTATATTTGAAAGTTTTTCTCACTGTATAAGCCTTGAAGATAGCACTAAGGCAAAAACACGTCAGCACACTTGAAAACTTAACTCGTAGGCGCGAGGAAAAAGGAGAATAATATCCCGTGAATCGTTCATGCTGGTAACACGGGTTACCAGTATCTTGAAGAAGATTCCACATCCATTGGCGCAAACCATAAAAAAACAATGTACGATGAACCATCATCATCCGCAACATGTACACACACTCCGTGCATACAAGTATGCCGCGCTCACAGCCGCTGACCAGGCTCTGTTGGAGTGGTTGTGTGTGTTCAGTTGCGTGTGCCGAGATCGTACCTCCATACGACCAGCTGATCGTTTGTACCGAAGCAAAGGGAATCCCATCCATTACCCCGGCACCTTCCATCGCTGCTCTCAATCATCAACATTAAATTCAAGGAATCTCATCCAATGCACTGGCAACCTCCCTCGTCGACGCATTCACTCTCTTCATACATACTCGCATGCACCCATCGAAGAGATCATCCCGATGGTATGCAGCATTCCGTGATCTGCTTTATATTTCATCATTTATCATTTAGTTATTTCTTTTTGTGTTATTGCTTGTCGTTATTGTTTGATGTATTTTCAATAGGTACGTCGTATGTGTATTATCAGCCCTATTAATAAACATGAAATAGCGACGATTTAGTACTAACATATAGGTTAACTCGCGATTCCTATTAATAAACGCGTGATAGCTTTAAGTGACATATTTTAACGAGCGGATAACTTAACTCATCGAATTCGGCAAATAAGAAGCGAATAACTATTTATCACAAGTAGTTGGCTGTCAAAATTGACACCTAAAGTTTCGTTTGCCATCAAGAAATAATTAATTGTTTTATAATCGACCTCGCCTCTACAAAAATTGTTCGTAAAATATTGGTTATTGAAAAATTGGTTTACCAAATAAGGTAAGTTATGTTAAATGTGTGTATGCTGATTAATCTGTGAACTGTGTTTGTTTTATACCTGAAAAGCTTTTAACGAAATTCACAAAATGTTGTCAAGGTTTATGGATTTTCTGGATCGAATGGATAGGCTCAGCGATGCTGAAATCATCAGACGGCCAAAAATATACAAAGATCGTATCAACCCCATGGAGGAACTAGATGAAGCTGAATTTATAACAAAATACCGCTTTTCAAAGACAAACATGAACAGATTGATAAGTCTCGTAAGAGATGATTTAGAAGGCTACAAAAGGGGTGGTCGCATTCCAGTCAATATCCAAGTGATGGCTGCAATACGTTATTGGGGTCGTAATGAGGTAACAATGCAATAAGTCATATTATATCTTAATATCTTAATTCTATTCCAGATTCAAGACGGCGGTGGTGATATACATGGCTTCAGCCAGCCGACACTGAGCAATATAAGTGAAGAGTAGCACAGGCCTTTGCATCGAAGTCAAGAAATTATATCACAATGCCCCAAACTACATCGGCGCAAATAGCTGTGATGGAAGGTTTTAAGCGAATACGCGGATTTCCTCTCGTTATTGGTGCAATTGATTGTAGCCACATACCAATACAAAGACAAGGAGGAGAAACAGGCCAATTCTATGTTAATAGAAAAGGATACTACTCCATTAATACACAGGTCGTTCACGATGACCGTCTTAAAATAATTGAAATTGTTGCGCACTGGCGTGGAAGCACTCATGATTCTAGGATATTCAATGAAAGTAGAATAAAAGTACGCACAGAAGCAGGTGAATTTCCATTACGTCTTCTGGGTGACGGTGGCTATAAATGCACCAACCACCTTATTGTAACAACGCACATATTGTAACTAGAAATACTATTGAGGGAATATCTAGCATTTGGAAATCCTCCAAATGCATTTCCTCCAATCGAATTTTACTCACAGGAATCAGGGGGGCACTAGAAAATGATAAAACCACCATCGTGACATTAGCGCGCTAAATAATTTAGCCATTGAATACAATCAAGAATTGGGTAAGCCTTCTGTATATTCCTTCAACAGCAACCCATTAATATTCTCTGTTTTGTCTTTTTGCAAATGATGATAGCTTAATTGAAAACACCGAAGTAACCAATCTAGAAAGCCCCCAGCAAGAATACCTCACACACTTTAATACGAGGAAAACGTTTATAATAACACACTGCCCAAATACATAAAAATAACAAAAACAAATAACATAACATAGACATTCTTATTGAAAAGTCAATTATTTGACAGTGCTTCCAATTCCTTGTCTAATATCCGCATTTTCTTCTAATGGCATTCTTTTTCAAGAAAAAGATTTTCCATGCGCTGACAGTGCTCTTCATTCAAGTGCTGATCATCTTCCTTCATGTGCGCCATTGTCAGCTTGAAAATGTCCATCTTCATTACGTCGTTCTATAAAATTAAAAAAAAGGTATAAAATGCATTGAAAAATAACTAATAACTAACATACATTGTCCACATTTTTTTAACTTCTCGGACTACCTTCCTTCTTGGCGTAGAACGAGCTGTACTCACATTTGCTTTAGGCGTGTCATCCGTTAAAGCTGCAGAGTTCCCACAATTGTTGATGTGTTGCTCACGTTCATATAATTTTTATGAAAATGAATAATGAAAATTCGATATTAGTTATTTGATAGAAAAGATTACTATTCATTATCTTACCCAGGCAATATTCGTCACATCTTCCGATTGTATATATATTTGCTGAAAGCTCTACAAAGAAACATCAAAAAGTTTTTATTGTAAGGTCTCGTAAAAATGTTTAAATGCCTGTTGTACATCGCTATCAAACCGGTGGCAATCAATATGGAACTCATTCGGATTGAGTTCCATCAGATCTGTGCTTTCTTGGTCTGAGGGTTTTGGTGCTGGCTCACCCCCAGTAGCATTCACTGCTTTCTTATACTCCATTTCTTGTCGTTTTGCTTTCAGTTTCATGCGCCGCGATTGAAACTGCAACTGGGAAACTTCGCGAGACACATTGCTGGCTGTGTTAAATCTGCAAATGCAATTTTATTATTCAATGAGATATTAATTTAGAGTTGGGTGTTGCTACTTACAAACTTAATATTGATTCCCAGCATTCTTTTTTTGACTTATTTGTGTTACTGTCGATGGTTTTGTTTTCTATACACCCGACATTTTTCGCACCCATATCCTTCAACAGTGTCTTTAATTATAAAAGAATTATAAGAAGCTACACAGATCTTTATTTGCATACATATATTCACAATTCCATTACTACTTACCTTATAAGCCGCGCACCAATTTTCCGTCAGTTTTTTCTTTTTTTGCGGTGGTCCTTCCATTTCGACAAATTTCGCGCACGTCAGTGTCAGCTGGTGAAATATGACAGATGTACTAGAATGTTTATTACAATATGGCGAAGTGTTGCCTTGCAGTTAGTTATAAGGAGTGGACAGCTTAAATGGAGACAAAATATGTGTATTAATAACAAAAATTATAAAACGAATAAGTTCACTATCCCTGTGTAAGCTAAAACATATTTTAAGGAGCGGAAAGCGTTTTTTTTGTTAATAGGGCTGTATATGTTTATTATGTGTTGTTGTCTGGCATCATCTGTTCTATATTAGATTGCTCTACTATCGTGTTTTCCTTTGGGTTTCCAGCATTAGTTTCTCGGTGGTCTACATTTAGGAGTTGAGGCAAATACGGCGACTCTGGAGAATTTGTTTGAGTACCATTTCGTACTCTTCTCTTTCTTTTCACGTGTGTGTTTGTTTCTGTGTCTACCACTTGCTTAATTGGGGTAAGCAAGTGGTGTTGGTATTTTACCACAGATAAGTACTCCCGTTGAAATTTTGCTTGGCGGTCCCGATCATCGCGAAAACTCCCGTGCAGATTTCTTTTTTCAACAGGGGTGCCGAACCTTTGGTGATGTGTTCGCCGTTTCCCTTTTCTTCGCTTAAACAAAACACAATATTTTGTTACGTGCAATTGTGCACGTAACAACCGTTGACTGGTGGTCTGACACTGCCACCGGTTTTTGCCGGTCAATGCCCGCTTCTGAGTGCGCGGACCGCTCCTGATTTTCCATTTTCCGCACTCACTCACTTATCTAAGCGTGTATGGGCCACGGAGAGAAATAAAAAAAAAATTTGGAATTTGCTGTTAGAATCTTGCTATCACGGGTAAGCCAATGACCGTACCCTTACGTGATCCAAAGACGAGCCAATGTCTTTCACTCAAGAGGGTAGCTTATGTTGATGGTTGAGTCGATTAAGGAAAGGGATAATTTTTATTCCAACTGCATATTTTTTATCCGAATGCTGAACATTGTCGCCGTTTTTTTTCATATTCTTCTTGCTTCAGTTTCACTTGTTGTTTGCACACAATAACACGGAACTCAGATGAGTGTACTGTTTTCATCTCGTATTGTCACACGGACTCGGACGCAGACTTACACCCAACTGAGACAGTCGGACACAGACTGATCCTTATATTGTGAATTGTCCAATTTGCTGTTGCTAAGGAAGGAATAAGTATATTTTCTTGTTTGGTATGTCAATACTAGTAGGCAAATATATTTATACTTACAGGAATAACACACTTTCACTGAACAATAACAAAACAATAACAAGTGACGTTTGACCCACCATTAAACTTTAAGTCGGAGTTAAAATGAATATATTCCAGCTGGAAACTGGACATCCATTTGGTCATGAGAGGTCTCTGTCCTTTGCGATAGACATTGGAAAATGGGACAATGGGGTTGAGAAAAATTGGAGACTTATGATCGCAGTACGAAGTACGGCGGAATAGCTTTGAAAACGAGTGCGTGGATTTCTTTAAAAAGTTAAACAAAATGTTATCCGCATTGTGAACAGCAAGATTCTTTAAGATCGAGTGGATACTCTATTAATTCATACTTCAACGTAACGGAAAATTCAGACTTATAAGTAATAGATTATATAATAGTTTAAATGTAATAGATCATGCAATTGTTAATGAATGTAGTAGTACAGGCATGTTCTCATCTCCCTTGTAAGACAGAACGTCGACCTGCACGTAAATTCCGGAGAATTGACCTTCACCCAGCCGATGGTTTGGGCTCGGTGGCTAACTGCCACACAACACAAAACACCGACACAGCAAAATTCTCGCGGGTACCTGGCGACCCGAATACCCAACAAAATCAAACGCGAGGTGCGCCTCTGGCACCGATAATGTACGGGACACACAATAACCTCAAGGCCTTTGTTCCGCAAACCGTTGGTGAACTTTAATTATCGTCTCTGGTTTTCGTTGGTTCCCTCCGTTTATTTGTTCACCTTCTTTCTCTGCATTTCTTCTTTTTTCCCTTTTTTTTTCCTCAGCACGGAGCCTACACTTGCGATGCATTATAAATCCGAATAGCCCACTCTTTCCTAGGGCCAACCCATTGCAACCTTGAAGAACTGCTCTCCCTTGATTTGCAACCACATTCCATGCAACACACATTCCTTCACATGTACGATGAAGCAGAAACGGAGGAAGTGAAGAGACGATTATCGCGGCTTTTCAAAGGAGCGCGAAGGTGCAGAGATCACCAGGAGGGCAAATATCAGCGCCCCGAGCAAGCGAAGAGGATAGCGCGGCCCAACAAGTACGAGCAAAGCCTATACCTGAAGCAACTAGCAACCCATCTATCTTCCACAAACTGGGGGAACAGATCAAAGCGCTTGTTGAAATGCTGGAAGACGGAAAGAAACGCTCAATCCAGCCAACGCGAGACGCCATCGAGAGCATCAAGGCGCTCTTTGAACTGGCAGCTATCGAGTCACACGACGATAAGGCCAAAGAAGTGATACGGAAGAACAACGCTTCCCAAACATCCCCGTGGATGAAACCCGCAGTTGCGGAAAAAACCAAGCGAGGCCCGGAGCAGAACGGGAAATGCCCGATCTCAAAACGGAGGCAAAATCAGCCCGAAGCGACGGGAAAAAATATCACCCACAAAGAGCAAACCTCCCACAAGGCCGAAGTAAGAGAGAACGCGGAACCCCAACCCCAAAAAAACAACGAAAACGCCGAAAGCGAAAGCGAAACCCGAAAGCAGAACTCGGCGAAGGAATCGCTTGCTTGGAAACCTCGGCGAATCTGTGACAAAAATCCGCCGCACACAAAAAGGAGACCTGCTCTTCCAGTTAAAAGGAGCGGGAGGAAAGGCCGACTATTTTAAGGGAAGAATTGGAGAATCCCTGGGAAAAGACGCAGAGTTCAGAACACTGACCCACTGCGTTACTGTCGAAATCAAGGATATAGACGAGGTAACCACCAAAGCGGATATCTGCGAGGCAATGACATCCCAGACTCAGCTGACCGAGCTGAAGGAAACAGACATAGTAAGTCTGCGCAAAGCCTATGGCGGCACCCAAGTCGCAATGATTGGATTACCCGCAGAAAATCCAAACACACTGCTGAAGGAGTGTGACCTTCTGGCACAAATGTCAAGAGAAGAAAAAGCGGATGTTGCCATCATCAGCGAGCCGTATTAATCCCTAGATGGCGGCAGCTGGACAGATGGCACATCCAAGAAAGCAGCAATTTGGGCCTATGGAAACCACACTTCCCAAAACATTAGCACAGTAACAGACTATGTTGCGTGTGCCCGGATAAATGGTATCCACTTCTACAGCTGCTATGCTCCCCTTAGTCTACCACACAGAGAATACCTGAGTCTCTTAGATGATATAGTAGCGGACGCACGAGGAAAGCATCGGGTCATCATTGCCGGAGACTTCAACGCGTGGGCTATGGAATGGGGCAGTAGATGCACAAATAAAATGGGGGTTGCTCTCCTAGAAGCATTCGCTTCGTTGGAGATTGGCCTTGAAAACAAAGGTTCAACACAAACCTTCCGCAAAGCAGGCAGGAGCTCCATAGTTGACATAACGTTCGCAAGCAACTCTCTATTGCCCAAAACAAATTGGCGAGTCAGCGAGAAATACACGCACAGTGACCACCAGGCGGTTGTATTCAAGATTGATAATGTGATGCCCAGACAGCGACCAAAACGAACGGGGCCCAATTGGAAGGACACCACTTTCGATGAAGAAATGTTTGGAGAAGCGTTAAGCTCTGACTTCCCCGCCAAAACCACATCAGCGGAAAGCATGTCGAGTAATCTGATCCAAGCATTATCAACAGCATGCGGCGCAGCGATGCCTAGGCGGTCCACTAGTGGAAGGAGAGAACCATGCTACCGGTGGAAAGACAGCATAAGGAATCTCAGGACAACCTGCCTTAAAGCCCGTCGTAGATTCCAGCGTTCCAGAGGTAGACCAGAGTTCCAGGAACGATTGGACGCCTTCAGGCTGGCAAGGCGCAACCTGGAAAAGCCAATTAAGGAGAGCAAAGCAAACTACTTCAAGAATCTTTGCAAGGAAGCAGACCTAGACCCCTGGGGAGGAGCATATAAAGTGGTAATGAAAAAAGTGAAAGGCAGTAGGACGCCCCAACTAACCTGCCCGCTGATGCTCAGAACAATAGTGGAACACCTGTTCCCCAGGAAACCTGTTCGTCCTTACACAAGGAGCTCGGATCAAATCCCACCAGTCACGGCTGAAGAGCTGCAGATTGCGTGCAGGAAAATTGCCCCCAAAAAAGCACCTGGCCCTGACGGCATCCCTAATAAAGCCATCACGGCGGCCGTCGAGAAGAGGCCTGAGCTGTTCACAGCGACGATGCAAAGGTGCCTCGAAGAAACTTTCCTAATTGCTGGAAACTCCATAACCTGGTACTGATACCCAAAGGCAATAAGCCTCCAGGAGAACTGTCAGGGTATCGACCAATCTGCCTGCTTGACACCACGGGAAAGATCCTGGAGAGCATCATATACGGCAGGCTAATCGGCGTGGCGGAGGAGCGAGTAGCCTTGTTCGACCATCAGTTCGGTTTTAGGATATCGCGCTCCACCATCGACGCCATCAAAGAGGTGGTAGACACAGCAAGCGAAGCGATAACGGGTTCAAGATGGAGGGGCGGTACAAAAAAATACTGTGCCGTAGTTACGCTGGACATCAAAAACGCGTTTAACTCAGCGAACTGATCCTGCATCATGAGAGCCTTGAATAGGATGAGCATACCGCAGTACTTGAGGAAGATTATCGTCAGCCACTTCACCAACAGGAAACTTAGATACCAGACTGATGTTGGAATGAAATACGATGAAGTCTTGGCAGGCGTTCCACAGGGTTCAGTTCTTGGACCCCTCCTGTGGAACCGAATGTAGGACGGAGTACTGAGACTCACGCAACCACATAGAGTCTAGGTGATCGGTTTTGCCGACGACATCGCGGTCGTGACAGTAGCCAAAACATCCACGAGGTGGAAGCAGCCACAAACGAAGCGATCGCCAGGATCAAGGATTGGATGGAATCCGCCGACCTAAAACTAGCTGACCACAAGACTGAGGCTGTCTTAATAACCAGTCGAAAGGCGGTGGAATACGCTAGCTTCCGGTTTGGTTCCCAGATAATTCGATCGAAGATGGCTCTGAAATACCTAGGGGTAATGCTCGACAACCGGCTTAACTTTAAAACTCACGTTGAGTACTGCAGCAGGGATGCAGGCAGCGCTCTCAGAAATCATACAGGCTCTACGTGATAAGAGCAATCAGCGGTTTCCGAACAATTTCGTGCGAAGCAGCCTGCATCATTGCGGGTATGGTCCCGATCGACATTCTCGCCACCGAAATGCAAAGGATCTACCTACGGAGATCTGCAAATCACTCGGAGACTAGGGCAAGAGGTCTATAAAAGGAGGAAAGGGCAACATCAATGGCACTGTGGCAAACCAGGTGGGACACCACAACCAAAGGCAGATGGACCCAGAAATTGATACCCAGAATAGAAGCCTGGACAACGAGCTCACGGGAACTGCAACTACTACCTCACGCAGTTCTTGTCGGGCCATGGGGGTTACCGAAAATACCTCACAGATTCGATCACGACAGCTCACCCACTTGTCCAGAATGTGCGCGCGCAGATGAAGGCGCATAGCACGTAATATTCCATTGCAGACGCTTTGCCGTGGCGAGAGGAAGTCTACCAACTCCCGAGCTCCTAGTTAGCCATATGATGGAGTCAGCTGACAAATGGCTGGTGACATGTTCCTTTATTAAAAGGGTGCAGATCGAGCTAAGAAGGCTGGAAAGAGAGAGAAAGGCCGAATTGGTAAATATAGATCACATAGCGTGATATGCTAACCAGCCCCGCGAAGTAATATCTAACGGCAGTTCCGCGGGGATAGTGGTAGAAGTGTGCAGAGGTGTGGTTTAGGACGTAGGCACGAGGAAAAAGGAGAATAATATCCCGTGAATCGTTCATGCTGGTAACACGGGTTACCAGTATCTTGAAAAAGATTCCACATCCATTGGCGCAAACCATAAAAAAAATGTACGATGAACCATCATCGTACATGCAATCATCCGCAACATGTACACACACACGGACACGCACGGTGGTACGATTTCGGCCACGATCCGACTTTAATGTCTTCGCTCACGATCGCTTTTGATTTTTTTTTTTCACTGCTGTATGCACGCACTCCATGCATACAAGTATACCGCGCTCACAGTCGCTGACCAGGCTCTGTTGGAGTGGTTGTGTGTGTTCGGTTGCGTGTGCTGAGATCGTACCTCCATAGGACCAGCTGATCGTTTGTACCGAAGCAAAGGGAATCCCATCCATTGCCCCGGCACCTTCCATTGCTGCTCTCAATCACCAACATTAATTTCAAGGAATCTCATCCAATGCACTGGCAACCTCCCT
Organism: Eristalis intricaria; assembly: GCA_964034865.1. Classification (NCBI taxonomy): domain Eukaryota; kingdom Metazoa; phylum Arthropoda; class Insecta; order Diptera; family Syrphidae; genus Eristalis; species Eristalis intricaria. The sequence continues at coordinate 48,837,502 of OZ035873.1, read as the reverse complement.
CGTCGACACATTCACTCTCTTCATACATACTTGCATGCACCCATCGAAGAGATCACCCCGATGGTATGCAGCATTCCGTGATCTGCTTTTTATTTTATCATTTATCATTTAGTTATTTCATTTTGTGTTATTGCTTGTCGTTATTGTTTGATGTATTTTCAATAGGTATGTCGTATGTGTATTATCAGCCCTATGGCTGATAAACATGAAATAGCGACGATTTAGTACTAACACATAGGTTAACTCGCGATTCCTATTAATAAACGCGTGATAGCTTTAAGTGACATATTTTAACGAGCGGATAACTTAACTCACCGAATTCGGCAAATAAGAAGCGAATAACTATTTATCACAAGTAGTTGGTTGTCAAAATTGACACCTAAAGTTTCGTCTGCCATCAAGAAATAAATAATTGTTTTATAATCGACCTCGCCTCTACAAAGTTGTTCGTAAAATATTGATAATTGAAAAATTGGTTTACCAAATAAGGTAAGTTATGTTAAATGTGTGTATGCTGATTAATCTGTGAACTGTGTTTGTTTTATACCTGAAAAGCTTTTAACGAAATTCACAAAATGTTGTCAAAGTTTATGGATTTTCTGGATCAAATGGATAGGCTCAGCGATGCTGAAATCATCAGACGGCCAAAAATATACAAAGATCGTATCAACCCCATGGAGGAACTAGATGAAGCTGAATTTATAACAAAATACCGCTTTTCAAAGACAAAAATGAACAGATTGATAAGTCTCGTAAGAGATGATTTAGAAGGCTACAAAAGGGGTGGTCGCATTCCAGTCAATATCCAAGTGATGGCTGCAATACGTTATTGGGGTCGTAATGAGGTAACAATGCAATAAGTCATATTATATCTTAATATCTTAATTCTATTCCAGATTCAAGACGGCGGTGGTGATATACATGGCTTCAGCCAGCCGACACTGAGCAATATAAGTGCAAGAGTAGCACAGGCCTTTGCATCGAAGTCAAGAAATTATATCACAAGCCCCAAACTACATCGGCGCAAATAGCTGTGATGGAAGGTTTTAAGCGAATACGCGAATTCCCCACGTTATTGGTGCAATTGATTGTACCCAAATACGAATACAAAGACAAGGAGGAAAAAACAGGTCAATTCTATGTTAAAAGAAAAGGGTACTACTCCATTTATACACAAGTCGTTTACGATGACCGTCTTAAAATAATTGATATTGTTGCGCACTGGCGTAGAAGCACTCATGATTCTAGGATATTCAATGAAAGTAGAATAAAAGAACGCACAGAAGCAGGTGAATTTCCATTACGTCTTTTGGGCGACGGTGGCTATAAATGCACCAAGCACCTTTACACACCTGTCCTAAATACATCTTCGACTGGAGAAGCATATTATAACGCCGCACATATTGCAACTAGAAATACTATTGAGAGAATATTTAGCATTTGGAAATCCTCCAAATGCATTTCCTCCAATCGAATTTTACTCACAGGAATAAGGGGGTCACTAGAAAATGTGAAAACCACCATCGTGGCATTAGCGCTCTAAATAATTTAGCCATTGATTACAATCAAGAATTGGGTAAGCCTTCTGTATATTCCTTCAACAGCAACCCATTAATATTCTCTGTTTTGTCTTTTTGCAGATGATGACAGCTTAATTGAAAACACCGAAGTAACCAATCTAGAAAGCCCCCAGCAAGAATACCTCACACACTTTAATACGAGGAAAACGTTTATAATAACACACTGCCCAAATACATAAAAAATAACAAAAACAAATAACATAACATAGACATTCTTATTGAAAAGTCAATTATTTGACAGTGCTTCCAATTCCTTGTCTAATATCCGCATTTTCTTCTGAAGGCATTCTTTTTCAAGAAAAAGATTTTCCATGCGCTGACAGTGCTCTTCATTCAAGTGCTGATCATCTTCCTTCATGTGCGCCATTGTCAGCTTGAAAATTTCCCTCTTCATTACGTCGTTCCATAAAATTAAAAAAAAAGGTATAAAATGCATTGAAAAATAACTAATATTGCTTACATTGCCCACATTTTTTTATCTTCTCGGACTACCTTCCTTCTTGGCGTAGAACGAGCTTTACTCACATTTGCTTTAGGCGTGTCATTCGTTAAAGCTGCAGAGTTCTCACAATTGTTGATGTGTTGCTCACGTTCATATAATTTTTATGAAAATGAATAATGAAAATTCGATATTAGTTATTTGATAGAAAAGATTACTATTCATTATCTTACCCAGTGCAATATTCGTCACATCTTCCGATTGTATATATATTTGCTGAAAGCTATACAAAGAAACATCAATAAGTTCTTATTGTAAGGTCTCGTAAAAATGTTTAAATGCCTGTTGTACATCGCTATCAAACCGGTGGCAATCAATATGGAACTCATTCGGAATGAGTTCCATCAGATCTGTGCTTTCTTGGTCTGTGGGTTTTGGTGCTGGGCTCACCCCCAGTAGCATTCACTGCTTTCTTATACTCCATTTCTTGTCGTTTTGCTTTCAGTTTCATGCGCCGCGATTGAAACTGCAACTGGGAAACTTCGCGAGACACATTGCTGGCTGTGTTAAATCTGCAAATGCAATTTTATTATTCAATGAGATATTAATTTATAGTTAGGTGTTGCTACTTACAAACTTAATATTGATTCCCAGCATTCTTTTTTTGACTTATTTGTGTTACTGTCGATGGTTTTGTTTTCTATACACCCGACATTTTTCGCACCCATATCCTTCAACAGTGTCTTTAATTATAAAAGAATAATAAGAAGCTACACAGATCTTTATTTGCATACATATATTCACAATTCCATTACTACTTACCTTATAAGCCGCGCACCAATTTTCCGTCAGTTTTTTCTTTTTTTGCGGTGGTCCTTCCATTTCGACAAATTTCGCGCACGTCAGTGTCAGCTGGTGAAATATGACAGATGTACTAGAATGTTTATTACAATATGGCGAAGTGTTGCCTTGCAGTTAGTTATAAGGAGTGGACAGCTAATATGGACACAAAATATGTTTATTAATAACAAAAATTATAAAACGAATAAGTTCACTATCCCTGTGTTAGCTAAAACATATTTTAAGGAGCGGAAAGCGTTTTTTTTGTTAATAGGGCTGTATATGTTTATTATGTGTTGTTGTCTGGCATCATCTGTTCTATATTAGATTGCTCTACTATCGTGTTTTCCTTTGGGTTTCCAGCATTAGTTTCTCGGTGGCTACATTTAGGAGTTGAGGCAAGTACGGCGACTCTGGAGAATTTGTTTGAGTACCATTTCGTACTCTCCCGTTCTCTTTCTTTTGACTTGTGTGTTTGTTTCTGTGTCTACCACTTGCTTAATTGGGGTAAGCATGTGGTGTTGGTATTTTACCACAGATAAGTACTCCCGTTGAAATTTTGCTTGGCGGCCCCGATCATCGCGAAAACTCCCGTGCAAATTTCTTTTTTCAACAGGGATGCCGAACCTTTGGTGATGTGTTCGCCGTTTCCCTTTACTTCACATAAACAAAACACAATATTTTGTTACGTGCAATTGTGCACGTAACAACCGTTGACTGGGGTTTGACACTGCCACCGGTTTTTGCCGGTCAATGCCCGCTTCTGAGTGCGCGGACCGCTCCTGATTTTCCATTTTCCGCACTCACTCACTTATCTAAGACGGAGAGAAATAAAAAAAAAATTTGGAATTTGCTGTTAGAATCTTGCTATCACGGGTAAGCCAATGACCGTACCCTTACGTGATCCAAAGACGAGCCAATGTCTTTCACTCAAGAGGGTAGTTTATGTTGATGGTTGAGTCGATTAAGGAAAGGGATAATTTTTATTCCAACTGCATATTTTTTATCCGAATGCTGAACATTGTCGCCGTTTTTTTCATATTCTTCTTGCTTCAGTTTCACTTGTTGTTTGCACACAATAACACGGAATTCAGATGAGTGTACTGTTTTCATCTCGTATTGTCACACGGACTCGGAAGCAGACTTACACGCAACTGAGACAGTCGGACACAGACTGATCCTTATATTGTGAATTGTCCAATTTGCTGTTGCTAAGGAAGGAATAAGTATATTTTCTTGTTTGGTATGTCAATACTAGTAGGCAAATATATTTATACTCACAGGAATAACACACTTTTACTGAACAATAACAAAACAATAACAACTGACGTTTGACCCACCATTAAACTTTAAGTCGGAGTTAAAATGAATATATTCCAGCTGGAAACTGGACATCCATTTGGTCATGAGAGGTCTCTGTCATTTGCGATAGACATTGGAAAATGGGACAATGGGGTTGAGAAAAATAGGAGATTTATGATCGCAGTACGAAGTACGGCGGAATAGCTTTGAAAACGAGTGCGTGGATTTCTTTAAAAATTTAAACAAATTGTTATCCGCATTGTGAACAGCAAGATTCTTTAAGATCGAGTGTATACTCTATTAATTCATACTTCACCGTAACGGAAAATTCAGACTTATAAGTAATAGATTATATAATAGTTTAAATGTAATAGATCATGCAATTGTTAATGAATATAGTAGTACAGGCATGTTCTCATCTCCCTTGTTGTAAGACAGAACCTCGACCTGCACGTAAATTCCGGAGAATTGACCTTCACCCAGCCGATGGTTTGGGCTCGGTGGCCAACTGCCACACAACACAAAACACCGACAGAACAAAATTCTCGCGGGTACCTGGCGACCCCGAATACCCAACCAAATCAAACGCGAGGTGCGCCTCTGGCACCGAAAATGTACGGGACACACAATAACCTCACGGCCTTTGTTCCGCAAACCGTTGGTGAGCTTTCGCGATTATTTTCGGCCCCTTTCTGGGCGCAACGCACTTTCCTCTTTTCACTAGGCAGGGGCTCCCGCTGGAGTCTCCCTACACCTCAAAAGAAATCTCACAAAAGCAACTCTACGCTATGTGTCTACCCAGGAATATCCTGTTAAACACATATATTTAGGTATGTATAAAAAAGGAAAAACCAAATCCCACAACGGGGTACTTACCCGTTTGCTGCCGATTCCCGTTATCCTCCTCCCTTCTCTCAAGTCCTCGTGCTCTTCCTCGCCTTGTTTGTTAATTATCGTCTCTGGTTTTCGTTGGTTCCCTCCGTTTATTTGTTCACCTTTTTTCTCTGCATTTCTTCTTTTTTTCCTTTTTTTTCCTCAGCACGGAGCCTACACTTGCGATGAATTATAAATCCGAATAGCCCACTCTTTCCTAGGGCCAACCCATTGCAACCTTGAAGAACTGCTCTCCCTTGATTTGCAACCACATTCCATGCAACACATGCAACACACATTCCTTCACATGTACGATGAAACAGAAACGGAGGAAGTGAAGAGACGATTATCGCGGCTTTTCAAAGGAGCGCGAAGGTGCAGCCCCGAGCAAACGAAGAGGATAGCGCGGCCCAACAAGTACGAGCAAAGCCTATACCTGAAGCAACTAGCAACCCATCTATCTTCCACAAACTGGGGGAACAGATCAAAGCGCTGGTTGAAATGCTGCAAGACGGAAAGAGACGCTCAATCCAGCCAACGCGAGACGCCATCGAGAGCATCAAGGCGCTCTTTGAACTGGCAGCTATCGAGTCACACGACGATAAGGCCAAAGAAGTGATACGGAAGAACAACGCTTCCCAAACATCCCCGTGAATGAAACCCGCAGTTGCGGAAAAAACCAAGCGAGGCCCGGAGCAGAACGGGAAATGCCCGAGCTCAAAACGGAGGCAAAATCAGCCAGAAGCGACGGGAAAAAATATCACCCACAAAGAGCAAACCTCCCGCAAGGCCGAAGTAAGAGAGAACGCGGAACCCCAACCCCAAAAAAACAACGAAAACGCCGAAAGCGAAACCCGCGGCTAGCAGCAGAAAGCAGAACTCGGCGAAGGAATCGCTTGCTTGGAAACCTCGTCGAAGCTGTGACAAAAATCCGCCGCACACAAAAAGGAGACCTGCTCTTCCAGTTAAAAGGAGCGGGATGAAAGGCCGACTATTTTAAGGGAATAATTGGAGAATCCCTGGGAAAAGACGCAGAGTTCAGAACACTGACCCACTGCGTTACTGTCGAAATCAAGGATATAGACGAGGTAACCACCAAAGCGGATATCTGCGAGGCAATGACATCCCAGACTCAGCTGACCGAGCTGAAGGAAACAGACATAGTAAGTCTGCGCAAAGCCTATGGCGGCACCCAAGTCGCAATGATTGGATTACCCGCAGAAAATCCAAACACACTGCTGAAGGAGTGTGACCTTCTGGCGGATGTTGCCATCATCAGCGAGCCGTATAAATCCCTAGATGGCGGCAGCTGGACAGATGGCACATCCAAGAAAGCAGCAATTTGGGTATATGGAAACCAAACTTCCCAAAACATTAGCACAGTAACAGACTATGTTGCGTGTGCCCGGATAAATGGTATCCACTTCTACAGCTGCTATGCTCCCCTTAGTCTACCACACAGAGAATACCTGAGTCTCTTAGATGATATAGTAGCGGACGCACGAGGAAAGCATCGGGTCATCATTGCCGGAGACTTCAACGCGTGGGCTATGGAATGGGTCAGTAGATGCACAAATAAAAGGGGGGTTGCTCTCCTAGAAGCATTCGCATCGTTGGAGATTGGCCTTGTAAACAAAGGTTCAACACAAACCTTCCGCAAAGCAGGCAGGAGCTCCATAGTTGACATAACGTTCGCAAGCAACTCTCTATTGCCCAAAACAAATTGGCGAGTCAGCGAGAAATACACGCACAGTGACCACCAGGCGGTTGTATTCAAGATTGATAGTGTGATGCCCAGACAGCGACCAAAACGAACGGGGCCCAATTGGAAGGACACCACTTTCGATGAAGAAATGTTTGGAGAAGCGTTAAGCTCTGACTTCCCCGCCAAAACCACATCAGCGGAAAGCATGTCGAGTAATCTGATCCAAGCATTATCAACAGCATGCGACGCAGCGACGCCTAGGCGGTCCACTAGCGGAAGGGGAGAACCATGCTACCGGTGGAACGACAGCATAAGGAATCTCAGGACAACCTGCCGTAAAGCCCGTCGTAGATTCCAGCGTTCCAGAGGTAGACCAGAGTTCCAGGAATGATTGGACGCCTTCAGGCTGGCAAGGCGCAACCTGGAAAAAGCAATTAACGAGAGCAAAGCAAACTACTTCAAGAATCTTTGCAAGGAAGCAGACCTAGACCTATGGAGGAGCATATAAAGTGGTATTGACAAAAGTGAAAGGCAGTAGGACGCCCCAACTAACCTGCCCACTGATGCTCAGAACAAGAGTGGAACACCTGTTCCCCAGGAAACCTCCTATAATGTTCGTCCTTACACAAGGAGCTCGGATCAAATCCCACCAGTCACGGCTGAAGAGCTGCAGATTGCGTGCAAGAAAATTGCCCCCAAAAAAGCACCTGGCCCTGACGGCATCCCTAATAAAGCCATCAAGGCGGCCGTCGGGAAGAGGCCTGAGCTGTTCACAGCGACGATGCAAAGGTGCCTCGAAGAAACTTTCCTAATTGCTGGAAACTCCAAAACCTGGTACTGATACCCAAAGGCAATAAGCCTCCAGGAGAACTGTCAGGGTATCGACCAATCTGCCTGCTTGACACCACGGGAAAGATCCTGGAGAGCATCATATACGGCAGGCTAATCGGCGTGGCGGAGGAGCGAGTAGCCTTGTTCGACCATCAGTTCGGTTTTAGGATATCGCGCTCCACCATCGACGCCATCAAAGAGGTGGTAGACACAGCAAGCGAAGCGATAACGGGTTCAAGATGGAGGGGCGGTACAAAAAAATACTGTGCCGTAGTTACGCTGGACATCAAAAACGCGTTTAACTCAGCGAACTGGTCCTGCATCATGAGAGACTTGAATAGGATGAGCATACCGCAGTACTTGAGGAAGATTATCGTCAGCCACTTCACCAACAGGAAACTTAGATACCAGACTGATGTTGGAATGAAATACGATGAAGTCTTGGCAGGCGTTCCACAGGGTTCAGTTCTTGGACCCCTCCTGTGGAACCGAATGTAGGACGGAGTACTGAGACTCACGCAACCACATGGAGTCAAGGTGATCGGTTTTGCCGACGACATCGCGGTCGTGACAGTAGCGAAAACATCCACGAGGCCACAAACGAAGCGAAGCCGCCGACCTAGAACTAGCTGACCACAAGACTGAGGCTGTCTTAATAACCAGTCGAAAGGCGGTGGAATACGCTAGCTTCCGGTTTGGTTCCCAGATAATTCGATCGAAGATGGCTCTGAAATACCTAGGGGTAATGCTCGACAACCGGCTTAACTTTAAGACTCACGTTGAGTACTGCAGCAGGGATGCAGGCAGCGCTCTCAGAAATCATACAGGCTCTAAGTGATAATAGCAATCAGCGGTTTCCGAACAATTTCGTGCGAAGCAGCCTGCATCATTGCGGGTATGGTCCCGATCGACATTCTCGCCACCGAAATGCCAAGGATCTACCTACAGAGATCTGCAAATCACTCGGAGACTAGCGCAAGAGGTCTATAAAAGGAGGAAAGGGCAACATCGATGGCACTGTGGCAAACCAGGTGGGACACCACAACCAAAGGCAGATGGACCCATAAATTGATACCCAGAATAGAAGCCTGGACAACGAGCTCACGGGAACTGCAACTACTACCTCACGCAGTTCTTGTCGGGCCATGGGGGTTACCGAAGATACCTCCACAGATTCGATCACGACAGCTCACCCACTTGTCCAGAATGTGCGCGCGCAGATGAAGACGCATAGCACGTAATATTCCATTGCAGACGCTTTGCCGTGGCGAGAGGAAGTCTACCAACTCCCGAGCTCCTAGTTAGCCATATGATGGAGTCAGCTGACAAATGGCTGGTGACATGTTCCTTTATTAAAAGGGTGCAGATCGAGCTAAGAAGGCTGGAAAGAGAGAGAAAGGCCGAATTGGTAAATATAGATCACATAGCGTGATATGCTAACCAGCCCCGCGAAGTAATATCTAACGGCAGTTCCGCGGGGATAGTGGTATAAGTGTGCAGAGGTGTGGTTTAGGACGTAGGCGCGAGGAAAAAGGAGAATAATATCCCGTGAATCGTTCATGCTGGTAACACGGGTTACCAGTATCTTGAAAAAGATTCCACATCCATTGGCGCAAACCATAAAAAAAAATGTACGATGAACCATCATCGTACATGCAATCATCCGCAACATGTACACACACACGGACACGCACGGTGGTACGATTTCGGCCACGATCCGCCTTTAAAGTCTTCGCTCACGATCGGTTTTGATTTTTTTTGTTCTCTGCTGTATGCACGCACTCCATGCATACAAGTATGCCGCGCTCACAGTCGCTGACCAGACTCTGTTGGAGTGGTAGTGTGTGTTCGGTTGCGTGTGCTGAGATCGTACCTCCATAGGACCAGCTGATCGTTTGTACCGAAGCAAAGGGAATCCCATCCATTGCCCCGGCACCTTCCATTGCTGCTCTCAATGACCAACATTAATTTCAAGGAATCTCATCAAATGCACTGGCAACCTCCCTCGTCGACGCATTCACTCTCTTCATACATACTTGCATGCACCCATCGAAGAGATCAGGTATGTCGTATGTGTATTATCAGCCCTATGGCTGATAAACATGAAATAGCGACGATTTAGTACTAACACATAGGTTAACTCGCGATTCCTATTAATAAACGCGTGATAGCTTTAAGTGACATATTTTAACGAGCGGATAACTTAACTCACCGAATTCGGCAAATAAGAAGCGAATAACTATTTATCACAAGTAGTTGGTTGTCAAAATTGACACCTAAAGTTTCGTTCGCCATTAAGAAATAATTAATTGTTTTATAATCGACCTCGCCTCTACAAAGTTGTTCGTAAAATATTGTTAATTGAAAAATTGGTTTACCAAATAAGGTAAGTTATGTTAAATGTGTGTATGCTGATTAATCTGTGAACTGTGTTTGTTTTATACCTGAAAAGCTTTTAACGAAATTCACAAAATGTTGTCAAAGTTTATGGATTTTCTGGATCGAATGGATAGGCTCAGCGATGCTGAAATCATCAGACGGCCAAAAATATAGAAAGATCGTATCAACCCCATGGAGGAACTAGATGGAGCTGAATTTATAACAAAATACCGCTTTTCAAAGACAAACATGAACAGATTGATAAGTCTCGTAAGAGATGATTTAGAAGGCTACAAAAGGGGTGGTCGCATTCCAGTCAATATCCAAGTGATGGCTGCAATACGTTATTGGGGTCGTAATGAGGTAACAATGCAAAAAGTCATATTATATCTTAATTCTATTCCAGATTCAAGACGGCGGTGGTGATATACATGGCTTCAGCCAGCCGACACTGAGCAATATAAGTGCAAGAGTAGCACAGGCCTTTGCATCGAAGTCAAGAAATTATATCACAATGCCCCAAACTACATCGGCGCAAATAGCTGTGATGGAAGGTTTTAAGCGAATACGCGGATTTCCTCTCCTTATTGGTGCAATTGATTGTAGCCACATACCAATACAAAGACAAGGAGGAGAAACAGGCCAATTCTATGTTAATAGAAAAGGATACTACTCCATTAATGCACAGGTCGTTCACGATGACCGTCTTAAAATAATTGATATTGTTGCGCACTGGCGTAGAAGCACTCATGATTCTAGGATATTCAATGAAAGTAGAATAAAAGAACGCACAGAAGCAGGTGAATTTCCATTACGTCTTTTGGGCGACGGTGGCTATAAATGCACCAAGCACCTTTACACACCTGTCCTAAATACATCTTCGACTGGAGAAGCATATTATAACGCCGCACATATTGCAACTAGAAATACTATTGAGAGAATATTTAGCATTTGGAAATCCTCCAATCGAATTTTACTCACAGGAATAAGGGGGTCACTAGAAAATGTGAAAACCACCATCGTGGCATTAGCGCTCTAAATAATTTAGCCATTGATTACAATCAAGAATTGGGTAAGCCTTCTGTATATTCCTTCAACAGCAACCCATTAATATTCTCTGTTTTGTCTTTTTGCAGATGATGACAGCTTAATTGAAAACACCGAAGTAACCAATCTAGAAAGCCCCCAGCAAGAATACCTCACACACTTTAATACGAGGAAAACGTTTATAATAACACACTGCCCAAATACATAAAAAATAACAAAAACAAATAACATAACATAGACATTCTTATTGAAAAGTCAATTATTTGACAGTGCTTCCAATTCCTTGTCTAATATCCGCATTTTCTTCTGAAGGCATTCTTTTTCAAGAAAAAGATTTTCCATGCGCTGACAGTGCTCTTCATTCAAGTGCTGATCATCTTCCTTCATGTGCGCCATTGTCAGCTTGAAAATTTCCCTCTTCATTACGTCGTTCCATAAAATTAAAAAAAAGGTATAAAATGCATTGAAAAATAACTAATATTGCTTACATTGCCCACATTTTTTATCTTCTCGGACTACCTTCCTTCTTGGCGTAGAACGAGCTTTACTCACATTTGCTTTAGGCGTGTCATTCGTTAAAGCTGCAGAGTTCTCACAATTGTTGATGTGTTGCTCACGTTCATATAATTTTTATGAAAATGAATAATGAAAATTCGATATTAGTTATTTGATAGAAAAGATTACTATTCATTATCTTACCCAGTGCAATATTCGTCACATCTTCCGATTGTATATATATTTGCTGAAAGCTATACAAAGAAACATCAATAAGTTCTTATTGTAAGGTCTCGTAAAAATGTTTAAATGCCTGTTGTACATCGCTATCAAACCGGTGGCAATCAATATGGAACTCATTCGGAATGAGTTCCATCAGATCTGTGCTTTCTTGGTCTGTGGGTTTTGGTGCTGGGCTCACCCCCAGTAGCATTCACTGCTTTCTTATACTCCATTTCTTGTCGTTTTGCTTTCAGTTTCATGCGCCGCGATTGAAACTGCAACTGGGAAACTTCGCGAGACACATTGCTGGCTGTGTTAAATCTGCAAATGCAATTTTATTATTCAATGAGATATTAATTTATAGTTAGGTGTTGCTACTTACAAACTTAATATTGATTCCCAGCATTCTTTTTTTGACTTATTTGTGTTACTGTCGATGGTTTTGCTTTCTATACACCCGACATTTTTCGCACCCATATCCTTCAACAGTGTCTTTAATTATAAAAGAATAATAAGAAGCTACACAGATCTTTATTTGCATACATATATTCACAATTCCATTACTACTTACCTTATAAGCCGCGCACCAATTTTCCGTCAGTTTTTTCTTTTTTTCCGGTGGTCCTTCCATTTCGAAAAATTTCGCGCACGTCAGTGTCAGCTGGTGAAATATGACAGATGTACTAGAATGTTTATTACAATATGGCGAAGTGTTGCCTTGCAGTTAGTTATAAGGAGTGGACAGCTAATATGGACACAAAATATGTTTATTAATAACAAAAATTATAAAACGAATAAGTTCACTATCCCTGTGTTAGCTAAAACATATTTTAAGGAGCGGAAAGCGTTTTTTTTGTTAATAGGGCTGTATATGTTTATTATGTGTTGTTGTCTGGCATCATCTGTTCTATATTAGATTGCTCTACTATCGTGTTTTCCTTTGGGTTTCCAGCATTAGTTTCTCGGTGGCTACATTTAGGAGTTGAGGCAAGTACGGCGACTCTGGAGAATTTGTTTGAGTACCATTTCGTACTCTCCCGTTCTCTTTCTTTTGACTTGTGTGTTTGTTTCTGTGTCTACCACTTGCTTAATTGGGGTAAGCATGTGGTGTTGGTATTTTACCACAGATAAGTACTCCCGTTGAAATTTTGCTTGGCGGCCCCGATCATCGCGAAAACTCCCGTGCAAATTTCTTTTTTCAACAGGGATGCCGAACCTTTGGTGATGTGTTCGCCGTTTCCCTTTACTTCACATAAACAAAACACAATATTTTGTTACGTGCAATTGTGCACGTAACAACCGTTGACTGGGGTTTGACACTGCCACCGGTTTTTGCCGGTCAATGCCCGCTTCTGAGTGCGCGGACCGCTCCTGATTTTCCATTTTCCGCACTCACTCACTTATCTAAGACGGAGAGAAATAAAAAAAAAATTTGGAATTTGCTGTTAGAATCTTGCTATCACGGGTAAGCCAATGACCGTACCCTTACGTGATCCAAAGACGAGCCAATGTCTTTCACTCAAGAGGGTAGTTTATGTTGATGGTTGAGTCGATTAAGGAAAGGGATAATTTTTATTCCAACTGCATATTTTTTATCCGAATGCTGAACATTGTCGCCGTTTTTTTCATATTCTTCTTGCTTCAGTTTCACTTGTTGTTTGCACACAATAACACGGAATTCAGATGAGTGTACTGTTTTCATCTCGTATTGTCACACGGACTCGGAAGCAGACTTACACGCAACTGAGACAGTCGGACACAGACTGATCCTTATATTGTGAATTGTCCAATTTGCTGTTGCTAAGGAAGGAATAAGTATATTTTCTTGTTTGGTATGTCAATACTAGTAGGCAAATATATTTATACTCACAGGAATAACACACTTTTACTGAACAATAACAAAACAATAACAACTGACGTTTGACCCACCATTAAACTTTAAGTCGGAGTTAAAATGAATATATTCCAGCTGGAAACTGGACATCCATTTGGTCATGAGAGGTCTCTGTCATTTGCGATAGACATTGGAAAATGGGACAATGGGGTTGAGAAAAATAGGAGATTTATGATCGCAGTACGAAGTACGGCGGAATAGCTTTGAAAACGAGTGCGTGGATTTCTTTAAAAATTTAAACAAATTGTTATCCGCATTGTGAACAGCAAGATTCTTTAAGATCGAGTGGATACTCTATTAATTCATACTTCACCGTAACGGAAAATTCAGACTTATAAGTAATAGATTATATAATAGTTTAAATGTAATAGATCATGCAATTGTTAATGAATATAGTAGTACAGGCATGTTCTCATCTCCCTTGCTGTAAGACAGAACCTCGACCTGCACGTAAATTCCGGAGAATTGACCTTCACCCAGCCGATGGTTTGGGCTCGGTGGCCAACTGCCACACAACACAAAACACCGACAGAACAAAATTCTCGCGGGTACCTGGCGACCCCGAATACCCAACCAAATCAAACGCGAGGTGCGCCTCTGGCACCGAAAATGTACGGGACACACAATAACCTCACGGCCTTTGTTCCGCAAACCGTTGGTGAGCTTTCGCGATTATTTTCGGCCCCTTTCTGGGCGCAACGCACTTTCCTCTTTTCACTAGGCAGGGGCTCCCGCTGGAGTCTCCCTACACCTCAAAAGAAATCTCACAAAAGCAACTCTACGCTATGTGTCTACCCAGGAATATCCTGTTAAACACATATATTTAGGTATGTATAAAAAAGGAAAAACCAAATCCCACAACGGGGTACTTACCCGTTTGCTGCCGATTCCCGTTATCCTCCTCCCTTCTCTCAAGTCCTCGTGCTCTTCCTCGCCTTGTTTGTTAATTATCGTCTCTGGTTTTCGTTGGTTCCCTCCGTTTATTTGTTCACCTTTTTTCTCTGCATTTCTTCTTTTTTTCCTTTTTTTTCCTCAGCACGGAGCCTACACTTGCGATGAATTATAAATCCGAATAGCCCACTCTTTCCTAGGGCCAACCCATTGCAACCTTGAAGAACTGCTCTCCCTTGATTTGCAACCACATTCCATGCAACACATGCAACACACATTCCTTCACATGTACGATGAAACAGAAACGGAGGAAGTGAAGAGACGATTATCGCGGCTTTTCAAAGGAGCGCGAAGGTGCAGCCCCGAGCAAACGAAGAGGATAGCGCGGCCCAACAAGTACGAGCAAAGCCTATACCTGAAGCAACTAGCAACCCATCTATCTTCCACAAACTGGGGGAACAGATCAAAGCGCTGGTTGAAATGCTGCAAGACGGAAAGAGACGCTCAATCCAGCCAACGCGAGACGCCATCGAGAGCATCAAGGCGCTCTTTGAACTGGCAGCTATCGAGTCACACGACGATAAGGCCAAAGAAGTGATACGGAAGAACAACGCTTCCCAAACATCCCCGTGAATGAAACCCGCAGTTGCGGAAAAAACCAAGCGAGGCCCGGAGCAGAACGGGAAATGCCCGAGCTCAAAACGGAGGCAAAATCAGCCAGAAGCGACGGGAAAAAATATCACCCACAAAGAGCAAACCTCCCGCAAGGCCGAAGTAAGAGAGAACGCGGAACCCCAACCCCAAAAAAACAACGAAAACGCCGAAAGCGAAACCCGCGGCTAGCAGCAGAAAGCAGAACTCGGCGAAGGAATCGCTTGCTTGGAAACCTCGTCGAAGCTGTGACAAAAATCCGCCGCACACAAAAAGGAGACCTGCTCTTCCAGTTAAAAGGAGCGGGATGAAAGGCCGACTATTTTAAGGGAATAATTGGAGAATCCCTGGGAAAAGACGCAGAGTTCAGAACACTGACCCACTGCGTTACTGTCGAAATCAAGGATATAGACGAGGTAACCACCAAAGCGGATATCTGCGAGGCAATGACATCCCAGACTCAGCTGACCGAGCTGAAGGAAACAGACATAGTAAGTCTGCGCAAAGCCTATGGCGGCACCCAAGTCGCAATGATTGGATTACCCGCAGAAAATCCAAACACACTGCTGAAGGAGTGTGACCTTCTGGCACAAATGTCAAGAGAAGAAAAAGCGGATGTTGCCATCATCAGCGAGCCGTATAAATCCCTAGATGGCGGCAGCTGGACAGATGGCACATCCAAGAAAGCAGCAATTTGGGCCTATGGAAACCAAACTTCCCAAAACATTAGCACAGTAACAGACTATGTTGCGTGTGCCCGGATAAATGGTATCCACTTCTACAGCTGCTATGCTCCCCTTAGTCTACCACACAGAGAATACCTGAGTCTCTTAGATGATATAGTAGCGGACGCACGAGGAAAGCATCGGGTCATCATTGCCGGAGACTTCAACGCGTGGGCTATGGAATGGGTCAGTAGATGCACAAATAAAAGGGGGGTTGCTCTCCTAGAAGCATTCGCATCGTTGGAGATTGGCCTTGTAAACAAAGGTTCAACACAAACCTTCCGCAAAGTAGGCAGGAGCTCCATAGTTGACATAACGTTCGCAAGCAACTCTCTATTGCCCAAAACAAATTGGCGAGTCAGCGAGAAATACACGCACAGTGACCACCAGGCGGTTGTATTCAAGATTGATAGTGTGATGCCCAGACAGCGACCAAAACGAACGGGGCCCAATTGGAAGGACACCACTTTCGATGAAGAAATGTTTGGAGAAGCGTTAAGCTCTGACTTCCCCGCCAAAACCACATCAGCGGAAAGCATGTCGAGTAATCTGATCCAAGCATTATCAACAGCATGCGACGCAGCGATGCCTAGGCGGTCCACTAGCGGAAGGGGAGAACCATGCTACCGGTGGAACGACAGCATAAGGAATCTCAGGACAACCTGCCGTAAAGCCCGTCGTAGATTCCAGCGTTCCAGAGGTAGACCAGAGTTCCAGGAACGATTGGACGCCTTCAGGCTGGCAAGGCGCAACCTGGAAAAAGCAATTAACGAGAGCAAAGCAAACTACTTCAAGAATCTTTGCAAGGAAGCAGACCTAGACCTATGGAGGAGCATATAAAGTGGTATTGACAAAAGTGAAAGGCAGTAGGACGCCCCAACTAACCTGCCCACTGATGCTCAGAACAAGAGTGGAACACCTGTTCCCCAGGAAACCTCCTATAATGTTCGTCCTTACACAAGGAGCTCGGATCAAATCCCACCAGTCACGGCTGAAGAGCTGCAGATTGCGTGCAAGAAAATTGCCCCCAAAAAAGCACCTGGCCCTGACGGCATCCCTAATAAAGCCATCAAGGCGGCCGTCGGGAAGAGGCCTGAGCTGTTCACAGCGACGATGCAAAGGTGCCTCGAAGAAACTTTCCTAATTGCTGGAAACTCCAAAACCTGGTACTGATACCCAAAGGCAATAAGCCTCCAGGAGAACTGTCAGGGTATCGACCAATCTGCCTGCTTGACACCACGGGAAAGATCCTGGAGAGCATCATATACGGCAGGCTAATCGGCGTGGCGGAGGAGCGAGTAGCCTTGTTCGACCATCAGTTCGGTTTTAGGATATCGCGCTCCACCATCGACGCCATCAAAGAGGTGGTAGACACAGCAAGCGAAGCGATAACGGGTTCAAGATGGAGGGGCGGTACAAAAAAATACTGTGCCGTAGTTACGCTGGACATCAAAAACGCGTTTAACTCAGCGAACTGGTCCTGCATCATGAGAGACTTGAATAGGATGAGCATACCGCAGTACTTGAGGAAGATTATCGTCAGCCACTTCACCAACAGGAAACTTAGATACCAGACTGATGTTGGAATGAAATACGATGAAGTCTTGGCAGGCCTTCCACAGGGTTCAGTTCTTGGACCCCTCCTGTGGAACCGAATGTAGGACGGAGTACTGAGACTCACGCAACCACATGGAGTCAAGGTGATCGGTTTTGCCGACGACATCGCGGTCGTGACAGTAGCGAAAACATCCACGAGGCCACAAACGAAGCGAAGCCGCCGACCTAGAACTAGCTGACCACAAGACTGAGGCTGTCTTAATAACCAGTCGAAAGGCGGTGGAATACGCTAGCTTCCGGTTTGGTTCCCAGATAATTCGATCGAAGATGGCTCTGAAATACCTAGGGGTAATGCTCGACAACCGGCTTAACTTTAAGACTCACGTTGAGTACTGCAGCAGGGATGCAGGCAGCGCTCTCAGAAATCATACAGGCTCTAAGTGATAATAGCAATCAGCGGTTTCCGAAAAATTTCGTGCGAAGCAGCCTGCATCATTGCGGGTATGGTCCCGATCGACATTCTCGCCACCGAAATGCCAAGGATCTACCTACAGAGATCTGCAAATCACTCGGAGACTAGCGCAAGAGGTCTATAAAAGGAGGAAAGGGCAACATCGATGGCACTGTGGCAAACCAGGTGGGACACCACAACCAAAGGCAGATGGACCCATAAATTGATACCCAGAATAGAAGCCTGGACAACGAGCTCACGGGAACAGCAACTACTACCTCACGCAGTTCTTGTCGGGCCATGGGGGTTACCGAAGATACCTCCACAGATTCGATCACGACAGCTCACCCACTTGTCCAGAATGTGCGCGCGCAGATGAAGACGCATAGCACGTAATATTCCATTGCAGACGCTTTGCCGTGGCGAGAGGAAGTCTACCAACTCCCGAGCTCCTAGTTAGCCATATGATGGAGTCAGCTGACAAATGGCTGGTGACATGTTCCTTTATTAAAAGGGTGCAGATCGAGCTAAGAAGGCTGGAAAGAGAGAGAAAGGCCGAATTGGTAAATATAGATCACATAGCGTGATATGCTAACCAGCCCCGCGAAGTAATATCTAACGGCAGTTCCGCGGGGATAGTGGTATAAGTGTGCAGAGGTGTGGTTTAGGACGTAGGCGCGAGGAAAAAGGAGAATAATATCCCGTGAATCGTTCATGCTGGTAACACGGGTTACCAGTATCTTGAAAAAGATTCCACATCCATTGGCGCAAACCATAAAAAAAAATGTACGATGAACCATCATCGTACATGCAATCATCCGCAACATGTACACACACACGGACACGCACGGTGGTACGATTTCGGCCACGATCCGCCTTTAAAGTCTTCGCTCACGATCGGTTTTGATTTTTTTTGTTCTCTGCTGTATGCACGCACTCCATGCATACAAGTATGCCGCGCTCACAGTCGCTGACCAGACTCTGTTGGAGTGGTAGTGTGTGTTCGGTTGCGTGTGCTGAGATCGTACCTCCATAGGACCAGCTGATCGTTTGTACCGAAGCAAAGGGAATCCCATCCATTGCCCCGGCACCTTCCATTGCTGCTCTCAATCACCAACATTAATTTCAAGGAATCTCATCCAATGCACTGGCAACCTCCCTCGTCGACGCATTCACTCTCTTCATACATACTTGCATGCACCCATCGAAGAGATCAGGTATGTCGTATGTGTATTATCAGCCCTATGGCTGATAAACATGAAATAGCGACGATTTAGTACTAACACATAGGTTAACTCGCGATTCCTATTAATAAACGCGTGATAGCTTTAAGTGACATATTTTAACGAGCGGATAACTTAACTCACCGAATTCGGCAAATAAGAAGCGAATAACTATTTATCACAAGTAGTTGGTTGTCAAAATTGACACCTAAAGTTTCGTTCGCCATTAAGAAATAATTAATTGTTTTATAATCGACCTCGCCTCTACAAAGTTGTTCGTAAAATATTGTTAATTGAAAAATTGGTTTACCAAATAAGGTAAGTTATGTTAAATGTGTGTATGCTGATTAATCTGTGAACTGTGTTTGTTTTATACCTGAAAAGCTTTTAACGAAATTCACAAAATGTTGTCAAAGTTTATGGATTTTCTGGATCGAATGGATAGGCTCAGCGATGCTGAAATCATCAGACGGCCAAAAATATAGAAAGATCGTATCAACCCCATGGAGGAACTAGATGAAGCTGAATTTATAACAAAATACCGCTTTTCAAAGACAAACATGAACAGATTGATAAGTCTCGTAAGAGATGATTTAGAAGGCTACAAAAGGGGTGGTCGCATTCCAGTCAATATCCAAGTGATGGCTGCAATACGTTATTGGGGTCGTAATGAGGTAACAATGCAAAAAGTCATATTATATCTTAATTCTATTCCAGATTCAAGACGGCGGTGGTGATATACATGGCTTCAGCCAGCCGACACTGAGCAATATAAGTGCAAGAGTAGCACAGGCCATTGCATCGAAGTCAAGAAATTATATCACAATGCCCCAAACTACATCGGCGCAAATAGCTGTGATGGAAGGTTTTAAGCGAATACGCGGATTTCCTCTCCTTATTGGTGCAATTGATTGTAGCCACATACCAATACAAAGACAAGGAGGAGAAACAGGCCAATTCTATGTTAATAGAAAAGGATACTACTCCATTAATGCACAGGTCGTTCACGATGACCGTCTTAAAATAATTGAAATTGTTGCGCACTGGCGTGGAAGCACTCATGATTCTAGGATATTCAATGAAAGTAGAATAAAAGAACGCACAGAAGCAGGTGAATTTCCATTACGTCTTTTGGGTGACGGTGGCTATAAATGCACCAAGCACCTTTACACACCTGTCCTAAATCCATCTTCGACTGGAGAAGCAAATTATAACGCCGCACATATTGCAACTAGAAATACTATTGAGAGAATATTTAGCATTTGGAAATCCTCCAAATGCATTTCCTCCAATCGAATTTTACTCACAGGAATCAGAGGGTCACTAGAAAATGTGAAAACCACCATCGTGGCATTAGCGTGCTAAATAATTTAGCCATTGATTACAATCAAGAATTGGGTAAGTCTTCTGTATATTCCTTCAACAGCAACCCATTAATATTCTCTGTTTTGTCTTTTTGCAGATGATGATAGCTTAATTGAAAACACCGAAGTAACCAATCTAGAAAGCCCCCAGCAAGAATACCTCACACACTTTAATACGAGGAAAACGTTTATAATAACACACTGCCCAAATACATAAAAAATAACAAAAACAAATAACATAACATAGACATTCTTATTGAAAAGTCAATTATTTGACAGTGCTTCCAATTCCTTGTCTAATATCCGCATTTTCCTCTGAAGGCATTCTTTTTCAAGAAAAAGATTTTCCATGCGCTGACAGTGCTCTTCATTCAAGTGCTGATCATCTTCCTTCATGTGCGCCATTGTCAGCTTGAAAATTTCCATCTTCATTACGTCGTTCCATAAAATTAAAAAAAAAAGGTATAAAATGCATTGAAAAATAACTAATAACTAACATACATTGCCCACATTTTTTTAACTTCTCGGACTACCTTCCTTCTTGGCGTAGAACGAGCTTTACTCACATTTGCTTTAGGCGTGTCATTCGTTAAAGCTGCAGAGTTCTCACAATTGTTGATGTGTTGCTCACGTTCATATAATTTTTATGAAAATGAATAATGAAAATTCGATATTAGTTATTTGATAGAAAAGATTACTATTCATTATCTTACCCAGTGCAATATTCGTCACATCTTCCGATTGTATATATATTTGCTGAAAGCTATACAAAGAAACATCAATAAGTTCTTATTGTAAGGTCTCGTAAAAATGTTTAAATGCCTGTTGTACATCGCTATCAAACCGGTGGCAATCAATATGGAACTCATTCGGATTGAGTTCCATCAGATCTGTGCTTTCTTGGTCTGGGGGTTTTGGTGCTGGCTCACCCCCAGTAGCATTCACTGCTTTCTTATACTCCATTTCTTGTTGTTTTGCTTTCAGTTTCATGCGCCGCGATTGAAACTGCAACTGGGAAACTTCGCGAGACACATTGCTGGCTGTGTTAAATCTGCAAATGCAATTTTATTATTCAATGAGATATTAATATAGAGTTAGGTGTTGCTACTTACAAACTTAATATTGATTCCCAGCATTCTTTTTTTGACTTATTTGTGTTACTGTCGATGGTTTTGTTTTCTATACACCCGACATTTTTCGCACCCATATCCTTCAACAGTGTCTTTAATTATAAAAGAATAATAAGAAGCTACACAGATCTTTATTTGCATACATATATTCACAATTCCATTACTACTTACCTTATAAGCCGCGTACCAATTTTCCGTCAGTTTTTTCTTTTTTTGCGGTGGTCCTTCCATTTCGACAAATTTCGCGCACGTCAGTGTCAGCTGGTGAAATATGACAGATGTACTAGAATGTTTATTACAATATGGCGAAGTGTTGCCTTGCAGTTAGTTATAAGGAGTGGACAGCTAATATGGAGACAAAATATGTGTATTAATAACAAAAATTATAAAACGAATAAGTTCACTATCCCTGTGTTAGCTAAAACATATTTTAAGGAGCGGAAAGCGTTTTTTTTGTTAATAGGGCTGTATATGTTTATTATGTGTTGTTGTCTGGCATCATCTGTTCTATATTGCATTGCTCTAGCATCATGTTTCCTTTGGGTTTCCAGCATTAATTTCTCGGTGGTCTACATTTAGGAGTTGAGGCAAGTACGGCGACTCTGGAGAATTTGTTTGAGTACCATTTCGTACTCTCCCATTCTCTTTCTTTTGACTTGTGTGTTTGTTTCTGTGTCTACCACTTGCTTAATTGGGGTAAGCAAGTGGTGTTGGTATTTTACCACAGATAAGTACTCCCGTTGAAATTTTGCTTGGCGGCCCCGATCATCGCGAAAACTCCCGTGCAAATTTCTTTTTTCAACAGGGATGCCGAACCTTTGGTGATGTGTTCGCCGTTTCCCTTTACTTCACATAAACAAAACACAATATTTTGTTACGTGCAATTGTGCAAGTAACAACCGTTGACTGGTGGTCTGACACTGCCACCGGTTTTTGCCGGTCAATGCCCGCTTCTGAGAGCGCGGACCGCTCCTGATTTTCCACTTTCCGCACTCACTCACTTATCTAAGCGTGTATAGGCCGCGGAAAGAAATAAAAAAAAAATTGGAACCTCACCAGTGGGAATTTGACCTGGGTCTCCAGCGTCAGGAGCGCTTACCTTTCTGCTTCTGCTGGTAGAATGTTGCTATCACGGGTAAGCCAATGACTGTACCCTTAAGTGATCCAAAGACGAGCCAATGTCTTTCACTCAAGAGGGTAGTTTATGTTGATGGTTGAGTCGATTAAGGAAAGGGATCATTTTTATTCCAACTGCATATTTTTTATCCGAATGCTCAACATTGTCGCCGTTTTTTTTCATATTCTTCTTGGTTCAGTTTCACTTGTTGCTTGCACACAATAACACGGAACTCAGATGAGTTTATGGTTTCCATCTCGTATTGTCACACGGACTCGGACACAGATTTACACGTAACTGAGACAGTCGGACACAGGCTGATCCTTATATTGTGAATTGTCCAATTTGCTGTCGCTAAGGAAGGAATAAGTATATTTTCTTGTTTGGTATGTCAATACTAGTAGGCAAATATATTTATACTTACAGGAATAACACACTTTTACTGAATAATAACAAAACAATAACAACTGACGTTTGACCCACCACTAAATTGGAAAATGGGACAATGGGGTTGAGAAAAAAAGGAGATTAATGATCGCAGTGCGAAGTACGGCGGAATAGCTTTGAATACGAGTGCGTGGATTTCTTTAAAAAGTTAAAAAAAATTTTATCCGCATTGTGAACAGCAAGATTATTTAAGATCGAGTGGATACTCTATTAATTCATACTTCAACGTAACGTACAATTCAGATTTATAAGTAATAGATATAGATATAGATAATATTATATAATAGTTAAAATCTAATAGATCATGCAATTGTTAATGAATGTAGTAGTACAGGCATGTTCTCATCTCCTTTGTTGTAAGACAGAGACAGACAAACTATGTATTCATTTAAAATGTCAATCTATTCGGAAGTTTGACGTTTCTCGATGATCGCCTAAGGAGAGTTGGTGGATTTAATATATGCTTATCTCTTTCAGGATTATCTTCAGGTTGCTTAAGAATGTTTGGAGTTCGTGGTGTTTGTCGAGTATTTGTAGTCTTTTGTATCGAAGGAGTGTTTTCAGCTGGTGTTGTCAACGAAGTGTCTGGAGTTGGTGACAAGGGTTCACTATGTGGAATATCTTTAATGTTTGCTTTTGTTGGCTTAATGTTTGTGATGTTTCTGCGATACTGATTCCCAGGCTTGTCACCAATGATGTATGATCATGAGTGAATTTGTTCTTCGACTGTTGCCGGCTTCCATAAATCCTCATTGATCCCGGTTACAACTGAATCAGCAGAATAAAATAATTGGCAGTCTCTAGCTCCTCTGTTAGCATATGCAGCTTGTTTTTCTCGTTCATAGCGTAGCAAGTTTGGAGCTTGTGAATTTGCAGTTGTAGTGAATGTGTTTGTGCTGGAAGAAGACTTCGTATGTGGTGACCAATTGTGACTTTTTTAAGATGCTTTTCGTAATTTGTACAGAACACTCTGCCAGACCATTACCCCGAGGAAGATACTGCGAACTTTTGGAGTGATTGAACTTCCAGTCTTCCGAGAATTTTCTTAAGTCAGTACATGCATGTTGTGGTCCATTATCGGGCTCTAATGTTATACGAGTTATACGAGAGTACCGAATACAGAGAAAACCTCTTTTAAAAAATTAATAACAGATTTAGCTGTTGTATGTTTTAATTCTAGAAACTTCAGACAGCCGGAAAAACTGTCGGTAAAAATAATGTATTCTTTGCCGTGAAGATTGAAGAGATCTGATGCTCCAATGTCAAAAACGTGTTTGGGAGTGTCTTTTGTGCCTATTTTAAACTTGAACTGAAGTGGAATACATCCTGAATCATTTTAGGCCAGAATATAGTTTGCCTTGCCATGCTCACGCATTTAACATAACCAAAATCACCTTTATGTATATTTTTGGTCTCTATGAAGCAGTTATTAACAGTTTGCCAGATTTGTATATAATGCCATCTGAGTCAACTGATAATTTATCCCGGACGTTCCTATATTTCCTGATATTCTTAGATACTGCTTCTTGGGAAGTCGGCCATCCTCTCCTGATGACTGTGATTAGCTCTTGGGATAAAGAGTCTTCACTTGTATCTTTTTTCAATTTATCAAATTCTTTGTTAGGGACTGACAATGTTGTTAGTATTTCGAGTGAATGGTCTTGCTCTAAGAGTTCATTGTTTTTTATCGTTTTATCTTCGCAGTCACGACTGAGGGGGTCAGCTAACAGCATTTTACTGCCGGGTAGGTAAATAAAATAATCGACTACGGTGAGAATGTACGTGTAACTGCTGGTAGACGTTGGAAGTGGTCCTACCATGTCTGTGCAGATCATCTGCCAGGGGTCCATTACCCCTCTTCTCGCCACCATCAAACCAGCTGGTTTAGTATTCGAAGGTTTCACGCTTTGACAAATCTTACATCTCCTAACATACCTGGTAATATCGACCCGCATTTTCGGCCAATAATACCAGGTCCCTACTCTAGCATATGTTCCTCACCCCCAAATGCCCTCCTAAAGGATTGTCGTGACATTTTTCTAACAAATCTAACCTATCTGCCTTGGGCACCACCTCCTTCCACTCTAAGCCCTGGTCACGCACAATTATCTGATTGGCCCTAACAAATTTGAAAAGTTTTGCTGCCTCTAGTTTCCATTTCGGATATGAGAAGGGGTTAGCTACAACCTTATTAATCATCTTTTGGACCCAAGGGTCCGAAACTCGAGGCTGCTCTATATATAATATCAGGAACTACGTGATCCTATGTATGATCTCAAAATCATACTGCTGCAGCTTAACCGCCCACCTTGCTAATCTACCGCATGGGCCCTTCAGGTTGCTTAACCACACGAGGGAATATTGATCCGTAACGACCGTAAACCAAACACCTTCGATATATGGTCGCAACTTCTCAACTGCCCATAGTACGGCCAAGCACTCCTTTTCCGTTGTCGAGTAGTTCCTCTCGCTCCTATTCAGCGACCTGCTCAAATAGCATATCGCTTTTTCCCCTTCATCAAGCGCCTGACTGAGCACTGCTCCTATACCGTAGTCCGAGGCGTCAGTTTGCACCACAAAAGGACGCTCATGATCCGCTCAACTGCCCCGGTTAGGATTGGGGCAGTAACCAGGCACTCCTTTGCCTTACGGAAACTCCCCTCGCACTCGTCTGTCCAAGAAAACTTAGTGCTCTCCTTGAGCAAGTTGGTCAAGGGTTTGACCAGGATCGCAAAATGTTGCACGAATCGGCGATACCACGAAATGGTTCCTTAGAAGCTCCTAACTTCCCTAACGAATCGGCGATACCACGAAATGGTTCCTTAGAAACTCCTAACTTCCCTAACGTTCCTCAGCGCAGGAATCCTAACCATGCTAACTACTTTTTCCGGGTCAACGGGCAACCCTTGACGGTGGACCACGTATCCTAAAAATCGAAGGGAGGACATGTAGAAGTTGCATTTATCTCTACCAAGTTTTAGACCAGCTTCCTGAAGACGCTTGAACACTTCCTTCAAAATTTCGAGGTGTTTTCCAAACTCGTTCATAACCACGATGATATCATCGAGGTATACGAACACATGCGGTTATAGGTCAAGGCCTAGTACCGTATCCACAAATCGCTGCCACGTTACTGGTGCGTTTGCACCCCAAAAGGCATCCTCCTGAATTGGAAAAGACCCTATTTGAGTCCGTAAAGGCCCTGTATTGCCGCGATTTCTCCTCCACCGGGATTTGCCAATATGCGGACTTGATATCCAACGAAGATAAGAATCTGGCGTCTCGAAGCTTGTCTAGAGTGGATGTCATATACGGAAGGGGGTAAGCATCCCTTTCCGTAACTCTATTTAGTTTCCGGTAATCGATGCAAAATCTGAACGAGTCGTCCTTCTTCCTGATCATTACGATCGGCGAAGCCAACGGACTGTTCGATTTCTCGATCACCCCATTCTTCAACATATCCCGTGACCCGCGCCTTTCTAACAACCTAGCTGCCCGCAGCGATTTCCGCCTCACCTCCACTGTGCCAGGCGTTAAACCTCGACACACGACCTCATAGGTCAGCTCTTCTTGTGAGAGTCTGTTAATCTGCATCGCCCTTCAAACCGTGATAGCTCGGCCAACAAAACAATCTTATCTATCTATGACTAGATATATTTCCCATCCTACTACACCACAAGAAAAGAAAAAGATAAAACTACGAACGACAAGGCCAAACTTCCCCCTTAACCCGAAAGGTATCTAAATTAATTAGGTCCACCGAGTCAAAAAAGTTAGCGCAAAACCCAACGAATATCTAACTACTCGCACTACAAAAGAAACTTCCCGAATAAAGTATGGTCGAAGACAATAGACGAAGATATGAAGGAAACAAATTTGCCCGAAATCGAAACTTTATTTTTTTTCTTGACCGTATATATAACGGGAACAACCTCTTCACAAAAAAATGACCAAACCTTTTTCCTCTTTATTAGAGATTTACCCCAATCGTTAACCGAACGTTAAACGCAACACGAATATTGTGAATGTGGGAAGAAAAATATGTCCACGAATTCCAAAAATCAAAGGGGTACAGCGAAAGAACGAATAATCAAAAGAAATGGAAGGTACAATATAGAATACAGGAATTCGAATATAAAATATAAAAAAAAAATATAAGTATATAGAATGGGAGGAAAATATTGAATGTATTATATGTATTAAACGTAAAACGTAAAAAAGTAAATGAAATATACATATATATAAAAAATTGATTGATGTATATTAAAAATAAAAAGAAATAAAAAAACCAATCACCAAAAGAATAAAATGTAAAAAAAAACAATCCCCAAAACCCAAAAAGTTTTTATAAGTTTTTTTAATAATTTTTTTTAGCGGTGTCCCTTCACGAAACTTTTCCAAGAAACTTGCCCCACGTTGGGTGGTCCCAATAGACCTCCCTTCCCGACTAGATCAGCTGGGGTGGGTTCCAGCAGTCCGATCCGAAAAAAAAAAGTATATATATATATATATCTATATACCTATACCTATATATATATATATATATATAAACTAAATAAATATATATATACATAAATATACAAACGCGTCTTTTGTGGGTCAATTGGTCCCCAAAAATTAGGGAAAAGTCGATAAAGGTAATGGTCCTTTCGAACCTCGACCTGCACGCCAATTCCGCAGAATTGACCTTCACCCAGCCGATGGCTTGGGCTCGGTGGCCAACTGCCACACAACACAAAACACCGACAGAACAAAATTCTAGCGGTTACCTGGCGACCCCGAATACCCCACCAAATCAAACTCGAGGTGCGCCTCTGACACCGAAAATTTACGGGACACACAATAACCGCACGGCCTTTGTTCCGCAAACCGTTGGTGAACTTTGTCCACCGAAGCACACAACACGACGGAACGGGAGCTTTCGCGATTATTTTCGGCCCCTTTCTGCGCGCAACGCACTTTCCCCTTTTCACTAGGCAGGGGCTCCCGCTGGAGTCTCCCTACACCTCAAAAGAAATCTCACAAAAGCAACTCTACGCTATGTGTCTACCCAGGAATATCCTGGTAAACACATATATTTAGGTATATATAAAAAAGGAAAAACCAAGTCCCACAACGGGGTACTTATCCGCTTGCTGCCGATTCCCGTTGTCCTCTCTCCTTCTCCCAAGTCCTCGTACTTTTCCTTGCCTTGTTTGTTAATTATCGTCTCTGGTTTTCGTTGGTTCCCTCCATCTATTTTTTCTCCAAAATTTTTCTTCGTTTTCTTTGTCACTTCACTGTTTAATTTGTTTGTATCTTCTTTTTTTCCTTTTTTTTGCCTCAGCACGGAGCCTCCACTTGCGGCGAATTATAAATCCGAATTGAACACTCTTTCCTAGGGCCAACCCATTGCAACCTTGAAGGACTGCTCTCCATTGATTTGCAAGCGATTGCCCTCTCAAATTCCACATACACGCATAGCACACATTCCATGCATTCTACACACATTCCATGCAACACACATTCCTTCACATGTACGATGAACCAATTCGCGTAATTCAACATACAAAATACCATCCTCACCTGCACGTGGTGTACCCTGCTTCAGACTAACGAGGCTCTGGTGACCGAGTAGGGACGGTATTACTCGCATTATATCTGGATCAACGAAGTCCGGAGACTGAAGATAAAAGTCGTAGCCAGGAAGGCTAGCGGCTTTAACAATTGATCCCGCCTCAGGCACCAATGCCGAAGGCATTAAGACCGAGCCCAGTAAGGTTTTAATTATGGTATACTGGAAACATCGATTGGATTTCGGAAGCTATAAGGGTTGACGTTGGTAGTATGTAAAGTAAAGTAAAAGAAGTGATACGGAAGAACAACGCTTCCCAGACATCCCCGTGGATGAAACCCGCAGTTGCGGAAAAAACCAAGCGACGCCCGGAGCAGAACGGGAAATGCCCGAGTCCAAAAGCCAAGCCCGGAGGCAAAATCAGCCAGAAGCGACGGGGAAAAATATCATCC
Source organism: Eristalis intricaria (assembly GCA_964034865.1). Taxonomy (NCBI): domain Eukaryota; kingdom Metazoa; phylum Arthropoda; class Insecta; order Diptera; family Syrphidae; genus Eristalis; species Eristalis intricaria. The sequence goes on along the minus strand of OZ035873.1, from coordinate 48,808,333 downwards.
GCAAAGAGCAAATCTCCCGCAAGGCCGAAGTAAGAGAGAACGCGGAAGCCCAACCCAAAAAAAAAACAACGAAAGCGCCGAAAGCGAAACCTGCGGCGAAAGAATCGCAAAGGAAAAATGATATTCCGAGGACAACCAAGGGGAAAACAAGACCTGGAAACCTCGGCGAATCGGTGACGAAAATCCGCCGCACACAAAAAGGAGATCTACTCTTCCAGTTAAAAGGAGCGGGAGGAAAGGCCGACTATTTTAAGGGAAAAATTAGAGAATCCCTGGGAAAAGACGCAGAGGTCAGAACACTGACCCACTGCGTTACTGTCGAAATCAAGGATATAGACGAGGTAACCACCAAAGCGGATATCTGCGAGGCAATAGCATCCCAGACTCAGCTGACCGAGCTGAAGGAAGCAGACATAGTAAGTCTGCGCAAAGCCTATGGCGGCACCCAAGTCGCAATGATTGGATTACCCGCAGAAAATGCAAACACACTGCTGAAGGAGGGAAAGATAAGGATAGGCTGGATCAACTGCCGTATCCGGGAACGCACAGCGGTAACCAAATGCTTTAGATGCCTAGGATTTGGACACAGAGCACGTCAGTGGAAGAGTGAGCAGGATCGCTCCAAAATGTGCAGAAGATGTGGCACAGAGAGCCACATAGCTAAGAACTGCTCTCACGAGCCGAAGTGTTTCTGGTGCAAGAGCACCAACCCCGTCAACGCAGGGCATGTAGCTGGAAGTGCAAAGTGTCCGGTTTTACAGGAGGGCCCTCACCAATAAAACATGATGAAGGCTAGGCAAATTAACCTTAATCACTGTGCGGCCGCACAAGACCTTCTGGCACAAATGTCAAGAGAAGAGAAAGCGGATGTTGCCATCATCAGCGAGCCGTATAAATCCCTAGATGGCGGCATCTGGACAGATGACACATCCAAGGAGGCAGCTATTTGGACCTGTGGAAACCACGCCTTCCAAAACATTAGCACAGTTACAGACTATATTGCGTGTGCCCGGATAAATGGTATCCACTATTACAGGTGCTATGCTCCACCTAGTCTACCACACAGAGAATACCTGAGTCTCTTAGATGATATAGTGGCGGACGCACGAGGAAAGCATCGGGTCATCATTGCCGGAGACTTCAACGCGTGGGCTACGGAAAGGGGCAGTAGATGCACAAATAAAATGGGGGTTGCCCTCCTTTAAGCATACGCATCGTTGGAGATTGGCCTTGTAAACAAAGGCTCAACACAAACCTTCCGCAAAGTAGGCAGGAGCTCCATAGTTGACATAACGTTCGCAAGCAACTCTCTATTGCCCAAAACAAATTGGCGAGTCAGCGAGAAATACACGCACAGTGACCACCAGGCGGTTGTATTCAAGATTGATAGTGTGATGCCCAGACAGCGACCAAATGGAATGACAGCATAAGGAATCTGAGGACAACCTGCCTTAAAGCTCGTCGTTGATTCCAGCGTTCCAGAGGTAGACCGGAGTTCCAGGAACGATTGGCCGCCTTCAGGCTGGCAAGGCGCAACCTGGAAGAGGCAATTAAGGAGAGCAAAGCAAACTTCTTCAAGAATCTTTGCAAGGAAGCAGACCTAGACCCCTGGGGAGGAGCATATAAAGTGGTAATAAAAAAAGTGAAAGGCAGTAGGACGCCCCAACTAACCTGCCCACTGATGCTCAGAACAATAGTGGAACACCTGTTCCCCAGGAAACCTCCTACAATGTTCGTCCTTATACAAGGAGCTAGCTCGGATAAAATCCCACCAGTCACGGCTGAAGAGCTGCAGATTGCGTGCAGGAAAATTGCTGACAAATAAGCACCTGGCCCTTATGACATCCCTAATAAAGCCATCGTGGCGGCTGTCGAGAAGAGGACTGAGCTGTTCACAGCGACGATGCAAAGGTGCATCGAAGAAACTTTCCTAATTGCTGGAAACTCCAAAACCTGGTACTGATACCCAAAGGCAATAAGCCCCCAGGAGAACCGTCAGGGTATCGACCAATCTGCCTGCTTGATACCACGGGAAAGATCCTGCAGAGCATCATAAACGGCAGGCTAATCGGCGTGGCGGAGGAGCGAGGAGCCTTGTCCGACCATCAGTTCGGTTTTAGGATATCGCGCTCCACCATCGACGCCATCAAAGAGGTGGTAGACACAGCAAGCGAATCGATAACGGGTTCAAGATGGAGGGGCGGTACAAAAAAATACTGTGCCGTAGTTACGCTGGACATCAAAAATGCGTTTAACTCAGCGAACTGGTCCTGCATCATGAGAGCCTTGAATAGGATGAGCACACCGCAGTACTTGAGGAAGATTATCGTCAGCTACTTCACCAACAGGAAACTTAGATACCAGACTGATGTTGGAATGAAATACCACGAAGTCTCGGCAGGCGTTCCACAGGGTTCAGTTCTTGGACCTCTCCTGTGGAACCTAATGTACGACGGAGTACTGAGACTCACGCAACGCATGGAGTCAAGGTGATCGGTTTTGCCGACGACATCGCGGTCGTGACAGTAGCCAAAACATCCACGAGGTGGAAGCAGCCACAAACGAAGCGATCGCCAGGATCAAGGATTGGATGGAAGCCGCCGACCTAGAACTAGCTGACCACAAGACTGAGGCTGTCTTAATAACTAGTCGAAAGACGGTGGAATACGCTAGCTTCCGGGTTGGTTCGCAGATAATTCGATCGAAGATGGCTCTGAAATACCTATGGGTAATGCTCGACAACCGTCTTAATTTTAAAACTCACGTCGAGTACTGCAGCAAAAAAGCAGCAAGGATGCATGCAGCGCTCTCAGGAACGCTTCCCAACATCGGAGGACCTGGATACGAGAGAAGGATCCTGCTTTCCAAAGTGGTAAGCTCAATCCTTCTATACGCTGCACCAGTATGGGCGGGGGCCCTGGCGAACACGGAAGCGGCAAGGAAGCTCTCGACATCATACAGGCTCTGCGTGATAAGAGCAATCAGCGGGTTCCTTACAATTTAGTGTGAAGCAGCCTGCGTCATTGCGGGTATGGTCCCGATCGACATTCTCGCCACCGAAATGCAAAGGATCTACCTACGGAGATCTGCAAATCACTCGGAGACTAGCGCAAGAGGTCTAAAAAAGGAGGAAAGGGCAACATCAATGGCACTGTGGCCAACCAGGTGGGACACCACAATCAAAGGCAGATGGACCCATAAATTGATACCCAGAATAGAAGCCTGGACAACGAGCTGACGGGAACTGCAACTATCACCTCACGCAGTTCTTGTCGGGCCACGGGGGTTACCGAAAATACCTTCACAGATTCGATCACGACAGCTCACCCACTTGTCCAGAATGTGCGCGCGCAGATGAAGACGCATAGCACGTAATATTCCATTGCAGACGCTTTGCCGTGGCGAGAGGAAGTCTACCAACTCCCGAGCTCCTAGTTAGCCATATGATGGAGTCAGCTGACAAATGGCTGGTGACATGTTCCTTTATTACAAGGGTGCAGATCGAGCTAAGAAGGCTGGAAAGAGAAAGAAAGGCCGAATTGGCAAATATAGATCACATAGCGTGATATGCTTACCAGCCCCGCGAAGTAATACCTAACGGCAGTTCCGCGGGGGAGTGGTAGAAGTGTGCAGATGTGTGGTTTAGGACGTAGGCGCACACACACACGCACACGCACGGTGGTACGATTTCGGCCACGACCCGCCTCTAATGTCTTCGCTCACGATCGCTTTGATTTTTTTTCTTCTCTGCTGTATGCACGAACTCCGTGCATACAAGTATGCCGCGCTCACAGCCGCTAACCAGGCTCTGTTGGAGTGGTTGTGTGTGTTCGGTTGCGTGTGCCGAGATCGTACCTCCATACGACCAGCTGATCGTTTGTACCGAAGCAGAGGGAATCCCATCCATTGCCCCGGCACCTTCCATCGCTGCTCTCAATCACCAACATTAATTTCACATACGCTCGATGTAGTTGGTTACCAGAGCAAGGAATCTCATCCAATGCACTGGCAACATCCCTCGTCGACACATTCACTCTCTTCATACATACTCGCATGCACCCATCGAAGATATCACCCCGATGGTATGCAGCATTCCGTGATCTGCTTTTTATTTTATCATTTATCATTCAATTATTTCTTTTTGTGTTATTGCTTGTCGTTATTGTTTGATGTATTTTCAATAGGTATGTCTAGTACTAACACATAGGTTAACTCGCGATTCCTATTAATAAAAGCGTGATAGCTTTAACTGACATATTTTAACGAGCGGATAACTTAACTCGCCGAATTCGGCAAATAAGAAGCAAATAACTATTTGTCACAAGTAGTTGGTTGTCGTAATTGACACCTAAAGTTTCGTTTGCCATCAGGAAATAATTAATTGTTTTATAATCGACCTCGCCTCTACAAAGTTGTTCGTAAAATATTGGTAATTGAAAAATTGGTTAACCAAATATGGTAAGTTATGTTAAATGTGTGTATGCTGATTAATCTGTGAACTGTGTTTGTTTTATACCTTAAAAGCTTTTAACGAAATTCACAAAATTTTGCCAAAGTTTATGGATTTTCTGGATCGAATGGATAGGCTCAGCGATGCTGAAATCATCAGACGACCAAAAGTATACAAAGATCGTATCAACCCCATGGAGAAACTAGTTGAAGCTGAATTTATAACAAAATACCGCTTTTAAAAGACAACTATGAACAGATTGATAAGTCTCGTAAGAGATGATTTAGAAGGCTACAAAAGGGGTGGTCGCATTCCAGTCAATATCCAAGTGATGGCTGCAATACGTTATTGGGGTCGTAATGAGGTAAAAATGCAATCATTCGGAATGAGTTCCATCAGATCTGTGCTTTCTTGGTCTGGGGGTTTTGGTGCTGGCTCACCCCCAGTAGCATTCACTGCTTTCTTATACTACATTTCTTGTCGTTTTGCTTTCAGTTTCATGCGCCGCGATTGAAACTGCAACTGGGAAACTTCGCGAGACACATTGCTGGCTGTGCTAAATCTGCAAATGCAATTTTATTATTCAATGAGATATTAATTTATAGTTAGGTGTTCCTACTTACAAACTTAATATTGATTCAAAGCATTCTTTTTTTGACTTATTTGTGTTACTGTCGATGGTTTTGTTTTCTATACACCCGACATTTTCCGCACCCATATCGTTCAACAGTGTCTTAAATTATGAAAGAATAATAAGAAGTTACACAGATCTTTATTTGCATACATGTATTCACAATTCCATTACTACTTACCTTATAAGCCGCGCACCAATTTTCCGTCAGTTTTTTTGCGGTGGTCCTTCCATTTCGACAAATTTCGCGCACGTCAGTGTCAGCTGGTGAAATATGACAGATGAATGTTTATAACAATATGGCGAAGTGTTGCCTTGCAGTTAGTTATAAGGAGTGGACAGCTAATATGGAGACAAAATATGTGTATTAATAACAAAAATTATAAAACGAATAAGTTCACTATGCCTGTGTTAGCGAATAAGTTCACTATGCCTGTGTTAGCTAAAACATATTTTAAAGAGCGGAAAGCGTTTTTTTGTTAATAGGGCTGTATATGTTTATTGTGTGTTGTTGTCTGGCATCATCTGTTCTATATTAGATTGCTCTACTATCGTGCTTTCCTTTGGGTTTCCAGCATTAGTTTCTCGGTGGTCTACACTTAGGAGTTGAGGCAAGTACGGCGACTCTGGAGAATTTGTTTGAGTACCATTTCGTACTCTCCCGTTCTCTTTCTTTTCACTTGTGTGTTTGTTTCTGTGTCTACCACTTGCTTAATTGGGGTAAGCAAGTGGTGTTGGTATTTTACCACAGATAAGTACTCCCGTTGAAATTTTGCTTGGCGGTCACGATCATCGCGAAAACTCCCGTGCAGATTTCTTTTTTCAACAGGGGTGCCGAACCTTTGGTGATGTGTTCGGCGTTTCCCTTTTCTTCGCTTAAACAAAACACAATATTTTGTTACGTGCAATTTTGCACATAACAACCGTTGACTGGTGGTCTGACACTGCCACCGGTTTTGGCCGGTCAATGCCCGCTTCTGAGAGCGCGGACCGCTCCTGATTTTCCATTTTCCGCACTCACTCACTTATCTAAGCTTGTATGGGCCACGGAAAGAAATAAAAAAAAAATTTGGATCATCACCAGTGGGAATTCGACCTGGGTCTCCAGCGTCAGGAGCGCTTACCTTTCTGCTTCTGCTGTTAGAATGTTGCTATCACGGGTAACCGTACCCTGTCGTGATCCAAAGACGAGGCAATGTCTTTCACTCAAGAGGGGAGTTTATATTGATGGTTGAGACGATTAAGGAAAGGGATCATTTTTATTCCAACTGCATATTTTTTATCCGAATGCTCAACATTGGGCCATCCGGTATTTTTGTCGCCGTTGTTTTTTCATATTCTTCTTGCTTCAGTTTCACTTGTTGTTTGCACACAATAACACGGAACTCAGATGAGTATACGGTTTCCACCTCGTATTGTCACACGGACTCGGACGCAGACTTACACGCAACTGAGACAGTCGGGCACAGGCTAATCCTTATATTGTGAATTGTCCAATTTGCTGTTGCTAAAGAAGGAATAAGTATATTTTCTTGCTTGGTATGTCAATACTAGTAGGCAAATATATTTATACTTACAGGAATAACACACTTTTACTGAACAATAACAAAACAATAACCACTGACGTTTGACCCACCCTTAAATTTGAAGTCGGAGTTAAAATGAATATATTCCAGGTGGAAACTGGACATCCATTTGGACATTAGAGGTCTCTGTCATTCGCGATCGACATTGGAAAATGGGACACTGGGGTTGAGAAAAAAAGGAGATTAATGATCGCAGTGCGAAGTACGGCGGAATAGCTTTGAAAACGAGTGCGTGGATTTCTTTAAAAAGTTAAAAAAAATGTTATCCGCATTGTGAACAGCAAGATTATTTAAGATCGAGTGGATACTCTATTAATTCATACTTCAACGTAACGTACAATTCAGATTTATAAGTAATAGATTATATAATAGTTTAAATGTAATAGATCATGCAATTGTTAATGAATGTAGTAGTACAGGCATGTTCTCATCTCCTTTGTTGTAAGACAGAGACAGACAAATTATATATTCATTTAAAATGTCAATCTATTCGGAAGTTTGACATTTCTCGATGATCGCCTAAGGAGAGTTGGTGGATTTAATATATGCTTATCTTTTTCAGGATTATCTTCGGGTTGCTTAAGAATGTTTGGAGTTCGTGGTGTTTGTCGAGTATTTGTAGTCTTTTGTATCGAAGGAGTGTTTTCAGCTGGTGTTGTCAACGAAGTGTCTGGAGTTGGTGACAAGGGTTCACTATGTGGAATCTCTTTAATGTTTGCTTTTGTTGGCTTAATGTTTGTGATGTTTCTGCGATACTGATTCCCAGGCTTGTCACGGATGATGTGTGATCATGGGTGAATTTGTTCTTCGACTGTTGCCGGCTTCCATAGTTCCATATTGATCCTGGTTACAGCTGAATCAGCAGAATAAAATAATTGGCAGTCTCTAGCTCCTCTGTTAGCATATGCAGCTTGTTTTTCTCGTTCATAGCGTAGCAAGCTTGGAACTTGTGAATTTGCTTAATGTTGTAGTGAATGTGTTTGTGCTGAAAGAAGACTTCGTATGTGGTGACCAAATAAACTTTCAGCTGGTGGTCCTATGTTTCCTCGTGGTGCGTTTATGTAATTAAGAATACCCAGGTAGATTTCTGTGTTGTCGTATTGTGACTTTTTTAAGAGGTTTTTCGCAATTTGTACAGAACACTCTGCCAGACCATTACCCCAGGAAGATACTGTGAACTTTTGGAGTGGTTGAACTTCCAGTCTTCCGAGAATTTTCTATGGTCAGTACATGCATATTGTGGTCCATTATCGGGCTCTAATATTATAGGAGTACCGAATACAGAGAAAACCTCTTTTAAAAAATTAATAACAGATTTAGCTGTTGTATGTCTTAATTCTAGAAACTTCAGTTAGCCGGAAAAACTGTCGGTAAAAATAATGTAGTCTTCACCGTGAAGATTGAAGAGATCTGATGCTCCAATGTCAAAAACGTGTTTGGGAGTGTCTTTTATGCCTATTTTAAACTTGAACTGGAGTGGAATACATCCTGAATCATTTTAGGCCCTTGCCATGCTCACGCATTTAACATAACTTTATGTATATTTCTGGTCACAATGAAGCAGGTATTAACAGTTTGCCAGATTTATATATAATGCCATCTGAGTCAACTGATAATTCATCCCGGAAGTGATTATATTTCCTGATATTCTTAGATACTACTTCTTGGGAAGTCGGCCATCCTCTCCTGATGACTGTGATTAGCTCTTGGGATAATGAGTCTTCACTTGTAGCTTTTTTCAATTTATTAAATTCTTTGTTAGCGACTGACACTGTTGTTAGTATTTCGAGTGAATGGTCTTGCTCTGAGAGTTCATTGTTTTTTATCGTTTTATCTTCGCAGTCACGACTGAGGGGGTCAGCTAACAGCATTTTACTGCGGGGTAGGTAAATAACTTCAGGATTCGTGGCGGCAATGAGTGAATCGGCTTCTGAAAGACAGAGGATAGTGGCTTATGTTCGGATTCAACAATTGCCTTCTTCCCGTAGATGTTTTATTGTAATTTTTCGCTATCGAATTTCACCGCCAATGCTTCCTTCTCAAGTTGTGAGTATCGCGCTTGTGTATTTGTTAGAGATTTTGAAGCGTACGCTACCGGTCTACCTTTTTGTAGAAGTACTGCACCCACTGCAAAGGAACTTGCATCGACTTGTAATTTCACATCTGTGGTTGAGTCGTAAAGCTTGAGTACTTGAGGGTTGGTTGTAATTGGTTTACGTTTCTCGAATGCCATTTTTAATTTTTATCCCAATAGAATGATGTTGACTTTTTTAATAAAGCTCTCAAACGTGCAGTGACAGCTGAGAAATTTCTTATGAATTTACTGAGATACGAACATTTTCCCAGGATCCTTTGAAGTTTTTTTTTGTTTTTTGGTGACTTTAAGCGATTTATCGCTTCGATTTCGTCAGGATCAAGTTTTATTCCATCGCTGCCAATTATATGGCGAAGGAATTAAACTGTTGCCTGCTCGAATTTGCATTTCGTTTTGTTGAGCTTCTATCCATTGTTTTGAATGATTTTGATGACTTCTATTGTTTGTTTGTCTCAGTCGTAAAGTTTTTGAATAAATTAAAAACTCATCCATCGAGACTTTCAGGATTGCAACATTTGGAAGACTTCGCGGACAGATGATATATCTTTTGCAGGAATAGCGCCCTCAAGGGGTAGAGAACGTCAAACTTTGTTTCGTTCGCTCCTACACTCGAATTTGCCAAAATCTTCTTGCGCAATCTAATAGTGTGAAGTATTTCGCCCTGTAAGTTGTGCTATAATTTTCTCGAAGGCTTTTATTGGGTGATGACGTCTGATAATATTTTTGTCCACTATTGTTGGGTCAATGCATATCCGAATTCTATTATTTTTTCTAATAATGACCATCGGTGAAACAGCAGGGGTTGGTTTGCTCACAGGTTCTATTACATCCATTTTTACCATTTTATCGAGGTTCTGCTTGACGTCATCTCATATTTGAAAGGGCATTGTTCGTGGTGGACAACTTTCGAACTTAAGATCCACAACCAGATCGATATCATACACGAAGTCCTTCAAGCATCCTAATCCTTCGTATATATTCTTTCGATGTCGACGTTATCTATTCTCTGTCTAAGGCTTAGCTTTTTACAAGCATTTGCACCAAGAATTGGCTTTACGCCACTTCCCACGATCTTAAATGCAACCGATTTGATGATTTCATACAGCTCACCGCCAATGGATTGTTCTTCTGAGAATTTGTCGTTGGCTTTACTACTGCTGCTTTTAAGACAGCCTATAAACACTTCGCTCTCGCCACTTGATTTTGTTTCGCAACTGATCACAGCTTTTGGTAATTTGTTTACTTTAAAAGATCCGCACATCTCTTGAAAATGGTTTTGTTTCTTACACTTTGTGTCTTTATTACCACAATTTCTACAGTTAAAGGATTTGGTTGCCTGATCCTTCTGCAGGTTGATGTTAGCGCTTGCGTCTTGATAAATTGCTGCACACTGCTTTTGGGCGAGCTCTGTAGCTTGGCAAATTCTTAGGGCTTTCTCTAAGCACACGTCTTCGGATAGCAGTTTTGTACGCAAATTTTCACATTTAATTCCAAGAATAAGCTGAGCTCTTAATAAGCTGTCAGCGAGATCTTTGAATTCGCAATTTTGAGCTTGAAGCCTTAATCATGATATGAGCTCGTCAATCGATTCGCCTTCCTGATTTACAATTTTATTACATTTGTATCGCTCGAATGTAACATTGAGCTTTGGAGAGAAATACGAATCAAATTTACTTTTTACCTGATCTGTGGACGTTTCAGGCGTATATATAGAGATACAAAGGCTGGCAGCGAATTATATATAAGTATAGCCGCGTGGCCAATTGATGACATGAATATGGCCACTTGGATATTTTACGGTTTGGTGATAATTGTACATTAATTGAACATTAATATATCTCCCTGTGCAAGTCTGCCTTGAGAGTACATGTAGTGAGTCTGCCTTGAGAGTACATGTACACACGTATTAAAACAGAAAGAGAACATTAATAGTGCAAAAATAAAATCTTCTGACAAACATACAATAAGCAAAACATAATAAAGTACATATTCACCTTAAAAAAAACATCCGCAATCAGATAACAACAAAATACACATAACAAAAACAACGTACGTGCACGAACAAAAAGCGTGACAAGTGACCATACAGCCGAATTTAATTAAATTAAAAACATTAAAAATTATACTTAAATTAATAGTAACTTAAATTGCATAGTTTTAGGAGTATCTTCAATTCTTTGTGAATTATTAGTAGCTTTTTTTAAGTCTGCCTTGAGTGTTTGTTACCTGAGGAAAAGAGGGATTGTCCCCCAAAATTATCGAATTCATTTTCTCAGGTAGAACCATAAACCGTGATTAGCAGACTCCGTGGTTATTTTACAAAATAAATTAAATATAAATTTAGACGTGGTTCCCTTGTTAATTTTTTTTAATTTTTTTTAGCTGTCTTAATTTAGTTAATAGGCTAGGGTTGTCTTGAATTGTTAAATTTTAGTGAAATAACATGAATTATATGAGTATGAAATGAAGTTAAATGTATTTTATTTGATGAAATAGGCTACTGTTGCCAACATGTGTGGCCGTCCACTTCGGCTTATTTGGCAGGGTGCAACGTTAGGCTGTGGCTAACTTCTCCGCTATGGTGCTGTCTCCCATAAAATTCAACAAGGGAGACAGCAAAGGCCATGTCGATTGACATGAGGAGTGGGCTGGCGGACTTATGCCAACAACAGCAGCCACCCTCGGGTTCTTTACGAACGCCAAACGAAGCTGGAAGGGCGTTGACTCGGTTTAGGGCGGAGATAGGTAGTTTTAAGTTAGACAAATATTGGGGTAGTTTTAGATTTAGGTTTAGGTAGCATAACTCAGGCGTAGATTAGGTTAGATAGCTTAGCTCCGCGAGGTCTCTTCCGGTCTCTTTCAGTGGTAGAGGCATGGGCTTTGAACACATTTTTCTTTTCCACTTTCCTATCTCTTCTACTTCTTGTCTATCCTATTTTTAGTTGTCCGTTCGAGGTCTGTTTTAGGGTATTAGGCTTTCTCTCTCTTTCTATCTTTTCCGATCTCTCTTCCATCATAGCTAGCTTCAGGCACGATATTTTTTGTTTGCCAATGGCTGGTGTACGAGGGAAGGGGCAAGAGCTACCCCATCTGACGAGCTTAGCCGCGCAACAGCAAGCGTGCTGCCGTTTTCCTTCTCCAACTCAAACTACCCGCTTAGCCTGCTGCAACAAAATGTTGCCCAACGCGCTTTCTCTTAGCACACGTCTTCGGATAGCAGTTTTGTACGCAAATTTTCACATTTAATTCCAAGAATAAGCTGAGCTCTTAATAAGCTGTCAGCGAGATCTTTGAATTCGCAATTTTGAGCTTGAAGCCTTAATCATGATATGAGCTCGTCAATCGATTCGCCTTCCTGATTTACAATTTTATTACATTTGTATCGCTCGAATGTAACATTGAGCTTTGGAGAGAAATACGAATCAAATTTACTTTTTACCTGATCTGTGGACGTTTCAGGCGTATATATAGAGATACAAAGGCTGGCAGCGAATTATATATAAGTATAGCCGCGTGGCCAATTGATGACATGAATATGGCCACTTGGATATTTTACGGTTTGGTGATAATTGTACATTAATTGAACATTAATATATCTCCCTGTGCAAGTCTGCCTTGAGAGTACATGTAGTGAGTCTGCCTTGAGAGTACATGTACACACGTATTAAAACAGAAAGAGAACATTAATAGTGCAAAAATAAAATCTTCTGACAAACATACAATAAGCAAGACATAATAAAGTACATATTCATCTTAAAAAAAACATCCGCAATCAGATAACAACAAAATACACATAACAAAAACAACGTACGTGCACGAACAAAAAGCGTGACAAGTGACCATACAGCCGAATTTAATTAAATTAAAAACATTAAAAATTATACTTAAATTAATAGTAACTTAAATTGCATAGTTTTAGGAGTATCTTCAATTCTTTGTGAATTATTAGTAGCTTTTTTTAAGTCTGCCTTGAGTGTTTGTTACCTGAGGAAAAGAGGGATTGTCCCCCAAAATTATCGAATTCATTTTCTCAGGTAGAACCATAAACCGTGATTAGCAGACTCCGTGGTTATTTTACAAAATAAATTAAATATAAATTTAGACGTGGTTCCCTTGTTAATTTTTTTTAATTTTTTTTAGCTGTCTTAATTTAGTTAATAGGCTAGGTTTGTCTTGAATTGTTAAATTTTAGTGAAATAACATGAATTATATGAGTATGAAATGAAGTTAAATGTGTTTTATTTGATGAAATAGGCTACTGTTGCCAACATGTGTGGCCGTCCACTTCGGCTTATTTGGCAGGGTGCAACGTTAGGCTGTGGCTAACGTCTCCGCTATGGTGCTGTCTCCCATAAAATTCAACAAGGGAGACAGCAAAGGCCATGTCGATTGACATGAGGAGTGGGCTGGCGGACTTATGCCAACAACAGCAGCCACCCTCGGGTTCTTTACGAACGCCAAACGAAGCTGGAAGGGCGTTGACTCGGTTTAGGGCGGAGATAGGTAGTTTTAAGTTAGACAAGTATTGGGGTAGTTTTAGATTTAGGTTTAGGTAGCATAACTCAGGCGTAGATTAGGTTAGATAGCTTAGCTCCGCGAGGTCTCTTCCGGTCTCTTTCAGTGGTAGAGGCATGGGCTTTGAACACATTTTTCTTTTCCACTTTCCTATCTCTTCTACTTCTTGTCTATCCTATTTTTAGTTGTCCGTTCGTGGTCTGTTTTAGGGTATTAGGCTTTCTCTCTCTTTCTATCTTTTCCGATCTCTCTTCCATCATAGCTAGCTTCAGGCACGATATTTTTTGTTTGCCAATGGCTGGTGTACGAGGGAAGGGGCAAGAGCTACCCCATCTGACGAGCTTAGCCGCGCAACAGCAAGCGTGCTGCCGTTTTCCTTCTCGAAATCAAACTACCCGCTTAGCCTGCTGCAACAAAATGTTGCCCAACGCGACCTGAGACGTTCCGACCGTAGGTCATCACACTGGACTCTGGATAGCCTCTCTTAGGAGTTTACTTCATTCTCTAAATATTTTACTGTTCTACCCTTCTCTATGTGTTCAAAGCTGTTCTTTGTCTGGTCATGGACTGAAGATTCGTGAGGTAGTCGGACATCAGGTTCATTTACAATTTCCGGTTCGGGTGTCTCTTGGTCGGTTGCCGACTCTGCTTCATAATCATAGCTACCAGCGGTTTAATATCCATCCGATGATGCATTACTATCGTATAACGAAATGATTGGTTGTTTATTGTTGACGCTCAACTGAGGCACTAAATACAGATTTTAAATACATTGAATAAAGTGCGTTTTATTTAATTATCTAGATGTATCAAAAACTAGAAGCTAAATCTACTCCAAAAACATTCTTAATGCAAACTTAAGACAGTACAATATCAAACATGCAATCTTATTGCACGATTTTTTCTTTTAAAATAAAAATAATATTTGAGGTGGCCGACTAATACGGCCACTACGCGTTCTCTTAACATCAGGTTCATTTACAATCTCCGGTTCGGGTGTCTCTTGATCGCTTGCCGACTCTGCTTCATAATCATAGCTACCAGCGGTTTAATATCCATCCGATGATGCGTTACTATCGTATAACACTAGTAGAACTGGCTCCTCTACATTACAATTATTAATTGGTTCATTGCCATTGTAAGCATTATTCCATTATTTTATTACCAAGTGGCGGTACAATTTCGATCGGTTTCAAACTATCTGGATTTGTTACATTACATCTAATATTTTCCTCAAACATTACTTCTCCCCCCTTCGCTTCATTGTAGACTTAGTATAAAATAATATTCAAAATTATGCCTTATAATATACGATCGACCATTAGCATTACCAAATATTTTTTCATAATTCTATTCTTTTCCATTTCTCTTAAAAATAATGAGATCCCCCAAATTGAGATGATGTGTCCCTGTCTTCAACACAACGTTTTAACGTATTTTTAGCAATCGCAACGCCCTTCTCGGCTAATCCGTTGCATTGCGGATACCGAGGGCTTGAGAATTTCATGATTATGTTGCAATCATTTGCAAATTCCTCAAATTCCCGTGAATTAAATGGTACATTGTCTGATTTAGCTAGTTGTATTTTGCAAATGGTCAACCAATAAATATCCCGAATATGCATCAATAAGAGACAAGAAGTCCTGCCCGCATACATAAACAAATCCATTGACTCTATATAACACGGATACTTCGGCAGTTCTTCCTGCACAAGTTCCTCCTTTTGTTGGCTTTCGATACTTAAATGAGGCGCATGTAACCACTTACTAATTTTTCTTTGTATTTCATTTGCAATAACAAGTCGATGATTCCGAAAAAGTAAGTCATTCTCAAAATGTAGTTCATTTTTGAATTTGTGTAACGCACGGCACAGATCATCAAGTAGATGATAATTTGGCCAACCGTTATCTACATATCGGCAAATTCGCCAAAAATTCTCATCACAATCAATGGTTGGACGGTACAAATCATAATTTAGTTTCGATAAACATGCCGATTTAGTCACTGAATGAATGATTCCCGTTAAGTCCGTATCTTCATGACATTCCAAAAGTTGGACTCGTGAAAGTCAATGAGCAACAAGCATTTCTTTGCCCGGTCAGCCATCTTTGGATATATCAAATTGATATGAGCATTCGCTGAAGCCGCATTGTTACATCGTCAATGTCCCGTTTAACTAATGTTTCCAACGGTCTGTGATCACTTTAGACCGTGAATTCTCTTCCATACAAAAAATAATGAAATCGCCGACATGCAAAAACAATTGCCGACAATTCCTTTTCGATCTGAGCCCACTTTTGTTCACTCTTTCTCAACGTCCGAGATGCATATGCTATTGGGTGTCCAGTCTTAACAATAACACAACGCAATCCCTCTTTGGATGCATCCGTTTGCGCAATGACAGGCGACTTAGGATCATAAATCTTCAACACCGGTGTCAATGTTCGATATCAAGCAATTTCTTGAATTTCAGATCATGATTCTCAGTCCATTCAAATGCAATGATGTTCGCGTGAGGCTACGTAAATGTGCCGATTGTTTTGACAAGTTTGGAATATTGGAAATTTAGCTAAATATTTAAGAATACCGAAAAATCTCGACACGGCCGCTTTATCCCCTGGTTTCTGCATTTTCAAAATCGCGTCCCTATACTTTAAATTTTCTTTAAACTTTCCTTCAAATAATATATGCCCCATGAATTTAATCTCACGTTTTCGATACTGAATTTTATCAGGATTAGCTTTTATAATAAACATACGCGCTCTTTCCAGCACTTTATTCATGATGTGATCATGTTCTACTTCGGTTTTCGAGCAAATACGTACATCATCGAAATAAATTATAACTCCTTTAATATCTTCCAGCATTTTAAACATTTCACGCTGAAACAATTCCGGTACAAAATTTAACTCAAATGGCACGCGATTAAATCTCCCAAACGGAATCATAAATGTTGTTAAATCCAATTTCATTTGCCAATAGCCGCAATCGCAATCTATAACCGAAAAACGCATTTATCTGCCAAACCAGACGTTAAATAATCGATCGTTGGAATCAAAAAATGTTCATGCCTGATGCCTGATCCCCCATAGTGAAGGACTGGCTTTGAATTTTAATTCATATTTATCGAAAATGTTCTCGGAAACTTACCCAAACCCTCAAAGACATCACGATTGCTTTTCAAAAATTCATTCCGTGTTTGTGGCAAACACGCAACAGAACTTACATCTGTTCGTTGAACCCACCCAAATCGTTCACTCGATTCAAGACCGAGTATCTTTTCACACACGTCATAAACAACAATAAAGTGAGAGACATGTTCCGTTTTAAACTGTGAATCAATGCATTTTAATTTCACTGTACTAAAGGCATTTGCTTTATTTCCGTTATAATCGTGGACCGAATAGTTTTCATTTTTATTTTCTAAATTTATCTTCAAAGTTCTAAATATTTTGGACGAAATGCAGTCCACATCTGATCCAGTATCAATTTTAAAATTAACTACTTGATTTTCAATCGGGTATTCCTTGTACCATCGCTTCTTATGACTAGCTACGCTACTTAAGTTTATTCTATGAATACGTTTTACTTTAAGATTCCTATTCGCACCTTTATCAATGTATTGTAAAAAATTACCTGTGCCCTCCCAGTTGATTGAGTATTGGTGTGGCTTTCCATGGTTGTTGTTATCCCGTCAACGGTTTCCATTATTTTGGATCATTTGTTTGCCCTTTGTTCGATTTATTCAATATATAATACTCAAAATGTTCGATTTATTTAATATATAATACTTCTGCTCTATTGAGGTATACTCCACGACTCAATGCCAAGTGCCATTGAACATTAAAATTATCGAGTGTGGGAATGAAAACTGTCTCGAAGTGTCTGGATTTTGTTACACTCGCAATTCGAGCTGCGTGAACTAGCAAGAAAATTTGGATTCCCACACTCCCTGTACGGATAGTACAGGAAATAAATCATCAAACAGGTAAATTCGAATTACATTATTAAATATTCAAGATTGTATATATAGATTGTATTATAACACGGATACTTCGGCAGTTCTTCCTGCACAAGTTCCTCCTTTTGTTGGCTTTCGATACTTAAATGAGGCGCATGTAACCACTTACTAATTTTTCTTTGTATTTCATTTGCAATAACAAGTCGATGATTCCGAAAAAGTAAGTCATTCTCAAAATGTAGTTCATTTTTGAATTTGTGTAACGCACGGCACAGATCATCAAGTAGATGATAATTTGGCCAACCGTTATCTACATATCGGCAAATTCGCCAAAAATTCTCATCACAATCAATGGTTGGACGGTACAAATCATAATTTAGTTTCGATAAACATGCCGATTTAGTCACTGAATGAATGATTCCCGTTAAGTCCGTATCTTCATGACATTCCAAAAGTTGGACTCGTGAAAGTCAATGAGCAACAAGCATTTCTTTGCCCGGTCAGCCATCTTTGGATATATCAAATTGATATGAGCATTCGCTGAAGCCGCATTGTTACATCGTCAATGTCCCGTTTAACTAATGTTTCCAACGGTCTGTGATCACTTTAGACCGTGAATTCTCTTCCATACAAAAAATAATGAAATCGCCGACATGCAAAAACAATTGCCGACAATTCCTTTTCGATCTGAGCCCACTTTTGTTCACTCTTTCTCAACGTCCGAGATGCATATGCTATTGGGTGTCCAGTCTTAACAATAACACAACGCAATCCCTCTTTGGATGCATCCGTTTGCGCAATGACAGGCGACTTAGGATCATAAATCTTCAACACCGGTGTCAATGTTCGATATCAAGCAATTTCTTGAATTTCAGATCATGATTCTCAGTCCATTCAAATGCAATGATGTTCGCGTGAGGCTACGTAAATGTGCCGATTGTTTTGACAAGTTTGGAATATTGGAAATTTAGCTAAATATTTAAGAATACCGAAAAATCTCGACACGGCCGCTTTATCCCCTGGTTTCTGCATTTTCAAAATCGCGTCCCTATACTTTAAATTTTCTTTAAACTTTCCTTCAAATAATATATGCCCCATGAATTTAATCTCACGTTTTCGATACTGAATTTTATCAGGATTAGCTTTTATAATAAACATACGCGCTCTTTCCAGCACTTTATTCATGATGTGATCATGTTCTACTTCGGTTTTCGAGCAAATACGTACATCATCGAAATAAATTATAACTCCTTTAATATCTTCCAGCATTTTAAACATTTCACGCTGAAACAATTCCGGTACAAAATTTAACTCAAATGGCACGCGATTAAATCTCCCAAACGGAATCATAAATGTTGTTAAATCCAATTTCATTTGCCAATAGCCGCAATCGCAATCTATAACCGAAAAACGCATTTATCTGCCAAACCAGACGTTAAATAATCGATCGTTGGAATCAAAAAATGTTCATGCCTGATGCCTGATCCCCCATAGTGAAGGACTGGCTTTGAATTTTAATTCATATTTATCGAAAATGTTCTCGGAAACTTACCCAAACCCTCAAAGACATCACGATTGCTTTTCAAAAATTCATTCCGTGTTTGTGGCAAACACGCAACAGAACTTACATCTGTTCGTTGAACCCACCCAAATCGTTCACTCGATTCAAGACCGAGTATCTTTTCACACACGTCATAAACAACAATAAAGTGAGAGACATGTTCCGTTTTAAACTGTGAATCAATGCATTTTAATTTCACTGTACTAAAGGCATTTGCTTTATTTCCGTTATAATCGTGGACCGAATAGTTTTCATTTTTATTTTCTAAATTTATCTTCAAAGTTCTAAATATTTTGGACGAAATGCAGTCCACATCTGATCCAGTATCAATTTTAAAATTAACTACTTGATTTTCAATCGGGTATTCCTTGTACCATCGCTTCTTATGACTAGCTACGCTACTTAAGTTTATTCTATGAATACGTTTTACTTTAAGATTCCTATTCGCACCTTTATCAATGTATTGTAAAAAATTACCTGTGCCCTCCCAGTTGATTGAGTATTGGTGTGGCTTTCCATGGTTGTTGTTATCCCGTCAACGGTTTCCATTATTTTGGATCATTTGTTTGCCCTTTGTTCGATTTATTCAATATATAATACTCAAAATGTTCGATTTATTTAATATATAATACTTCTGCTCTATTGAGGTATACTCCACGACTCAATGCCAAGTGCCATTGAACATTAAAATTATCGAGTGTGGGAATGAAAACTGTCTCGAAGTGTCTGGATTTTGTTACACTCGCAATTCGAGCTGCGTGAACTAGCAAGAAAATTTGGATTCCCACACTCCCTGTACGGATAGTACAGGAAATAAATCATCAAACAGGTAAATTCGAATTACATTATTAAATATTCAAGATTGTATATTACTTAAACTGTGAAGTATTTCGCGCCTCGAAGTTGTGCTACAATTTCCTCGAAGGTTTTTATTGGGTGATGACGTCTGATAATACTTTTTTCCACTATTGTTGGGTCAATGCATATCCGAATTCTAGTGTTTTTTCTAATAATGACCATCGGTGAAACAGCAGGGGTTGGTTTGTTCACAGGTTCTATGACATTCAATTTTACCGTCATCTCGTATTTGAAAGGGCATTTTTCGTGTTGGACAACTTTCGAACTTAAGATCCACAACCAGATCGATATCATACACGAAGTCTTTTGAGCATCCTTATCCTTCGTATATATTCCTTTCGATATCGACGTTATCTATTCTCTTTATTAGGCTTAGCTTTTCACAAGCATTTGCACCAAGAATTGGCTTTACGTCACTTCCCACGATTTTAAATGCGACCAATTTGATGAATTCATACAGCTCACCGCCAATGGATAGTTTTTCTGAGAATTTGTTGTTGGCTTTACTACTGCTGCTTTTAAGACAGCCTATAAACACTTCGCTCTCGTCACTTGATTTTGTTTCGCAACTGATCACAGCTTTTGGTAATTTGTTTACTTTAAAAGATCTGCACATCTTTTCAAAATGACTTTTGTTTCCTACACTTTTAGCAAATGTGTTTATAGGCTGGACTGTTGCGAATGGTGTCTTTATTACCAGAATTTCTGCAGTTAAGGGATTTGTTTGCCTGATCCTTCTGCAGGATAAATTGCTGCACATTGCTCTTGGGCGAGCTCTGATAGCAGTCTTGTACTCAAATTTTCACATTTAATTCCAAAAATAAGCTCAGCTCTTATGAGTTTGTCAATGGTCTATGGACGGTCTATGGACGTTTCAGGCGTATATATATATGTATATATATACAGATGCAAAGGCTGGTAGCGAATTATATATAAGTATAGCCGCGTGGCCAATTGATGCCATGAATGTGGTCACTTGGATATTTTGCGGATGGATACTTTATTAATTCATACTTCAACGTAACGTACAATTCAGATTTAGAAGTAATAGATGCAAATGCAATTCTTACTGAATGTAGTATATACATACAGGCATGTTCTCACATATGATCATAATTAACGGGTGTGAAGCATAGTGAGCAGTGTGTTAATTACACCTAAATGAGGCTCCATTAAAAATAAGATTCTATTAATGGAATGTGTGTGCATGTACACACATATATATATCTCCCTGTGCAAGTGGAGTACATATACACACGTATTAAAACAGAAAGAGAATATTAATAGTGCAAAAATAAAATCTCCTGAGAAACACACAATAATTAAGACATGATAAAGTACATATTTACCTTAAAAAAACATCCGCGATCAGATAACAATAAAATACACATAACAAAAACAACGTACGTGCACGAACAAAAAGAGTAACAAGTGACCATACGGCCGAAGAAGCCTGAAAGTGCCTCCAAGGATGTCAAAAGTGCCGACAAAGGACTTACTTGTGCCAAAGCCAGCCAGAAAGTGTCGACAGCCAATTTAGTTTATAGGTTTAATTTTAGTGAAATAAAATGAATTATATGAGTATGAAATGAAGTTAAATATGTTTTATTTGATGGAATAGGCTACTGTTGCCAACATGTGTGGCCGTCCTCTTCGGCCAATTTGGCAGGGTGGAGCCTTGGACTGTGGCTAACGTCTCCGATAAGGGGCTGTCTTCCATAAAATTCGACAAGGGAGATAGCAAAGGTCATGTAGATTGCCATGAGGAGTGGGCTGTCGGACTTATGCCAACAACAGCAGGCACCCTCGGGTTCTTTACGAACCTTGATCGCCAAACGACGCTGGAATAGCGTTGACTTGGTTTAGGGCTGAGATAGGTAGTTTTAAGTTAGACTAGTCTTGGGGCAGTTTTAGATTTAGGTTTAGGTAGGTTAGCTTAGGCGTGGATTAGGATAGATAGCTTAGATCCGCGTGGTCTCTTCCATTCTCTTTTGGTGGTAAAAGCATAAGCCTTGAACACATTTTCCTCATCCACTTTCCTATCTCTGCTACTTCTTGTCTATCCTATTATTAGTTGCCCGTCTGTGGTCTGTTTTAGGGTATTAGGCTTTCTATCTTTTCCGATCTCTCTTCCATCTTAGCTAGCTACAGGCACACGATTTTTTGCTTGCAAAAGAAATACACATAACAAAAACGACGTACGTGCTCGAACAAAGAGAGTGACAAGTGACCATACGGACGAAGAAGCCTGAAAGTCCCTCCCAGGATATCAAAAGTGCCAACAAAGGACTTAATTATGCCAAAGCCAGCCAGAAAGTGTCGACAGCCAATTTTTGTTTATAATTTGTCTTTTTTTCTGCTCTGAATTTTAATTTTAATTAATTATGTAACATTAAAAATTATACTTAAATTAATAGTTACTTCTATTGAATAGTGTTAGGAGTATCTTCAATTCTTTGTGAATTATAAGTATCTTTTTTTAAGACTGGCTTGAGTGTGTGTTACCCGTGGAAAAGAGGGATTGTCCCCCAAAATTATCGAATTCAGTTTCTCAGGTAGAACCTTCTCCGCGCAGGACGTCGGGGGAACCATAAACCGTGAGAAGCAGACTCCGTTGTTATTGGACAAAATAAATTAAATATAAATTTAGACATGGTTTCCTTGTTAATTTTGTTTACTATTTTGCTTAAGTTTTTTTAATTGTCTTAATTTAGTTAACAGGCTAGGGTTATCTTCAATTGTTAAATTTTAGTGAAATAACATGAATTATATGAGTATGAAATGAAGTTAATTATGTTTTATTTGATGAAATAGGCTACTGCTGCCAACATGTGTGGCCGTCCTCTTCGGCTTATTTGGCAGGGTGCAACGTTAGGCTGTGGCTAACGTCTCCGCTATGGTGCTGTCTCCCATAAAATTCGACAAGGGATATAGCAAAGGTCATGTCGATTGCCATGAGGAGTGGGCTGTCGGACTTATGCCAACAACAGCAGGCACCCTCGGGTTCTTTACGAACCTTGATCGCCAAACGACGCTGGAAGGGCTCTGACTCGGTTTAGGGCGGAGATAGGTAGTTTTAAGTTAGACTAGTCTTGGGGTAGTTTTAGATTTAGGTTTAGGTAGGTTAACTTAGGCGTAGATTAGGTTAGGTAGCTTAGCTCCGCGAGGTCTCTTCCGGTCTCTTTTGGTGGTGGAGGCATGGACTTTGAACACATTTTCCTCTTCCACTCTCCTATCTCTGCTACTTCTTGTCTATCCTATTTTTCGTTGTACGTCCGTGGTCTTTTTTAGGGTATTAGGCTTTCTCTTCCATCATAGCTTGCTTCAGGTACGATATTTTTTGTTTGCCAATGGCTGGAAGGGGGGGCAAGAACTACCCCATCCGACGAGCTTAGCCGTGCAACACCAAGCGTGCTGCCGTTTTCCTTCTCGACACTGAAACTACCCGCTTAGCCTGCTGCAACAAAATGTTGCCCAACGGGACCTGAGACGTTCTGCGCTGTGCAAATGGCGTCTAGGGTCTCAGGACATCCTAAAACATAGGCTCGAGATATAATCTTGATTTCAGAGGGATGATTTTCACTCTCTCCGTAGGTAGGTCATCACTCTTGACTCTGGATAGCCTCTCTCAGTAGTTTACTTCATCCTCTAAATATTTTACTGTTCTATCCTTCTCTATGTGTTCAAAGCTGTTCTTTGTCTGGTCATGGAATGAAGACTCGTCAGGTAGTCGGAGGTCTAAAACGGAGCGCGTGGAAAGACCAAGTGTTGACTGCTGCCGAGAATGAATGATCCCAGAACCTGATTTTTCGATAGGCGTGGACACTTAGTCTGCAAGTTAAGCTAGTGTTTGGGAGATCATCATCTGACATACTCAGCCAACCTTTCAAATGGTTTCGGCCGTTGAACGTTATGGTTGGATGGAAGCCTTGATCACCGGCACTCGCAAAGTATCCGAGGAATTATTCACAGTCGAACATGACGTTTCGGAACTCTGTCAATGTGAAACCTGTAGAGTTGCTTCCGGAGAATCAACCCTTACGTCTACATACACAAACTCAGTCAAAAAATACAAATTTTAAAAAATCATACATATTCACTTACACATTACTAATAAAGCCACATATAAATATTAACAATATACTCAACTTTACAAACAAATTTTAAACACCCTTTATTCAGTAAGCATTTAAGCATTCATACAGATTTATTAGATTTAGCAAACAATGAAGAACATAATCAAACTTAAAGCCCACATACCGCATACATTTTTCTATTAACCTACATAATAATATTCATTGAATAACGTATCAATTTATCTATTATATAAAAATAAGTCGGGTTTTCCTTCGCACGAACCGATTGCCATGGTTTTGCATTCGTTGGAAAGGTCTTGGGCTCCGTTAGGCTTATAGCAAACAAAATTCAGGAAAAAATTTCAACAGAAAAGCAGGAAAACAGGGAAAATCATTTTTCACATACAGCACCATCTCTGATACATAGCATGTACTACAAAGCAATATGGTTTGCATGGTGGTGGAGAAGATGGAGCCAGTGCGTGGTGTGTGAGTATCCCTCACGAAAATAAGTACGTTTCATTTTAAGTAGATGGCGCTGGTGCGTGATACATTGCTTGACAGCTACTCATTGTACTCTGCTCAGTTAATTTCATGTGACAATTATTATGCGCAAGTTCTTTAAACGCTAAATTAAAACCAGTATTGTGCTCACTGTGAAATTGTGAAATTGAGGTTAAAGTTATTCGTTTACTAACAGTACAATTGGAAACCATCAAATCAATCACGCGTCTTCTGCAAATTTTTATTCAATTTAAACAGCAGGCATTTGTCCTTAAGGTGGTAAGTTGAACTGTGAAAATAATGTGGATCATGCCTTTGTGGTTAAATTCACCAGTCTGTCCATAGTACATAATGCCTAGAGGACGACGTGCGGACAGTTGGTCTCCGGCTTTCAAGACGAACGGACGTGTTGATTTTTCTCCTTTTTTTATTTCCTCCTTCCCGAAAGTAGAACGCGAGAACTCACAAAATTCTGACAGTAGTTTTTCCAATATTCAAGTAGCCTAGTGCATAGTGTACGAGACTCTAGCGCGGAACATCCCGGGTTCGATCCCGAGGGTGAAAGTATAGTGAAAGGACACTTTTTTAATTAAAAAATAAAAATAAAACAAAATTATAAGTGAAAAGGAGATGGAGCCTGGAGGGCGACCCGAGGGTACGGGTAAAGTACCGGTGGATGGCGAATCAAGCCACCACGGCGGCACATCAGGCCACCAAGCCAGCG
Source organism: Eristalis intricaria (assembly GCA_964034865.1). Taxonomy (NCBI): domain Eukaryota; kingdom Metazoa; phylum Arthropoda; class Insecta; order Diptera; family Syrphidae; genus Eristalis; species Eristalis intricaria. The sequence goes on along the minus strand of OZ035873.1, from coordinate 48,783,372 downwards.
GCATATCCCACCACCCGATGGAGACAGGGAAGAGGAGGAGGAGGCTGCAACCGCAGCCGAACATCATAAAGCGAGCGGCGGTGAAAGTCACACCACCAGCTGCCACGTCATCAGCAGCAACAACAACTACGACCACGGCAGCGGCCAAGCATACCGCAGCCCCAACAACAACAACTACAGCACCAGCAGTAACACCATCAGCAGCTACAACAACAGCGAGAGCAGTGGCTAACAACTCTGTAGCCACAACAACAACGACAACATCAGAAGCTGAACTGGCAGCATGCACGTCTTCAGCCATAACCAGCGCAACAACAAACAAAGCTCCAGTCGAATCATACGACACAATTATGTATGACTCGGCTGGAGGCGAAGGACGGTACCTGGGCGCTGGCAACAGGTACCGAGACCTCTCGTCATCCGAGGCGGATGACGAGGAGGAGGATGTGAGGGAGCTCTCAGACGTAGAGCAGAAGCAGAGATTGCTGGAGGAGCAATCGAGGGAGCTAGCCGTGATCGCGAAGATCATGCGCGAGAAGTTAGCGGCTAGAAAAGCAGCTCAAGCGTCTGTACTGCAACAACAACAAGCAGTGCCGACGCAAAAACAGCAGCAGAAGCCACAACAACAACAACATCAGCAAAATGCACAACAGCAGAAGCCGCAGCAGCAGAAACAACAACAGCAGCAAAAGGCACAACGGCAGAAGCCGCAGCCGCAGAAACAACAACAACAACAGCAGCAGAACCAACAACAGCAGAGACAACAGCAGCAGGACCAGAAACAGAAGAGGGAGAGATGCCCCCCTATCAACGTATTCGGGGCCGAGACAAAAGACCTGGAAAATCTAGGTAAGTGTGCCGTTAAGGGAATGAAGGGTTTAGAAACCCCATTCACCATTAAATATAGAATGCCCCTAAGGCACACTGTGTACTGCAACTACATGGCAGTGCACAAGGCAGTTAGGGAGGGTCTGGCGGTGGCGGGGATGGAGTTCTACTCTTATACACCAAAAGGAGAAAAACTCCAAACTCTACTCCTCAAGAGCATGGATCCCAATACGGATCCGGAGGAGATCCTCGGTGTACTGCGCCAGGCGCAGAGCGATGATGTCCAGATCGTGGGCGTTAAGCCATTTGTCACTGCGGTGGCACGCAGGGAGAACAGGCGCCTCCCCATGTTTTTAGTTCAGGCGACTCCCGAAAGCAACATGGAAAGCCTCAAGAGAATTAAACTCTTGGGGACCATTGCTATTCAATGGGAGACACTAAGGAAATCGAAGCGCACGATGCAGTGTGCTCGATGCCAGAGGTTTGGGCATGCCGCAGCGAACTGCCAAATGGTGTCGCGCTGCGTGAAATGCGCGGGAACCCACAATAGAGGGGAATGTCCTTTAGGAACGGACAAGGTCGAAGACAGGAGCATCCTTAAATGCGTCATTTGCGGGGCCAATGGACACCCTGCCAATTATCGAGGCTGTCCGAAAGTCCAGCTTTTAAAGAAAAAGTTCGAGGAAAAAAGGAACTCAAAAACGGTAGGAGCAAGGCCTGTGCCTCGCGCTCCAGCTACCGCTGTTACGTCGAGAGTCTCCT